>OY748310.1:5266522-5635619 GCA_963556515.1 Nudaria mundana
CAATATTACTAGTTCCGAGATGCCAGCTGTAACCTCTGTTGGAATAGACAACGTCTATGAATACCACATTGTCCAGGACAATCAAAGCACAACTAATCAACATCAGTGTTACACTAATCTTGGACAAACTTTGGAAATTCAAAATATTATATTATCTAATCAAACACAGATTTTGAATGAGCTTAAAAGTATTAAATACGTGCAGAACATTATGATTCAGAAAGTTTCCTTATTTTCAATACAGTTAGATGATGCAGTTTCTCAAATTACTCAAGCAACTGAAAGCAATTTCCAGGTCACTGGCTTGCTTGAATCCCGATCTACACCGAGTGCCACACCTTTTTATGTCAAGCCAGTCGATAATATCCAGGAGTTAAATCAATTAGAACAGCAGTTATCAGAGAGTAGCGTAAGACAAAAAATGAAAAACACGTATTCGGTGCTATGCAATTGAGGCAAGGGTATTGATTGCGCCTATACATTGACAGACATCTTATTTTCGCGAGACTTTCTATGCCAATGTACTTGGAGTGGAGGTAGTCGTGGAAGTGACACTAAAATTGCCTGGATAAGTTTCAAACACAACCTGTCTTTTTTTTGGGAGATGGTTCATTCTTGGGATAATACGTACACAGTTAAGGAGAATGAAAGTTTTTTCAAGAACATCCTAAAGAACTCAAAAAAGAGAAAAATTGCAAAAAATCAACGAGCTTCCACGTCAAGGAAGCGTTAAAAACTTTTAAAACCGGAAAATACAAATGATTACGAAACAAGTGATGAAGATATGTCTCATGAAAGTAACGACGACACTATTAATAAAGAAAATCCAGTTACAAAAAAGAAAAATCAAGAAAAAGATCAAGAAGCGGTGAAGGAAAGTTACATCGTCGAAGAAACTCCATTTACAGAAAATAACCCAGAAGAAAAAGGCCAAGAAGCGGAGAAAGAAAGATACATTGACGTAATGAATGAAGTACATTCAAACTATACTTCCAATGATAATGAAAGCGACATGAATGGTGAAAATGTAAAAACAGATAAAAGTATCGAATACAAACAAAGGTAATGAAAATTGTGTCATAGAATCAAAAAAATCTTTTGAGCCTAATGAAACCAAAAAAGAAGTAGTAAGAGAAAATGTAGAAGACGATGCAATGAACCAAGAAATAGAAAGAGAACAAAATGATGATCAGAAAATGACAATAGATAAAATGACAGTGACTACCTCAGAAAAAAATAAAGAAAATACATTAAAAGAACCAAAGAACAAAGATAAAAGTAATGAGCCAAGTACATCATCTAACAGTAACTTTCAGATTAAGAAAAACATGCCGAAAAAGAAATTCGTAAGAATACCTAAGAAGAATAGAGATAAAAACTGTCTCCTAAAAATAAAAAAGAATCGGCCAATTTCATATAAGAATGTTAGTGGCTAAAGTGTCAGCCATGATATGAATATTAGAAACGGCTCGTTCTTTTTATTGTAAGTTTTTAGTTTTATTATGATTGTGCCATGCGGAGTAAGAGTTCCCCTTTGATAATATTAAACAAATACGGGTCAACTTAAAATGATGATCAATGTTTAAAGAGATGGCTCAGATCATAAACCTGAACACTTTCATTATGGAACTAAATACATAAATAGCACATTGCATAGCAATAGCATTTTGAGATTTTGGCCGAGTAGGTAAATATTGCATTTTTCTATGGAACCGCTGGATTATTTTTTGGGACGCTTTGATTGATATCTCAAACTAAAGGCATTTTTCTCCCTAGTGTTTTCGGGTACATAAAATGTGAACAAAAACTGTGGATTTTTGTCGCCAAAACGTATGTTTCCTATTAAGAAAGCTCAATGAAACGACAATTTCCAAAAAAAACATCGCTACAAAAATAGCACGCGCTCGGCGCCATTTGTTTTTATTCTGTAGTAATGTTTTTTTATGAAATTGTTGTTTCATTGAGCATATTTTTTTTTTTCATCAAATTAAAAAAAAAATGCCAATATGTAGTACCTAGGTATACCCGGAGTATTACCACGGGCCTTCGGCTTCGGAAGTATTCCCCTTACACCCGGTATATAGGTATCATATCAGCCACACATAGGTAGTCCACTGCTGAACATAGACCTCTCCCATAAGGAAGGACGACCTCATCAAGGTCGCCGGGAAGCTGGATGCGGGCTGCTTTAGATCGGTCGTTCTGGAAGTCTATGGGAGAGGCCTATGTTATAACTAAAAAGAATAAAATAAAATAAATTATTAAAAACAAAAACCACGACTGATGCTGAAAAGATCGAAACAATTTTGATAGCAGACGGTACCTAATAATTTTTATCCGGTTTATGATTTGCAAATGGGTACCGCCTGCTATCAAAATTGTTTCTATCTTTTCAGCATCAGTCGGGTTTTTTGTTTTTAATAATTCATTTTATTGTTTTGCTATTACGATTAAGTATTATGTTTTTGTTTTTATTGTTTATTTTCATAGTCCGAATTTGTTTTATTACCACTGACTGATTTAATAACTTTTTGACTGATTATATTACTAGTAGATATGTCAAATGACTGATGTAAGCTATCTTAAATAAAACACAATTTCTTAAAAAGCAATCTTTTATTTTCATACTGTATAAAAGAGGTAAGAAAAAATGGTTCTTTTTTTTTAATACAAACTAATTTACTTTTCACATCTTTAGGGTATAATTTAATTTCATTTGATGCCGATGGTAATATGCTATTTTCACCGACTTTATAAATATTGAAGAACGATGACAGGATTGGTTTTTCAAATACTATATTTTTATCTGTTATTTGCTTTCCATGAATATTTATAAGGTCATCTTCAACTGAGATATATTTAATTTCAATGATATCACCGGCCATTGAAATAAAATATTTATTTTTAAATTTGCACGATAACACAAAGTGCTCTAACGGAAGTACTGTATCATTCTTGTGCTTGGTTAAAAAAGGTTTATGAAACGTTTTTTTTGGAAAAGGTAATCTTTTAGCTACCTGGGAACAACCTGGGCGGCAGGGAAACAAACCACTTGGTTTGTTTCCCTGCCGCAGCATATTTTTTATCACATATAATTTATTTTCGAATGGATAAGCGTTAAATGTTGGCAATGGGCCGAACCTTTCCACTTCATCGACTACGTGTAACAAATTGTGGATATTACTCGTGATATGATCTGCGCCATAGAATTGTTTATAATTATCAACAAAATAATCAAACATTCCCCTCGCAAGTGGCAGTAGTTGAGAGTAGTTTTGAGAGGAGCATATTGTAACACCGCAAAACAGAGTCAAAAAATGACTATAAGCTTCCGGTTCAAGGACATCTGGCAATATAATTATGCTCAAGTAATGTAAGAACCTTCCAAATTCACTTGCTTTCCAGTGAGCAAGACAATCTAGACCTCTTACTGATCTGTGAATTTCAGATGGAAGTTTGCATTGATTTAAAAATACATTTACATTTTCAATATTTTGTGCACACCATTTAGTCTTAAGTCTTCCAAAATTTCCGTCCCTCCATTCTATTAGTAACCTTTTCATAATTCCCAAATGAATCAAGTGCAACTAATCTGAAACGGGAAATTGTTCTACCATGTCGATAGGTAGTTTTAATAAGGGCGAATCCATTTTGTGATGGCTTCCGTACATCTTTCTTCTAAAGTTTTCGTCGATTCTTGCAGAAGACCTTTTTGTTGAAAATACAACAGTATGCGTTGTGTGTGAGTAGTCCCCAACGGTTGTGCATTTTAAACACCCATTTTTCCCGTTGAAATTGCAAACACCTGAAAATGTTGAAAATATTATTATGTGTAGGTTTTTAAACTCGCGTTTTGTACACATTATATACTTAAGACCACCGGTACTCCATTAAGACTGTATATAGTCCACACTCCAAGGTCGTAAACTACCTGCTAACCCCTAAGGATACCATACCTCATTGACTGCAGCTGTTGTAGTTCATACATCGGACAGACCAAACGTACTATCGCAGAGAGGGTTAAGGAACACATCACAGCTGTAAAAACCGGCAAATAAACAAGTCTGACATTGCTGAGCACTTGTTGGAATTGGGTTCAAACCATTGGATCAAGCTACATAAACCGCAAGTTTTATCCATTGATCAGCAAGTACACTCGCCTATGCAACACCAATGGGCACCCGCTTGAAGATACCGTTTAATCAATCATTCCAATAAAATACCAGTTAATCATTTCGTGACGAAGAAGTGAGGGTAGTCGAACATATGCTCACTTCACGAAGACGACGGTGAACTCACATCAGTCACCGTGGCCACGGCGCTTGTAACAGTGTCGAAATTTCGGGGAATAAAGAGATATGTAAATATATCCATAATCGCGTATAAGAGCCGCTTATCTTAAGTTTACAATTGCTATGTATTACTATTTCCTAATCGATACACACGTGAGTGTGTGTATGTGTAACTAACCTTTGACGTATGCGCGTGCCGGAGAATCGCAAATAAAACATCTAATTTTGACGTTCACATTAGCACCCTTAACACAAACTCCTTGCTCCAAAACGATGCTCATTTCGTTCACAAAATCTTCTAGGAATGAATTTAGGTTTTTTGGTTTACCTTTCCCATAATAAATACCAATTATAAATGGATCAGTAATATCACCTTGCTAAATGTTTGCCAATATAGGCCAAAATAAAATAAAATAAAATAACGTTTATTATCTTTGAAATTTTCAGAAAATTATTTAGATTCGTCAGAAGTTGGTGTGACTCTACCGAGGGTTCCAAAATGCAACGAGACTGAGAAGAGCCCTCAAGAAACTCAGCTCGGCTTTTTTCAAAATATTTCATCTTAAATCTAATACAGAGTTATTTAGAAAGGAGCAATTCGTTACGTTGTTACAACCAGGCCGCCTTGTCATCTAAGAAATCATTAATACTATAATAAGCTTTATGGCACAATTTACTTTTTATTAGTTTTTTAAATTTATTGACAGATAAATTTGCTATTTCGGTTGGCAATGTATTGTACATTCGAATAAAGTTCCCCGCAAAAGAATTACTCACTTTATGAAGCCTAAATTTAGGAACAGCCAGTTTATCCTTATTTCTTAAGTTTAGATTATGATTATCACTATTTTTCACAAATTTACTTTTGTTCTTGTGGGTATACAATAAAATTTCATAAATATACTGTGAATACACTGTAAGGATGTTAATATGCTTAAACTTATCTCTTAATGACTCCCGAGACCCCATTCCATAGATAGTCCGGATAGCCCTCTTCTGCAACACAAAGATGCATTCAATATCGGCAGCGTTACCCCACAGTAGTATGTCATATGTCATGATACTGTGGAAGTAGCTGAAGTAGACAAGACGCGCCGTTTTAATGTCTGTAAGTTGTCGGATCTTTTTGACAGCATAGGCTGCTGAACTAAGCCTGGCCGAAATTTTCCCGATATGAGGCCCCCATTGCAATTTGGAGTCTAACGTTATGCCCAGAAAGACAGTGTCATCGACCAATTCTATTATATCATCCCTAACCTTAACACTGGTTTTAACAAGTCTTACATTAGGTTAGGTGAATCTTACACATTTAGTTTTATTTTCATTTAATAATAAATTATTAGCACAAAACCAGTGGACTATCCTAGAGAGGGCAATGTTTACATCGTCAAGTTCGCGCTGTCCACGTTTAACTTTAAATATTAAAGAAGTGTCATCAGCAAACAAAACTCACGAGGTAGTTTTGTTTGCTGATGACACTTCTTCGTCGTCTCTTATGAGGTGAGGGAGATCATTAATATATACTAGAAAAAGAAAAGGTCCCAAAATTGAACCCTGCGGTACCCCCTTTGCTAAAGGAGAACCAGGTGACTGTTTACCATTGATCACTACTTTCTGGACCCTATCACTTAAGTAAGATTTGACGAAATTCAAGGCCGTCCCCCGGATTCCGTAATGATCAAGTTTCTTAATTAAAGTCTGGTGCTGAACGCAATCGAAGGCCTTAGATAAGTCACAGAATACACCATAAGCATCATATGACTCATCCCAGGCCCTGTATATACACTCTAATAATTTAATTCCGGCATCAGTGGTGGACCGACCACGAGTGAAACCGAATTGTTTTGTATGTAATAGTTTATTAACGTTAAAGTGATTTTGCATTTGATTAAGCATAATTTTTTCAAAAATTTTACTAAATGTAGGTAGTACAGAAATGGGACGGAAATTGGACGGATCTGAAGTACTACCCGATTTAAACAGGGGAATTAATTTACTAGATTTCATTAAATCAGGGAACACACCACTATCAACATAATTATTAAATATTATTACTAGTTCAGGAGCAACCATTTCAATAAAAGAATTTACTAAATACACAGAGATGCCCCAGAGGTCAGCATAATATTTTACGTTTTATAACTTTTTCTTTAGTGATTTTAAAAGATGCTATTTGCCCACAATGGTCTGAATCTAGCTTTTTTATAATACTTTTACTTTCTGGCAACATATCGCTGTATATATTATCCAGGCAAGTGGCTATTGTATTACAATATCTAGTAGGCTCCAAAAATAAGTTTGTAAGATTGTGTGATTTAAATAAATTTAAAATATTATAACTCATAGGCGTATTAACAAGTAAATCGACATTAAAATCACCACATACTATTAGGTACTTATTAGTTTTTCCAAGTTTACATAGAACTTTGTCAATAAGTTCCTCAAATTCGCAAAAGGGTGAGGTTCCAGGTTTATACACGCATACTACTATGAATTGCTCCATTTCCACGCACGACAGTTCGACTTTACACTCTAGAGAAAGAGACACAATATCTTTCCGTTCTTTAAATTTAAGTTGTTTATTTAATAAAATCAAAGATCCCCCCCGTACTGTGGTCACCCTGCAGAATGCACTACCAACCCGGTGATTACTGAAATTGAATATGAGCTCATACGACTTACGCATATGTTCTGTAATACAAAAAATATCAATATTGTCTGAATTCATTAACAGTTCCAACTCTAACTCTTTGCCATGTGTTAAACAACCAATATTTTGATGCCCTATGTTGATATAATTTACATTTTTTGATTTGGTTTGATTTGGAGGGCATTTTTTAACATAATTAATATTTGTAACTAAATTTAATTCAATTAATTGACTATGTCTGCTAAAGGGTAATATTGCCTCTGTTGTCGTAGAACTTAATTTAAATTACTTGGAACAGATTCCAAAGTCTTAACACTAAATCTACATTGCTCAATAAAAGCAGTTTTGTCAGCCAAGTTCTTGGCTGAAGTGTAAAAATAATTGAATAGCAAACTTGCTATTTGTCTCTTATAATGCTTTGGAAGAAAATACCTACCTTTGTTTACATAAACAATATGTTTGTTATTGTTAAAGTTACTGCCAGAAGTTGACAAATTGTATTTATATACAGTTCTCTTAAAAACAGAATTAAAGTCAATTACATGGAATTTATTATTATATTGGCTAGTTAAATTGAGTTGTAAATTTATCTTATATCTAAGAGAATTTTCCACGTCTGGCACACCTTTTATGTATGGTAATGTAAACATTACTACATGTTCAACATTTAAGTTTTGCATTTTGTCAAAGTATAGGGATAGTTCATTTTTGTTAATTTTACCCCTGTTTGAGCAGAAAATAATTATTTTACTGTTTGAGTCAAAATTATATTCTAATATCTTTTGCATAATTTCATTTAAAGATGCACCTGGATAACAGTTATTAATAATTGAATAACAATTTGAATTAAATTGTTGTATCAGAAAAGAACTAAAATCAGTTCCAATATCATCACTAAATAAAACTAGTTTAGTATATCCAGTATGACTATTACTTTTTACACTGTCACACAATTCATACACTAATGAAGTAGAAGGTGAGCAAGTTGTAAGCGAAGCCTGGTTCTCCAATGATTGAGAAGGACTTGTGCAATTGATATTGCATGAGTGGTTATTTATGAAGGTATTAAGGCGCTCAGTATTATAATTAGATGTTTTGAGTACCTTATCTATACTTGATGAACACTTATTAAAGTCTTTTAGAGACCATTCATATTTCTTAGTTACATACTCTAATTCAAATTGCAATTTTTTTATTTGTGACTCTAAGCGTTGTGTGTCAGTGTAATATTTTAAATGACTTTGTTTAAGTTCTAACATAGATAATTTAGTTTGTTCTCTTAATTTTAAACTAGAGTTAAAGCCAGAATTCATATTTAGAGCTTTTAAATATAGGTAAACCATCAAGATTTATATCCAGAAGAATGTTATTTGGCAGCGGTATACAATTTGTAAGAATATTTGTTAAAGGCATAATAATCCCATGATGCCAATATTCACCACCTTCGATTGTTTTAAGACAAATTGCTGTTGGCGTTTGTAAAATTGTTCGAGGATCAGATGGTAAAATATCCGTAAATCTCTTATTTAAAATTAAAAGTAAATCTTTTAAAGCAACTTGGCTTATATTTTTCGGAGAGCCCATGTTCGTGAATCATTTTTAAAATGTATATTTTTATATATTCACTTTCTTGTTCATCATCCGAGTTGTTTGAACTACTGAGAGGTAACGGATCGTCATAAATTTGAGAATATTCAACGTCAGAAATAAGTTGCTGTTGTACGGAACCTTGTCGTATTTTAGTTGGTTGCTCTTCATATGGATCGTTATCGAGTTCACTGGATTTGTATTTTGTACTATTGATATCAGAACTGAACTGAACTGAACAGAACCTGGGATAACATCAGAACCTTTTTCTGGATTTTGATTTAGGAAACACTGTTTCTCCACTATTTGCAATAATGCTGCTCCTGTCACTGTGTCATTATTTTTGTTCTCAACTGATGTAGGCCCGTCGCATTGGATTTGAGTTAATCTAATGATATTTTCATATTCTCTCAAAGCCTTTATTTTGACTCCGCCCGTTTGTTTTTTAACTGTCCATGGTTTCATTTTGAAACAATTAAATATTTCCAATAAACGTCGCGTTGCAAACGTAAAAAATACAGTATTTGAGGTTAGGTTAGGTTAAGTGACTTAAAGCCTTATTACTCAACTTAAAGTGATAATGAAGAGTTATAAAATATGCTCATAATGTTTGCTGATATATATATGGTTTCATAAAAACCACAATACTACTTCAGGTTCACTAAGAAACTCCATTATGTAGCCTGCAATGATATAAAGGTGGATTCTAACTCTTGCTGAATCTAGGTCTATAGGACTTATAATCAACACTTCTTTGACTCTTATAGCTTTCTTACTGACTCTTAAGGTTCGAGAAAACCTCTTAGGTGGTACAAAGTATTTATCTAACTCTTTTTAACAATACCAGTAGATAGTAAGCGTTAGTACACACCTAACAATCACTTACAGCGTTTAATACTTCTTGAGGTTATAAGGGTAAGCCTCAAGGTGTTACAAGACATTTTACTACCTCAGTAGTAGAATATCAGCCGTTAGTAGGTGTTAGTAGACACCTTACAATTGCTTTTATTGGTTTGTGCCTCTTAAAGCTGTAAGAATCATTTATACAATGGTTTCGATAAACTCCATGCTACCGCCTGAGGTTATATTTTTTTCCTTTATTACTGTTATTCCTCTGGGAGGTTTAATTATTTATAACTAACCCCACTATAGAGTCAGAAGTTACTATCGGAGTTCTTATATACCATATGTAATACTAAAAGCTCTTAAAAAAGGCTGCCGTACGCACTATAATGTTTGTTGGGTAGCAACAATATCTGTTAAAATAGATAATTTGGCTTCGAACTCCCAAAAGCAGCCACAAATACACACTCAAATGACGCCATTAAGCAACGAAATAAAAAAGAGCTCATGTAATGCTAGGGTCACACCTATTCAAAATCTTGATGATCTTCAAAATATGGAAAATCAGCTACGTGACGCTGATAAAAGAAAATTTCTTAAGGATTTGTATTCCATTTTCTGTACTCCTGGCAAAAAAGGGGAGGTTTGTGCTTTTCAACTGATTGACGTTTTGTTTAGTCGTGAATTTTTGGTACAGTGTTCGTGGTCGGGGTCTGCTAGAGGTGCAGGTTCAAAAATATGTATTAAAATATTTCAAGAAGTGCTTGGATTTTATTTCGAACTTCTTCACGACTGTGACCCTACATACTACTCGTGTTAACATGGCACCTGGCTCTGTATGACGTTTAAAGTAATGAGTGCAAAAAAAAAACTACTATACTACTTCTTTGTAAGCATGGAATGAAATCACAATAACGGGTTATAAATCACGTGATTTCACCAATCATAGATCACTGCGGTGACTGGACTGGGAACTCACGGCGTTTGTGATTGTAAACAGTGATTCGTATCGTATCGCAGTTCACACCGTTCTTCGGTGACTGTGAACAGTGATTCGTATCGTATCGCAGTTCACGCCACTCACCGTTCTTCGGTGACCGCACTCAGTCACGTCACGGTCGCTCTCGCGCTATTCGTTCGCTACTCGTACTCGCTCGGAGTTGCTTGTCTGACGCTTCTAAGTTCTAATGCGTAACAGCTGAGGAACCGGGTGCGACAGAGATAAACATATTTTTATGGTGTACATATGTTGTAAATGTTGTTATGGTTAATTAAAGTAAAAATCAATCTTATTTTATTGTCTCGTTACAAAATTTATTTATTAGGTACGCATATTTTCTTAAGATATAATATTCCTTCATCCCAAAATATCCCGTCCCGTGTTACGGTTTTTGTTTTGCTTTTGTACAATACGAATAAAATTGTTTGTGTTGTAGTAGACCACAGATCAGATAAGAGATTTGTCCCGCTTCTTTCAAAATTGACAGACAGATATATTAGATGGATGTCGTTCAACTTTGGATTACCAAATGGATTGAGATCCATTGATCGCTATATAATATGTAAATAGAAGGACAACGATCAAATTCCGATTTATCTGGGCACAAAACAATCGAATGTTGAAATCAGTATATTACTTTTGTCTATGGTTGAAATCTTAAAAACTAGTTATTTATATAAAAACGTTTTCCCCATAAAAATAAATGTTCTTTGGTTTGGTACCCCTGTTTTCATAATGAATATGTATTACAGAGCTAAAAGTGAAGTGATATTTTATTCAAATAAACTAATCAAATAATGAAATTTCGGTGCCCCTTTTCCACACATTTGTCCCAACGTTGCTTGGTATTGGTACAAACGTTGCCCTGTAAATTTGATGAACCGTCCACACGTTGGCTTACATTATAGTGATGTCTTAAAAAAAGTAATAAAATCAAGGTACCTATTCAAATAGTCAACATTCAATTTTATTAAAAATATTCAAAGATGCAAACTAAACTAATCTTTATCACCAATGAATCTGCAAGTGGCATTCAAACTTAGGAGTAGTAAGTGACAAAGTTTTTCAGTCAACAGTACAGTAATAATAGCATAGCCTCGATTTCACGCACGATTATCATGAGGAAAATAGATATCACTATCACTGTGCATATTATTCGTCACTACTCACTGGTAGACAAATCACGGCATCCGTGATTAATCACAGGTGAAATCACGACTGACTGGACTGGAAATAATAATATCGTGATATTATCGTGATTTTAAAATCACAATCATTTCCATGCCTACTTCTTTGGCGTAATAAAAA
Source organism: Nudaria mundana (assembly GCA_963556515.1). Taxonomy (NCBI): domain Eukaryota; kingdom Metazoa; phylum Arthropoda; class Insecta; order Lepidoptera; family Erebidae; genus Nudaria; species Nudaria mundana. Next base: position 5,278,203 of record OY748310.1, read on the forward strand.
ACGTCGTAGGTTTTTTTTTATATTGGGTTCGCCAAATTGACGCCGCCCGTGACGACGTCTAGCGATTGTGGGCCACTCTCGCAGCACACAATACTATAGAGAGTGGCCCTCAACTTGACTACCTACTGATGTGCCCCTTCACGCTCCGCTTAAAGAACCCAGGGTTATATGCGCGGTTATATACGCGGCAGAGAAAAGAACGTTTAAAACGTTCGGTTCTCGCGAACATACTATCCACTGTGTGGGAGTGGCATCTCTGCCCGGCACGCGTTGTTCGGGATCGGAAGAAAGAGGGTGGGATCAGATTGAAGAGCTCTTCAGAACAGGTTACGTCACCCGCAGTGGAGTTCGCTAAGGGGCGCTGCACACAGCTAAGATCATCGACTATTGTTGTGTGTACTGTGGTTGTGTTGTCGCTGGCTAAGATACTATAGTATTTTAACTTAAGATACAATATCGCTCGCCATACAATTCAATGGACTATCACACACGACGTAGATGATAAATAATATTTCATATTTTCGTATCTTAAGATGAATTTTTATGGTACTCGTATAATACAGAATATAATAGAAGATATAATAGATAAACTGGTGTAGGGCGGCTTTATGAACGCAATAAATTTCAAAACAATGGTTTTTAGAACTTTTGTCTGTTTGTCTGAATGTTTGAACACGCTAATCTCAGAAACGATTTGATTTTTTGATTTGAATTTGCGGTTTGGTTTTCAATCGCTTCTTAAATAAAAAAGTTATGTAGATCTAAAGTAACACGCAGGCGGAGCTGCGGGCAACAGCTAGTAACAAATAAAGTTCCAAACGTAACAATAACAAAAACTCAGTAACAAATTACTCAAAACAACTCAAACGGAACGAAATGTGCAACGGCGAGTGTGACGCTGAATTGACGCTCTGACGCTACCGGTCTCGCCGGACGATAGCGGGGCCCCGCGCAGGGAAGCGGGAGGAGGGTTCTTTTCGAGCCAGGTGCCATGTTAATGCGCACGGCTTGTACACTGTCGACAAAAACAATGATTTCTTCAAATCCATCGTCAAAAATGCTAAAAAGAGAACACACTCTAAATTAGGAAGAGCTTCCACGCCAAGAAATGTCCCTAAAAGAAAAATTACTGTACAACAACAAAATGTCACTAGAAAAATAAGTAGGCCCTCTACATGCCCAAGTAGAGCAGCACTACAATATAATGAAGCTGAAGTCGTAAATAAAGCGGCTTGTAATAATAACGATTCTGTGGATCAAAACAGATTATTTGTAAACCTAAATACAGATAAAAACGAAGATGAAAAATTTGAAAATATTAAGTTCGCAATAGATAAAAAGGCTGCAATCGAAAATGAAGTACATGCAGGTGAAAGCACTCATGAAAATGAGAATGATTCAAATTAAAATAGTGATACTAGGATCTACTGGAAAAATATGTCTTTTCTAGTTATTAGTTTTTTTTACAGTTATATGTTTGTTTTTTTATTTTTTTACATACATACGAGTACATAGTACATACGTGTGAGGGACGGTTACTGAAAATTTTGCAGACGTGATCACTTCATGAAGCTTAACGGTTTCCCACAAGAAACTCAGTTGCCTTCATACATTTTGTATGGGAAATCTGGACCAGGGGATTTGACGGATCCCCTGGTCCGGACGGAATATTTCCAGCACTCCTACAATGGGGAGGACCAAAGCTCTACAAACCACTACTATCCATCATGCAAGCCTGCCTAGCCTATAGGTATGTGCCCGCGAGCTGGAGAAGAGTGAAGGTAATCTTCATACCTAAACCAGGTAAAAGTGATTACACAAACCCAAAATCATTTAGACCAATCAGCCTCACCTCTTTCCTCACAAAAACACTGGAAAGACTGTGTGAGAGAACCCTCCGGGAAAATGTGCTGACCCACTTTCCCCTTCACACGAATCAGCATGCGTACACAGCAGGTAAATCAACCGAATCGGCCCTCCACCAGGTGGTAAGCCGGGCGGAAGAGACGATACAAAACAAAGGTATATGTCTAGGCACTTTCATAGATATTGAGGGCGCCTTCGACAAAACAAACTTCATTAGCATAATGGCAGCACTGGAGCACCATGGTGCAAATCCGGTGCTATCAGGATGGATAAAGAACATGCTCAGTAACAGAACACTACTACTAGATAACAACACAGAGGTGGTAGAGGTGGTTAAGGGATGCCCCCAGGGAGGTGTCCTTTCACCACTTCTGTGGAACCTAGTAATAAACAGCCTAATTACTGAATTAAACAAAAACCACCTCTACACTGTCGGCTATGCAGACGACATAACAATTCTCATCACAGGTAAGGAAGCCAATATAGTATGTGAACTCACCCAAACTGCCCTCCGAACAGTAGAAAATTGGTGTACAAAATACGAATTAACCGTAAATCCAGCAAAAACGGTAATCGTAATGTTCACCCAAAAACGAGTTATGGGCAACTTCAGACTCCCCAAACTGTTCGGAACAGAACTAACACTTTCCAAAGAAGTCAAGTACCTAGGTATTACTTTGGACAATAAACTGACCTGGCGTAAACACATAGACGACAAGATAAACAAGACTAGCATCACCTTCTGGCACTGTCGCAAGATGCTAGGTAAGTCCTGGGGTCTCTCGCCGAAGGTAACACTATGGCTATATAATATGGTCATACGTCCCATGCTATGCTACGGAGCGCTGGTATGGTGGCCCAGATGCCAGCAAACTACATGTCAGAAAAAACTACAAAAGTTTCAAAGGCAAGCCTGTCTCGCGGTGACAGGGGCCATGAGAACAACACCGACTGCTGCAGTTGAGGCTATGCTGGGCATACCCCCGCTACACCTTCACATAACACAAGAAGCCTCCGCAGCTGCTCTCTGACTGAAATCTCTAAAACTATGGAGGGGCATCAGCACCCATCACACAAAACTTCTGGATATTATCTATAACGACTCTCCCATTCTTATGGCGGGATCGGATAGAATACCGAAAACCTTTGTCTTTGACAAGAAGTACAAGATCCAGTTATTCGAGGATGACAACGTCGAAGGCCAAAACCTCACAGAGCTTAGAGTCTTCACGGATGGATCAAAAACCAAATCTGGCTCAGGCAGCGGAGTGTTCTCCGAGGACCTACAGATCAAGATAGCAACGCCACTAGGATCACACAACACGGTATTTCAGGCCGAGACATATGCGATCTTAGAGGCAGCAACGGCTATAGCTTCCAGAGGGGTAAGGTACACTAATATTAGAATACAATATTAGATAGCAAGTCAGTACTACAGGCCTTAAACAGTCACATCATCAGCTCGGGCCTCATCTACGACTGTCATCAGCGCTTGGCTGAGATAAGTAAGCACAACTACGTCACTATACAGTGGATTAAAGGACACAGCGGCTCCAGGGGAAATGACGTAGCAGACGAGCTCGCAAGAAGCGGCTCTACCTATAAGTCAATCGGCCCGGAGCCGATACTACCACTTCCGGTAGGTACTATAAGGACAATATTGTCCCAAAAAACCAACATACTACACAACACACTCTGGACAGGTCTAACGGACTGTCGGCAGTCGAGGGAGGCACTACCCAAACTCGACTGCCGACAGGCCAGGAGGCTTGTGACGTTGAAAAAATCCCATCTTCGTCTTTTCACAGGTGTCCTAACGGGGCATTGCCTCCTAAATAGCCATCTATATACGATTGGCATTACAGACAGTCCCCTTTGCAGGGCATGTATGGCTGAGGAGGAGACGGTCAGCCATCTGCTACTGCGATGTGAGGAAGTAAGAAACTACAGGGCGAAACATCTCGGCAACCCAGAAACCGTCCCTGAAGCTCTGCGAAACCTGCGGAGCCTGCTGGCGTTCCTGGAAGAGATCGGCTGGCTGGCGTAAACGAGTAGAGGAGAGTCCTACCCGCACGCAAAACCCGCGCAATAGACGTGGAATTGCGGAGACCAGCCTGCGTCGACAAGTACAAGTACAAATGGGAAATCTGATTTTTTGTCAACTCTCAACGTTTATATTGAATTGATGTTTAGTTTCATGGACGTATAAGTTGCAAAATTTTTGTACACCGTTTCTTATGTATGTAATATAAGTTTGTTTAACTTTTGTTAACATCTTTGGGTTTTAATTTTTGTATAAGTTAATGACGTTGATTTTATAATTACCATGTTATTTGATGATTCTAACTTCTGATTTTTAAGACAATAATTTTAAAGTACTAATAGAAATCATGAGACTGCAAGTTTAGCGACTTACTCACTGTACCTGCTTAGTTTTTAACTGTTTAGGATTTAAGTGTAAAGCAATACATTTTATATCTGCCAAGGTTTTAAAATCCTTCAGGGAGTTGAGTTATTCTGCCAATGAAACTGAAGAACTTTCCCCAAGGAATATAGTTCCGAAAATATAAAAAAAATTGACGTCCGGCGTCCCATACAATGTCAATTAGCCGATTCTCCATTTAAATTTAAGGAGCTTTTTAAAATTTTCGGGCCTATATTCCTTGGGAAAAGTTATTCAGTGTCGGGCAAAATCACGTTCATAATGTATTAGCACCTTTGTAGATACACCCGGAATAGAACCTAATACTACAAACCATAAGACTGCAAGTTGTGCGACTTAAATATTTTAGTTAATTCGTTAGTGTACACATAAAACTTAATAATCTTGCAATAATCCTCTCGTAAGCTTATAATTAAAAGACTATTCCTAGGGTTTTTAGTTGTGTAATTGAAAATAAAAATCTGTATATGACATGAATTTGAATGTGTTTTATTTTACATCTTAAAATAACTTAATTAAGTAGGTATAGGTAAAATAATCAATATTTTGTAAAGGTATGAAGCAAAGGTAACAAATACATTTCATTTTTGTATTTAATCGCTACTAGTTTATATTTTATATCTTTAGGAAAACGTATACATTCGGAAACATTAGTTGATTTTAATTTGTACTTGAAAATCTTAAGATAGGAAGACGAAATAGGAAGCTCAAAAACATTTTCTGTATTAGAAATCAACATACATTTTACAATTATTTTGCTTTCTTGAACCCCCTATTACGTGGTACTTACAAAACATGTCCGTACGGCCCTCGCAGAAAGTCTAGTTCCAATGCTGCCTCAGCTATACATCATCCACTGATCCTTTTCCCATCCTAGTTGGGGTCGGCTTCCCAGTCCAACTGCGATGCGAACTAACTTCGATATTTCGATTGATGTTGTTTCCATTATCTCATGATTTGATGTTACAAAAAATCTATCCATTTTTCATTTTGATATTATGAAATCTTTAAAATGTGAAACTAAATCACCACTTCTACATTTTTTTTTTACATATGGGTAGTTTTTTATAATCTCATTAGTACTATTCACGTCCAAACTATCGCATTCACCGAGCCTTTTTGCTATTTGAGATAATGGTTTGTTGCCAGTTCGAAGCATATTTTTAATCAAGTAAAATTTGTTTTCGAATGGATAGGCATTAAAACTTTGTAGAATTCCAAAGTTGAGCACTTCATCAACAACATGTAATAAATTATGAACATTACTCGTCATATAGTCTATGCCGTAGAAGGATTTAAAAATTTTTCACAAAATGATTCAATAGCTCTCTAGCCAACGGCAAAAAATTAAAATGTTCTTCACTTGAACATATTGTAATTGCACAAAAAAAAGACAGGAAATGTTTCATTGCATCAGTATTTAATACCTCTGGTAATATAACTATGCTAAGGTAAAACAATAACGTCCTAAATTCAGAAGCCTTCCAGTGATATAAACTGCTTAGATTTCTTACAAATCTGTGGATTTCTGAAGGTACTTTGCAATCATCTAGAAAATCATTTACTGTCGATATATCACTTGCTCGCCATTTTGTATCTTTCTTACCAAAATTGCCGTCTCGCCAGCCAATAAGAAGGCGTTTCGTAATCCCCAAGTCGATCAAATGCATAGAATCAGCAACAGGAAATGCTTTTATCATATCAATCGGAAGACTTAGTAAAGGTGAATCGACTTTGTGATGTTTACCGTAAAGTTTTTTACGAAAGTCTTCATTATTTCGGGCAGGGCAATCTAATTCAGGAAACATAACCGTATGGGATACATGTGAGTATTCACCAATAATGGTACATTTATTACACCTGTGCTTGCCATTAAAGTTGCAAACGCCTTTTATCATTGCTCTTGCAGGAGAATCGCAAACAAAACATCTTATTGCAACATTTACCTTATTCTTTTTCACTAGCAGTCCATTTTGAAATAATGTTTGCATTTCCTGAACAAAAGATTGTAAATAAGCATTTAAATCGTTAGGTTTTCCATGGCCCGCATAAATCCCAACAATGAATGGTATCATACAAGGCAATTCAAAAATCTTTCACAGTATTGGCCAAAACTATTGTTTAGAACTGTTACATACTGGGAGGCCATCTATGTTGAAGTAAAGGGAAATATTGGCAGGTAATTCTCTGTAATTTTTCTTCAAAATAGTTTCAAGGGGTATTATAAGTCCATTATGCCAATATTGACCAGGATCAATATATATTGTCTCAATCTGCCTTGGAGTGTTCATGAGCGTTCTTGGGTCTACTGGAAGCAAATTTGGATTTATATTGTTTATAATTGTCGCTAAAGATTTCAAAGCTGAATGGCTTATGTTATTTTCTATAGCCCATGCTCTAGTTGCGTCCCGAAATTGTTGAATCTGTTTGTATTGAAACATATTTTCACTTGGCTCACTGTCATAATTTGCTTCGAGGTCAGTTTCCTCAATTATTTCATTATTCACATCATTTTCAGCCAAATTTCCATATGCAGTAATTTCAGTTGAACTTTCACTAGAATCATGACTGCAAAAAAAAACATATAAACTTAGTATAAATCTGCGAAATAGGTACCACAATACCACAACTTAATAATTAAAACACAAGAGACGTCCAGATCTTGCCCTGCCCACCAATCTGTTATTAACACACTATAACGTAGATTAAAAAAATACATAGTGATCTAAGTGATTTGATAAGTGTTTCATGTAATAAATAGTCAATAACCTAAAATGTTAGAAATTTACTTAAATTCAAATCATACTCTATTTAAATTTATTAATATGTACGGAACCTGCGATAGTGATGGTAAAATTCTCTTGACACAACTGCTCAGAACAGAAAGCCTCCAAACTATTATAAACTGCTTGCTGTACCTTTTACTATGCATTAAATTGATAATTACTTAGCTTTCAACAATTGAAGTATCCTCTTTTAATTGTTTAATAACATTTTCATGGTCTGAACTAGAACCACTTGTTTCCACGTCCATTATACTCTTGAAAGTACGTGCAACTTGCCGATGATAATTACCACATCGCTTGACTTTTTTCCACTTTACAGTATTCATTTTGAGATTTTCTTTTAGCTATTATGATCGTTTTTTATCATAAACTTTGTGTGTAGCACGTGACGCACTGAATCGCAATAAAAATAAATACTTAAGTTCTACTACATTCTATCTTTTAGAACTGTTCGATCTTTTGTGGTTCTAAATGAGAGAAAATTGTTGCTTAAGGTTTTCAAGAACCATTTTTTGGAATCTGTCTATGCGTTATAGTAGCATATTAGAGTATATTAGACCTTACAAAGGCAATTACACTAGGTTCCAAATTAGCTGCAATAATAACTCTTGAGCTACTACAGGTGATAAATAACTTATATATACTACTTATTTAGTACCAAAGGTTCCAAATGAGGAAAAATTACCACCTATTAGGGCAAGGTTCTTCATGGGAGATTTTAAGATGTCATATGCTTATTTGAGTTCTAAAAAATTAAAAAAAAAAACCTTTATGCGTGTATAAGTAATAAATTCCGCTTAATGCCACCATAAGTTATAAAGCAGGAACAAAACTCTCTCAAAAACCACTGTAAGTGATAAAAGTAACTCATTTGCAAATTAAAGTACTGTTTGCATCTATAAGTAATACCATACACTCTTGCATCACTTATATGCTACCTACAGTTGCAAAATAAGTTCCAAAATTCACTAACGTGCTACAGTGAAATTAGTCTCGAGAAATTTTTGCATATGTAGTGGTGTGTATATTACTCAGATCTTAGAGCGCGTTACCACTATATCATTCTGGCCTATACAAAAATGTTTCGATATCCTAACATTACTATTTAATTTTATATTTATCCCTAGCAACACTCTGATTTTTGTTTTCAATAAAATCAAGTTTTTATTTTAAAGAAAAAGCAAACGACAAGGCGACTACCGTGAAACAATAAAATATCGTGTCGTTCTTTAGATGATAGTAGTTTAGCTATAGGTAAAAAGTTTTGACCATAATAATTACGAAACAAAACAAATAAATAAATCGTCACTTGATAGTGGAAAGTGGAAACACGCACAAAACCAGAATAAACCAGTTTACGCTGTCCGCAGGTGCCACGTGCAGTCCGGCGTCATTCGCTTGGTATCGTTAGAACATAAAGCACACATTTCATTCAAAAATTATAATTATTACGTAGTTTAATTGTTAAATTTTGTATTTGTTGATTGTTGTTATTGTTTGTTATTATTGTTATAATATTTGTTGAAGTGTTTAATTTGTGTGTAAGTGTTGTAACTTTATATTGTTAATTCAAAATGGCTCCAGTGTTAAAACATGGTCGAGGCAAGCCTTTGACTTCTCATACTAAAGAAGTTTTGTACTGTTTGTACAAATATTTCGAAAATGAGTGTAATAACAACCCGAGCAGTATTATGACCCCCACTCAATTAGTTGCTAAATCAACAGGAATTTCAATAGCATCCGTCAGAAAGGTAGTATCAGAAAGCAAATGTCGTCCTTCAGATCAGGAAGTAACATTTAAATCTCCTAAAAAGAAACCGAATCGTAAACCTACAATAGTAATCGATAACTTTGATCAGCAAGTTATCAGAAGAACAATTCATGACTTCCACATCACAAAAAGTGGAGATTACCACGACAATATGAACTATGACAACTATTCAAGGTGGATTCAAACTCAATTAATACCCAACTTACAACCAAATAGTGTTGTTGTTGTTGACAACGCACCATATCATAACTCAATACAAAATCCTGCACCGAATAGTAATTCTAGAAAACAGCAAATGATTGACTGGCTGACATTTCGAAACATTGAGCATTCATCCACGTTGCTTAAGCCTCAATTATATGAACTGATTCTGCAAAACAAGGCGAGATTTGTAGAGTACAAGATAGACGAAATATTACGACAGCACGGTCATACTGTGCTGCGTTTACCACCATACCATCCGGAGTTTAATCCTATAGAAAATATATGGGGGACAGTGAAAACATATGTCGCAAAAAAGAATGTCGCAATGAATATGAAGGTTATAATGTCATTAGCTGAAGAAAAAATGAACGCCATAACTCTAGAGGAATGGAGAAAAGTTTGTCTGCATGCTATTGAGGAGGAAAACAAATATCAGGGTAGAGACGCAGCTTTAGACACAATATCAGAACGAATCATAATTAATTTAAATAATTCATCTGATGAAGGCGAGGATGGGGATGATTGTGATATGCCTGGGGTTGATGAATTATTAGAATAAAACATTTATGGCCGGAGAACACCTAATTCATACACGTCTTCACTGAAGTGAAAACCGGCATTCACTGCTTGTAATGTTTGGGACTGGCTTGTCTGCCTCATACAGTTCCATAGATTACAATGCAGTGGATACACATTTTCACGTCCGTATTAGTACGTAGTGCGTATGCGTAGACGTGTACGCATTTGGTGTGCTCCAGCCACAAACGTATATTACCTTTAAAAAAATAAAAACTAAAAATAAAATGTTGTTTTTTTTTATTTGCTGACCATACACTACTACAAACGCAAAAATTTCTCCAAGCTAATTTACCTGTACTTGGGAGGTATTCGTCGGGAATAGAAAATAAATTTGATTAAAAACAAATACCATTGGTATTAGAATGTGGTACTGGACGGGAACAAATCAAATAGGGCACCAATGTAATTTTGGTAAACTGCAAGATGATTATTATTAAAATATATTTTAGATGGAACCTGAATGATCAGAACCAATGCAATCACGGCATTTAAACAAATATTCTAGTTCGAGAAGAGAGATTAGTAAACCACAACGTCTTATAGACTTATAAACATTATTGTTTCCTATTCATTGTCATGTACTTCTAGTTATTAATTAGTAAACTATTAAAATGTTGTAAACTACTGTTTATTTAGTGTGTTGCTGTGCTGCAGCGACACCAGAAGTACTTCAAAATAGAAGTCCGTGGAAAGACAACAAACGTCACAATTGACAGGCTCTGAAACCCATTTACGTAGCCAAAGAAGATATCAACCCACTTAAAACTGACGAGGCGGGCACTTCTACAAGCGATGACAGAAGAACTCGAAGCGGAAGAAGAGTAAGGTTCCCAGATAGGTATCGACCGTAGTTACGGTCTGGCCGGGGAGTGATGTGGCGGACCATTATCATGTCCATGGCCAGATTCACTCACCGACGCGGGATAAAATCCTAGCACAACGACGCGGGATTCTCATCCCGACCAAACCCCCGTAGAGGTGGTCAAAGTCCGCCGGGTGCCACTAGAAATACCTCCTGAGTGCGAGCCAGAGACGCCCGGCATGTTTTATTTTATTTTGTAACCTAATTGATACATTTTACGGTAATTTTTACTACTACTTGTAACGGATCTCTACTCACACGAGTAGATCCGTATGATAAATTATGTCTGCAACGCTAATTCTTCTTGAAGAAGACCTTCAAATTGGAAACATAAAATAAAGAATAATAAGATTCGCTTGTTTTAATTCCCCTTTAAAAAAAAATATCATTCTAAATTGAATAAATCTCATTTTGATATGATAAAAATTATTTATAACTGCCATCTGCTGGCAATTAACAATTGCATTTAAAAATCAATGTCGGATACACTATATTCTCTAAGCAAATAGTACTTAGTTCATCCTATTATCACTAGATGGCGCTAATTATAAATTTTAAATGAATCAATTTATTAAATTTTAATAATTTACTTATTTTCAGCATGTCTAGTTATTAAACGTAAGTATAAGTAAGACACAGTACCTTAGGGGTGATTGGTTCATTAGTTGTCACTTTATAGCCAATGTAGAAGTAGAATTCATAAATCTGGAAATGCATTTATTAGTTTAGGAAGGGAATTAAGGTTTATGTTGGATTTCAAATTATTGATAGATTGGCAATAATTGATGTTAGAATATTGATTGTGCCAGTACCTACAACTACTATTCAAAATATAACATTAAAATTCCAATTAATAATATAGTTATGGTCAAAAATATGAAAGTATTGAATAGAAAAGACAGTCAATTTAGTCAAACTTAGACCCTAGGTATAATTTTGAATACAAGTTATGATTGATGTATGTATCTATTAAATAAGCAAATACATATTATGTATTATGTAAATTCAATTAGAATGCCAAGTACAAATTAAGTTATGTAGTAGAAACATTGAATTCCAAACATTTAAAATTCAGGATAAGTAAGCTATAAAAATATCTTAAAATTTCACATTTAACCAAAAGAATATGCTAAAAATGAATAAAAATTCTACTCCTATAAGTTCATGAGGTATCACTGTTAGTTATAAACATGAGTTTGCTTATGAATTGAGAAATTCACATTATACTTAAAAATATTGGTCCAGTAACTTAGTGAAAATTCAATCTGTTAAAACTATGCCAATGCCTGTAATTATTATGAAGTACTAACATATCTGAGGAATGTAGACTACATATAAACTAGAATATAGCAGGGAAGTAGGAAATATTAGGAGTTTAGTGGTAGAAAATAAAGATTAATTTACCAAAATTTTAACAATTCATTACAGTTGTTCCTTCAAATTTGAGGTGTCCCATGATGAAGAATGACAAGTTCTTATAAGTAGAAGCTATGTAGATATCAGAATAATAGGTAGAAGCCAGATAAACATTAATTTAGATAGAAAATTCAGATTACCAAAATTAATAACTTCAATACAGATTAAAATGTTACAATATTGTATTGTTAGAATACATCATAGAGCCTTATATTCTTAGAAGTGGTTGAAATACATATCAGTTAGGTTTATATCAAGTTATTATTGATAGAAATAATATACATGTATGAATGAAATTTATTGGCACTAAATTTAGATAAATAGTATATTAATTGATATAACGTTGGACTTTTCACAATTCTTTAGAGATCCAAAAACACTTATTTATAAATATTAATTTTATTAGAGAAAGATAATGAGGTATTCTAAACCACTTATTTATATTTATTAATTTTATTTAGAATTTAGGTACATTTGAATGGGTCCTGTATGTTTAGATTATATAATTAAGATTTAAAGTTAGTTAATGGTTATTGGAATTGTTGGAAGTGGGAGAGAGTGGAGATCGGTGTTGCTAGGTTATAGAATGGGTTTACGGGAAAAGAACGAATGATACGGATATGGGAGGTGGTTTAGGAAAAGGTTATAAAAACTGGTGTGCGGGATGCTCGTCCTCTTTTATTTTCTGGAAATTGAATAGTAACGTAACTCTGCTCGTCCTCTGAGTGGTCGGTATCATCTAGTGCGAGTTGCAACCGTCGACATGTGAGTATCTTAGGTACCTGCACAATACACCTACCCCTACAATTATTTATTATATATATGTATTTATTTTATTATACGCCTTTGTCTAGAATCCTGGCCAGATTCTATTCAGAGGGATACACACACATTTTACTCAAGCATTTATCGCTTCTAAGACTTCTGGGGATAGAAATGAATAGATATTTTATATCTATTGCATTTGGGAAAGAGATTGAGTCTGGTCTCTTGGCGATAAGTGTACGACATTACATACTAGTCCGCGCTATGAGACTAGCACTAATTTAAGTGATTCAAGATGCAGCTGCAGAGCAACGAGGAGACGAGGAAGACGTCATTTTGAGGTCAGATCTTTTCATCTATTAAAATCTTGTGAATTGTTTTATCCAAATACCCTCCATGTATTTACCAATGTCATGAAGTTTTACCCACATATTTTTGATAATTTAGAAATTGGTCACACCTTATGGACAACGAACTGACGAATGATTTCTAGAGTTTTAGCGTGTAAACTGATGAATATGGTAGAATTATGGTAAAATTTGTCTAAGGGCTCGGAATGCGTACATGAACGATAAAGTAAGGATAAATTCATGATTCAGTGTAATTGTCGTAAGATAAGTGTCCATTTTGTTCAGATTGAGGATGTGTAGGTGCGATAAATCCAGTGTAGTTTATAGACATCCAGCGTTATTTAAATGTTCTATATTGTCCTGGTAGTGCGTACAACATTCTAGGCACATTCTAGTTCAATGATTGTGACAGCATAATCGAATCTCCAGTGTCCATTCTAATTAGTTCTGTTAGCGCGTGTAGTAATGACTAAATAATCACTACTTAGCCAATTTTAACGAGATAATCTTGATGAAATCGTCTTGAACCGAAGTAGGAAGCGTGGTAGGAACTACCCGTAAATAATGGTCATATTATCATACTTACTACCTATTACATATCTACCTACCTACCTACCTTATTTTCTATCTACCTAATTAATTAATATTGTGAATTGAAAAGTTGTCCAAAATTGAATATAATTACAATACTGATTCTAATATCTTTATTGTATATTACCTACATACATATTATATTTCATACTGTTGCTTGACCACCCTGAACTAACCAGCGAATAACCTGAGGTGTATGAACAGAGTCATAAACCATTAGGAGGATTGATCTGAATTACATATACACTTTAGTGTACCACATTTCGCTATATCATTCCTGTAATGATTGGTAATCCTCGTCCGTAGTCAGAAGCGCCTAGGTGAGGTTGAATATAACAAATTATGTAAGCATACTTGAGTGTATCTATATTTCGCCAAATCTTTCATGCAATGATTGGTAAAACCAGTCCATTGTCGGAGCTACGCCTAGGATGGCATAAACTAAATTAATTTATATTAGTAACCTTTACTGTGTGATACCTAATTATATATTTGGTGAATCATGGTAATAGGTGAGGTAACTTGGTTCATAAGCCTGTGGAATTCCTTCTTGAATTCATCTCGCATACTTTTATTATTGAAACCGCTAATGGAATGATAGTATCAGAATAATACTACCCCCTATGTGTTTCATTATAGGAATTTCCAATTTTGTAAGATTTTGGATAGCGGATGGTTTGAGATGGAAGCATTTTAATCTTGGGTTAAATTGTTTCCTGGTATGCTGAACAAGCTTCAGTTGATATACATGAAGATGTAGCTGTATTTGCTCATCTCAGAAATCGATTAAATCTTGGTCTACTAAGCGTTTGGCGCTTGCATATTTTTAAGGTTATAACATACCTGGGTATCCTCCAGTCTAGTCGGAGCTATGTCTCACCAGAGGAGATTGGAATTTATAAGAGAAACCTAAGTAGTTCTAACAGCCTGGTTCGTTTAGAACTCCGATATCCAAGTCAGACTAGCTTGATATTACTTGGCACAACAATGGAATATTGAGTGAACTCCTACCCAACTTACCCACTCCTTATAGTACTTATTCTGATCTATCTGTAGAATGTAAATAGCAATTACATAATACATGTCAAGAAGGCTATTCTACATAGGTGAAGGTAATTATTCAATAAATACTCTACAATAAATATGGTTGTTTTATTATACCTACTTTTCCCATTGTGGTCAAGCAAATGTATAAACTATAATCATAAAATCCATACTTACTTATCCCTTCATCCTATATTAATCCTACTCGGGTTACCAGAAGCTAATTCTTAAATACTTGTATCTATCTGCTAAAATAGTTCAGAATGGATTTATGTTACATTAATGATAACTATCTTGATGTATATCTGAGTGTTTGTGGTACGGACATTCATATGTTTACAACTTCAACCACTTTGCTGGCATGGTTGCAACTTGGCTTACCGATGGTCCGGACTCTCTTGGCCTAAGGGCAAGACGAGATAGACTGTATCGTGTATTGCTGATTGTATTTCATGGGCAGCCCTTGTGAATTTGAGCACTGCTCCGGACTCACTGGATTTCCTTGACTGGAACAGATTGAGATAGAGTTGATGTATCATTGGATCAGGGTTTCTACGGTAGATGTATCCTCGGATCTTCTACAATTCGTCATTTTATAAATCATAAGACTGTTTGTATGAACATGATCTCAGATATACCAATAAGCTTTGGAGGTTCTTGCCAAGCATAACTCCTAGCTGAACTATTATGACTATCACTGGGTATACTTACCTATTGATAATATTAACATCAATATTGTGGATCTGGAACTCGTTCTAATCCCTTCGTGATCAGCTGTTCAAGCTGCTTCATCATCCAAAAATATCTTCACGAGAGAATATGGTGTATGGATTGATTCTCAGTCAGCCTCTGCGTGGCTGGGGCAGTGAAGGCTATTTCCAACCCCACATTGATACCTAATTACCTACAGTCCATTACCCCTCCTAATTATCATGACCATTCGGTAAACATTTAATTATTGCAACTAGTCTGTATGTTACATCCCTAAGTTCTATAATAACCACAATAAATTCACTATCTCATTATAAATAAATAGGTACTCCCTTGTTGATAAAGCTTTAATAATTTATTACAGTAATCTAGAATATTATTATCAATATTAATGTCACTTTTAGGTTATGTACACAATTGACACTCAAATACCTTTCATCTATTACTGATAGGACAATCTGAGTTACTAGAACAACTTGTCTAGGTTTAGGAAATTAAAAGCACTAGTTAGGTCTAACAAATAATTTAGAATCACTATAAGATATTAACTTCACTTATTTAGGGTTGAAATTAGAAGCACTATTTAGGTCTTACATTATAGTTCTGAGCGCATAATCACAAAAAAGAATCCGGTTTGCTATGACACAACGTAGAGTCCTACCACTAATCACTAGACGATCGATCACTTTGGCCAATCTTCAGTAAAAGTTCATATTAGAAGTACATTATAGGTATTCTAAATGGAACTATATAGTTGATATACTATCATCTTATCAGATAGAATAGTATAATCATTTTAGACGATTATAATGCAGCTTTCCATGTATTTCAGATTCTCCGTCCAGAATTCAAAATTTTATAATCCATGTTCAATTTATTCTAAATATAATTCCTTCCATATTCTAGGTTTTCCTTCTTCTTAGTCTTCTTTCTTTCCTTCTGTATTTATTTATAGTCCTTTCCTTTCTTCCCTCTTAGTTTATAGAGCTATATATTAGTTAGTTAGATAGTTATAGTAAGGGAAATTTTACATACTTTTAAGACTTTTATCAAAGATTATTCCAAGACTTCCAATAGCAGCCTAGCTTGTTATACCTTTTTGAATAGCTAATGAAACGTAGATATTTTTAAGCGTGTCTGCAGCCTAGGTGTGATATTTTTTTTTTACTACTGCTGGTTGAAGTTTGATTTGTACTGATTTTTTATTAATGCTATAACTATCAATCATCTATCTACGACCCATTTAGTCTAATTTTATTTTTCATAATGATGAAGAAACTAATCTTCTACACAAAAACGTGACATGATTTATATTTAAAATATTAAGAAAGAAATTATAAATAGATCACAAAAACTGATGTCATCGGCGGGATTTTTTCTTTCTTAATATTTTAAGAATAGTTTAAGCAAACTCATTGCTTTGAAATACAAAAATATATGATTTATATTTGATGAGATTTGACATTTATTTGACAGATTTAGTTATTTAATTGACAGATTTGGTTGCTTAAAAATTATTTAATATTATTTTAATATTATAATTATTAATTTATATTTATTTTGTAATTTTTTGAAACGATATTATGTATTTAGAAACGAAATTTGACACTATTATAATAATGCAGAATAATTAATAGAAGACAAAAAAAATCCCATTTTTTTGGGGTAAATTTCTAATACGGCCTCCTTAACTTTATTTAGGTACACCCACGTTTATAATTTTAAAATGTATAGTGGGTACTCAGTTTAATGTCATAATATTAATGAAATGGTTTCTGAAAGTAAAAATAAATAATATTAGTATAAAATGTGTTATAAAAGTGAATTATGTGTGTGGATTAAGTAGGAGTGAACACCTCTGATGATGCCATAAGGCGAAACCGGTCAGAAAATAAAATATTTGTGGAATGGTTTACAAGTGAGTTTTTTTTCAAAAATGTATTACTATAAGTTCCACCAAGTGCCGACAATCGAAAGCATAAATTATAATAATTAGTAGGTTGGTATAGCAATTTCTTCTCGCTAAAAAGCCTGGAATGCATGCTTTAAACTGAACAACGTACAAATTGCGGGTCGCGCGGCGCGCAAGCGATTTGCAGTGCGCAGGCGCGAAACCAAGTTTGCGTTTGTTTCAGTTCCGCGTAAATTGCTTTTTCGAGTGGGTGAAATTTTTTTCAAAATTGTTTTTTATTGTTTAAGAGCTTGTCCAGATGAAGCGATTTACGCGCGTACCGACACGCGCGCTTCAGTTTTTATTGCGTCCAGATGCCGCGTTTTATGCGCGAGTAAATATGGGACAAATTCAGTTACAATTATGGATTGCGACAAAGCGGTTGTGTTGTGGCTTGCGTACCGAAGATGGAAACGACGGAAGCAAAGAGAAAATCGACAATATAGAGTGCACACAATTCTACATGATAGAATGAATAACAGTATGTTTTATACATTATATCCAAAGCTTCGAGAACACGATAAAAAGTTTTTTAACTATTGCCGGATGTCTGTGAAATCTTTTGATGATATGCTTGAAATAATAAAAGAAGATTTAACTCCTTGCCAAAATTATGTAGTGCGGGATGTCGTTTCCGCAGAAGAAAAACTCGTGATCACTCTACGGTAAGTAATATTTATTATTTGGTATTTTAGGAATGGCACTGTTAAAATCACGTTATGTAAATACTTTAGAACAAAATAATAATTACACATAATTACAAATTATTTTGGAATAGATCCATACAATCAGAGTCTTGAGAATCTATTGTTGATACTGGCGATGACGTTGGGTTGTATGCTTCATGTTCACGTTGAACCGTTCTTGTGGTATAACTCGCACCAGTATAACAATAACCAGGTCGATTAGAAGGTATGGAGAGTGTTGCTGGATCATATTCGTAATTATCTGGTGAATATTGAAATGATGTACTTGTCGGTGGAAGTGGATGTCGTGCAGGATGTTGTGTGAGGTTGTATTGAGTCACATAGCCAGGACGCGTAGTAGATGAATATGTATGAGGGACTTGCTGACCTTTTTGAAGAACATTTAATATTTCAATTTTCGATTGAAGTCGATTGCCCTCAGGTACTTTCAGCAACTCCTTGTATAACGATAAACAAAAAAGTTTGTCATCATCAGTCTCCTCAGTAGTGGACGGTCGTAATGGATTACCAGATGTAATAGTTTTTTGAATGATTCCAAGAAATTCCGTGTAAGCAGCACTTATTTTTCTTTTTTTCCTCTGATTACACGCTGGTGGTCTCATCACATCTTCCCCGTCTACTGAATTATTTTGTTCAGCATCAGGTGTAATGTTACTATCAGTAATTTTATTGCTTACCGACCGTTCTAGGAACATTAACCTATTAAAATAAATGTAAGAATTTTTACTTGGAGCTCCAGAACCAGATGGTACATTTTTATTTTTCTTCATCTCTCGAACGAAGCCATCTCGCAGCCCTTTCCATTTTTTTTGGAGTGAGACTCCTGAAACCAATAGCAAATATATTATGAACTTTAATAGTCATTAAAAAAAGGAAATAAATTAACGAATTAATTACAGTCTTTTACTTGTTCTAGGTATTTAGCTACGGGATGCTACTTTGCTGACTTGCATTATGCCTATAGATTAGGAAAATCAACAGTAATCGAAATAGTACAGAAAACATGTGACGTCATTAGGAGAAAATTGAAAAATATGGTAATGAAAGAACCCACTAAAGAGGAATGGAAAGAGATTTCCAAAATATTTGAAAAATACACAAATTTTCCGAATTGCATTGGCGCCATTGATGGCAAGCATATTCGAATTATAAAACCAGTCAAATCGGATTCGCTTTTTTACAACTATAAGAATTATCATTCTACCGTTTTGTTGGCAGTATGTGATGCAAATTATTCTTTTATCTCAATAGATGTTGGAGCATATGGCAAGAGTAACGACTCCACTATTTTTAAGAACTCTCTTTTCTATAAAAAAACTTGTGAACAAGTCTTTAAATATTCCTGACCCAAAACCAATATCGGAGATAGATAACAAGCCTTTACCTCATGTCATTGTAGGAGATGAGGCGTTTGGTCTAATGGAAAATATTATGCGGCCCTATTGTGGTAAATCGCTGACAAATAAAAAAAAGATTTTTAACTATCGTTTATCCAGGGCACGACGCTATATAGAATGTTGTTTTGGCATTATGGTGAACAAATGGAGAATATTTCACAGGCCACTTAATGTTGACATAGATTTTGCCGAAAACATAATCAAAGCTTGTTGCATTCTTCATAACTATGTCAGATTAAGAGACGGTTACAGATATGACCATACTTTATACAATACATCTCTAAATAGTTTAAACATTGATACACTCAGACTCAATGCACGGTCACAAAATACAAGAGACCGATTCGCTGATTATTTTGATGAGGGTCAACTTCCTTGGCAAAACAAAATGATATAACATGTAATAATTGTAGTATAAGTACACTGTTTTGTAATACTATATATATATAATATATATATATATAATATATAAATAATATATTTATTTGAATGTCTAAGAAATAAAAATGATTCGTTTACCGAGAGTTTTTTTATTTTCATTCGAATCACCAGCTCCAGAAAAAAATTCTACCAACTCTTCCCAACTTCTACGTTTGACGTTTCGATTTGAATAGTCTGGAGATTCCATATTGCATATCGCCACCCTCTTTTCTACTTCGTCAATAAATAGTTCTGTGTCGAAGTTTTCACGCTCCATTTTTTATTTCTTAATACGTCCTATCGCGGCAAATACGCGCGTTGGACTGGACGCAAACATGGCCGCTCTAGGATCTCGAGTCCGGCGGCTGCACGCGATTTACGCGCGAGTGGAACAGTCGCGCGTGTGCATGTGGACGGCATGTATAGGCACCTGGTATCTCGCCAACGCGCGTGTAGATACGCGCGTAAATCGCTTCATCTGGACAAGCTCTAAGGCTATGTTCAGATGGCTGAATTGTGACGCGCGTTTTCAAATCGCGCGCTTAGACATCCTAATATATACCTAGCAACCGTTCACATGCGCGCGCGTTAACGCGCGTTAGCGAGCGTCAACGCAGCACTCAGAGAAAAAGTTTCTAGACGCAGACAATCGCGCGTTGACTCGCGCTTTGATATTAATGTAATGTCCGTTTGCTGTTCAGTTGAGCGCGCGCTTTCATCGCGATCACATGTAATTTTGTTAATTTTCGTAATTATATTTTGTTTTCGCATTTAAAATGAGTGAAATTGAAGATATTGACATCGACTTACTAATCGATGAAGTAGAAAAAAGGCCAGCAATTTGGAATATAGGTTCGGAATCCTATAAAAACAAAATTTTGAAACGACGTGCTTGGGAAGAATTGGTATTAATTTTTTGCGATGGAAATGACACTCAAGATAAAAAGAATATGGGTAAGAAAAAAATATGGGTAAGTAACTTTATTAATAGACAATCGAGTAATAGTCTAAGAGCCAGCAAAAAAATGCTTCGAGTCACTAAAGGTGGTATTTTACCTTAAAACAATTATTAGTTTTTCTTTGGGTGAAATACAATATCTGATGGCGTTCGGAGCTGCTGTAATGTCCTCTTGGATGAGTTGAAGCGAATTGTCGAATGACTTTATAGACATTCTAAAGTAATTAAAGAATTTAGATTCATGGTCTCTTAGATTCGGATATAGCGTCGCAAACAAACTGGGTCTATTTTTCAAAATTGGATGAACCCAATGTGTACGTTTTCTTTTTCTATATTTTTCTTTAAAATATAACCACAAAATAATAGCCTCTTCCACGTCCATTTTCTACGTTCTACCGAACTAGACTGACGAGTACTCTCGCAACGCGCATTAGCGCTCATCATCTGAATTCTCTTCAAATTTGATCGCGCGTTGACGCGCGTTAACGCGCGTTACATGTGAACATAGCCAAAAAGTTGTGAATTAGTTTATTTTATTGTTAAATATGAAATAAATTGTGCCTTGTGATGATTTGATGTGCTGTAACGTTTTATTAAGAGACCAAAAGGTAAAGTCATTAAGTTTTAATCAGAAAAAGTCGTTAGTTTTTTCTCCTAAACCAACGCCAGACCTGTGTATTTCTAAAGTAAGTAAAACTCATAAGCGTCAGTTTAATAGAACTGTTTACAAAACCAGTTGGATTACTGGATGTTCACATTCCAATAGGTTATATTGTTGATGTTGCATATTTTTTTCGAACGATAATAGCGCATGGAATACTACTGGTTACGAAGATTTAAATAATTTAAAAACCTCAATAAAAAGACACTCTCAATCACAAAAACATTTGAGTGCATTAATTTCTTTTACGAATTTCGGTAATAAGTAAGCGCATAGACTCATTTGTCACGTCAATTTGCTGAAGAAATTTCAAAACACAATCCGCAAGTTGACCAAAACCGTAGTATTTTTCAAAGACTTGTAGATGTAGTTTGTCATTTAGCGCAACAGGAATTGCCTTTTAGAGGACATGACGAGTCCAAAGATTCATTAAATAGAGGTAACTTTTTAGAATTAGTTTCATTATTATCGAAATATGATAGCGTTTTGGAAAAGCATATGCAATATCAACAGAGCGACAAACCCGGGCCGAGTTATTTATCATCTACAATTCAAAACGATATTATTCACTCTGTAGCCGATGTAATAAAAACTCGCGTCGAGTTTGAAACGAAAACCGCGGATTTTGTGGCTGCTATAATTGACTAAACTCCGGACGTTAGCCACCGCGAACAATTATGACTGATTTTCCGATATTATTTTAGAACCGATATTCATGATCGGTTTTTAGGGTTTATCGATGTCTCTGAAAGTCGCAAAGCTGACATCCTTTCAAATATAATTTTAGAGTCATTACGTAAACATGACTGCACCGCTAAATTAGTAGCACAAAGTTACGACGGTGCCAGTGTAATGTCGGGTGTACGAAATGGAGTACAACAAAAATTAAAGATGTTTGTCCACAGGCAACTTATGTAATGGCAACGTTGTAATGCACATAATATTTTAGCACAAGTTTTATCAAAATCTTGTAATAGAATTGGAGAAGTTAGTTAATTTTTTTCCGCTCTCCAGTTTTGGTAATTTTTTCAGTCATAGTACAAAACGTGCCGCATTTTACGATAAGTATTGTAGTAAGAAACTGCCCCATACACCAGCGACTCGATGGACGTACACGTCACGATTTGTATTTGTTATCAATGGACAATAAAGTAATAGTAGTCAGTTATTTTCTAGTATTTGCGACAATCCGCTCGATGGAATTAGGGGATATAATACGCGGAAATTGTTAGAGTTAAATTTTAGTGTATTTACTGGCAATACTTGTAATAAAGTAAGGAAATTGACAATCTTGCATTTTAGCAAGTCATATAAATAGCAAATTATTATACGTATTTTTTTCCGGCGAAGTTATGGCTTAGTATTTTGAAAGTTGTTATGAAAATAAAGACAGGATTTTTAATTTTATTTTGATTGTTGCACACCCCGAAATCATGAATGGGCATAGTCCTCGTCCTAGTCCTAGTCCATAGTATTTGAACAAGACTACCGCTACAAACCTTGAAAACTTTTCGATATTTATCTACTGGTGCCTTAATAATCCAACTTCGGTTACGATCCTTCTCCCATCTTTCCTATCATTAGCAACATTTTTCTCGCTCGCTTTGCTCGCGATTTTTATCATGTGTACACATTTTTTCATAGTTACAGCTCTTTGTCATCAAGGGTATCAGTGTTCTTGTCTCTCGCGTATCCATCTTTGGTTCATTGGTTACTGCAGTCACATGAGGGCCCACGAGAGGGCGGACCAACCTAGTACCCGTATTTCATGAACATAATGCAGTCGCTGTAGCCGAAATCGGCTAGGAAGAAGAGAGGCTATATATTTGGCGTCAAAGTATGAGAAATACTATTTTTTTCTCAAAAAAAGTTGGCAACCCTGGAATGGAACCCATTTCTTTAACTAAATTAACGATTTCGGGACTAAAACGCGTAATTATTTAATTTAGTATAATGAATTCAGAACGCGAAAGTTTAAAAAATATTATAGCAAACCGATACGGGCCATTTCTTTAAATCAATAATTCTGACCCACTTCCGGAAGAAAAGTTAGTATCTAGTAATCAAAAATTTAGTGACTTAGAATATTCCAACAAACGAAAGGATAAAAAAAATATCAGGCTATAAATAAAATATCAGGTTATAAACTAATGTTTTGCGCCACCGTAATTTTACTGGAATAAAAGTGCTTCGGTATTTTAATGGTTCTTAAATTGATAAATTTATTTTTACCGTTATTGTTTATTAGTCATTTAAGTAAATCCAATACTGAACCCGCCAATCACAGCAAAGCTTTTAGGTACACGGCAAACGCTCATTGGCCCCGCGCCAGCGCCCATGTCGAATCACCGCGCCCGCGCGACCCGCTTCACGGCCCAGTGCCGCCTTGGCGATGGCGTCAGTTACGGTACCAAACTCGACCTGTGAGGTTGACGGTTATTGGCTCAGTTCGGTCAGAACGGTCACCTTTGATACATTGCAGACAGATCTAATGTAAGTACATACATACTATTGTAACGCCATCTCGTAGCGAGTAATAAGACTACCAAATTCAGTGCCATCTAGTAGCAAATCGCAGTACTACTACGTAACATCTTTCTGGAATATTCTCTCAAGGTAACTTCTACGTAACGCGTTTCTCGACACATCTAGAAGGTTCGAGAGAGTGACAGAGTGTTCGCGATGATTCTCGGCTGAAACTTCTAGAACAATGAACGCCCTATATATGCCGAGCGCTTGGGCGGGAGATCATCAGTATTTCCAGAGCGATAATACGAGTTAGACCTGCGAGTTCAAGTGCGATTAAAAGTGTTCAGTGAAGCTTATAGTGAAGTGTAAATTAGTGGTTTAATAAATAAAGTGTTTTGTGGTAGTTTGATCCGCATTTTTAATTCCGTAGAACCCCGGCTCGTAACAATTGGTGTCAGAAGTGGGATTTGGACAATGCCGGTGTTACCGAAAGAAGACACAGAGGGCGTCCGTACCAGGGGTCAGCGCCAGCAGGAGTTGGACAGCAGGCGCTTCGGAGGTAATACGCCGGAGAGGTTGGGTGGTCAGCAGCAGCCAACGGTGGAAGCTGGCCCGCCCACGGTATCTCCAGCGCCAGCACCTCCAGACTTTGCTGCGCTGATGGCGATGCTACAGGAGCAAGCCCGTCGCCAGGAGGAGCAGGCCCGCCACCAGGAGGAGCAAGCCCGCCGGTTGGAAGAACAGCTGCTGCGGGACAAGGAGGAGCAGGCACGCCGCCAGGAGGAGCAGGCACGCCGCCAGGAGGAGCAGGCACGCCGCCAGGAGGAGCAGGTACGCCGGCAGGAGGAGCAGGCACGCCGCCAGGAGGAGCAGACCCGCCGGTTGGAAGAACAGCTGCTGCGTGACAAGGAGGAGCAGGCACGCCGCCAGGAGGAGCAGGCACGCCGCCAGGAGGAGCAGGCCCGCCGGTTGGAAGAACAGCTGCTGCGCGACAAGGAGGAGAAGGCACGCCGCCAGGAGGAACAGACGCTCCTCATGAAAGATCTTCGAGCGACTTTTGGCAAGGAGATGAATGTGATGAAGGATGAAGTTCATCATGTTGAGAACCGCATCACGGAAGCCGAAACTCGGATTGAAGATGTAAATACCAGATTATGTGAGGAAAGAGCTGGGAAATCTGAAAGCTGGAGATGGGATTGCGACTTCCTTACCTGCCGTACCTTCAGCGCGTGGATTTAAAGTACTGCCATTCGATGGGACATCTTCATGGTCGGCCTATAAAAAGCAGTTTGAGGCCGTTAAGAAGGCAATTGGGTGGAGCAAAGCCCAGGCCATGACTGCGCTTACATTGGGTCTGCGAGACAAGGCGTTAACCATCCTAGAAGCTCTCGGAGACGATGTATCCTACGGGCAGCTACTAGAAGCCTTGGAAGCCAGATACGGTGACGCTCACCTGGAACACGTGTATCGTGCGCAGCTGAAGGATCGTGTCCAGCGCACTGGTGAAAACTTGCAACGAGGTATAGCCCTAGGTGCTACACATGTGGTGAGAGGGGCCACCTTCGATCCAGTTGCCAAAAGCGGACTGCTGAAAGAGAAGAAAGTCGTTCCCAAGAGGATAGGGTGGCTAATGTCACCGCCCAGCAACAGGAGGGAAACGAATAAATGCCAGGACTGCGGGGCGGGTGCTGGCTGATGTTTGAAGAGCCCCAAGGGTTTCGATCTCACAAACCCAGGATGGGAACAGCCTGATCATCAAGGGTGAGGTAAATGGAACACCATGCAAGCTGACAATAGATACTGGAGCATCTCGCACGGTTGTCAGTTCCCGACTAGCAAATCGGTTCCTTGGGGACTATGCAAACCGTGACTTCATCAGCTTGGTAACAGCCACCGGTCAGCGCATACCCGTCCGAGGAGAGAAAGAGATGCAGTTAAAGTTGGGCAATGGAATTTACCTGCATAATGTCATCGTGGCCGACATAATGGACGACTGCATATTGGGCTTAGATTTTATGAGGAAGAACTCTTGTGAGATCGACGTCAAGCAAGGAGCGATGAAATGTGGTCAAGAGGAACTTTTCATAGAAGGAGCGTTATCAGGAAAAGTGTACAGCTTGAAGAAGGTCGTGCTTCCTGCCAGATCAGAAACGACTGTAGTAGTTAGACTCCCTCAGAATTCTGGGCGAACACATCGAAGTGTACTCATAGAAGGGATACACAATGAACTTCCATGGAAAATGGCCCGAACTCTGGTAAGAGCCAATGAAGCCTCAGTGGTACGTGTGCTGAACCTTAGTGATAAGGAACACGTGATAGAAAAGAGCACATTGATTGGCACTTGCGAAGAAGTAGATTGGATGCGCCGATGCCAAGAGTTGAGTACTGGGAACATCGTCAACAAGGACGCTAGAATCAACGTGTTGACACTTTTAGAAGACTGTCGTAACATCTTAACGAAGAATGAAATGGACAAGGCTAAGAAGATGTTACTCAAGTACGCCGAAATTTTCTCTTCGAGTGATGCTGACATTGGGAAGACTGGATTGGTTCAGCATAAAATCAATACAGGAAATGAGGCACCCATCCATCTGCGACCAAGGAGACTGCCAGTAGCACGAGAAAATGAAGTTGAGACCATGATTGAAGGAATGCTAAAAGATGGTGTGATAGAACCATCGTCAAGTCCATGGTGCTCACCTGTAGTGCTGGTAAGGAAGAAAGATGGCAGTATGCGGTTTTGTGTCGACTATCGTCGTCTGAACGACGTTACGAAAAAGGACAGCTACCCTTTACCAAGGATCGATGACACGTTGGACATGCTGACAGGGGTGAAGTGGTTTAGCACACTAGACCTGAAAAGTGGTTACTGGCAAGTTGAAATCGATCCTAAGGATAAAAAGACTGCATTTTCCACTGGAAAGGGTTTGTGGCAGTTGAAAGTTATGCCATTTTGTTATGCAACGCCCCGGCAACTTTTGAAAGATTGATGGAAATAGTGCTCGCCGGATTGACTGGAGACGCCTGTCTTGTCTATTTGG
Source organism: Nudaria mundana (assembly GCA_963556515.1). Classification (NCBI taxonomy): domain Eukaryota; kingdom Metazoa; phylum Arthropoda; class Insecta; order Lepidoptera; family Erebidae; genus Nudaria; species Nudaria mundana. The sequence continues at coordinate 5,305,195 of OY748310.1, forward strand.
ATGACATTATCATCGTAGGCCGTACGTTAGAAGAGCATCTCCAAAACCTGGAACGCGTGCTTGTAAAGATCCGAAGCGCAAACCTGAAGCTCAGCCCAAAGAAGTGCTCATTCCTCAAACGGCAAGTAAGCTTCCTAGGCTACGTAGTGTCGGAAGATGGTATCCGCACGGATCTAGAGAAAATCATCGCCGTCAAGGATTGGCCGGTGCCAAAGTATAAGACGCAGGTCAGAGCATTTTTGGGTTTGTGCTCATACTACCGGCGATTCGTCAAGAACTTTGCGGATATTGCCAAGCCCTTACACAAGCTCACGGAGGAAAAGCGACAATTCAGCTGGGACGGAAGCTGCGGCATCGCATTCCAGGAGCTAAAGAATCGTCTGTGCAATAATACACCTATTTTGGGTTATCCTGATGCGGAAAATGAATTTATAGTTGACACAGACGCAAGTGATATCGGATTCGGAGGTGTGTTATCTCAACGGAAAGGAGATCGAGAGGTCGTTATAGCCTACTTCAGCAAATCCTTATCGAAACCTGAAAGGAATTATTGCGTCACGAGGAGAGAATTACTCGCCGTGCTGAAGACATTGCAGCATTTCAGCAAATATTTACTAGGGCGAAAATTCCTTATACGTACCGACCATGCTGCATTGAAGTGGCTATTACAATTCAAGAATCCAGAAGGACATGTCGCCAGATGGATTGAGCTACTACAGGAATATGACTTTGTAATCGAACATCGCAGTGGGAGATCCCATGGCAACGCAGACGCATTGTCAAGAAGCCCAAGATTGCCCTGAAGACTGTAAGTGTTATAATTATACTGGCTTTTGTAGTGTTTTTATGTATTCAAAATTCTTTCAATCATTCTATGTAACTAGGTTACCATATACTTCTAATATAAACAAACAAGAACGAACACGTCTTTTTATTTAATAAACTTAAAATTACAACAAATCGTTATCAGCACGAAGATAGCTCAAGTATTTGTTTATTAATGAAAAGTAATGCGTGAATAGTTGTTTTAGTAATCATTTTGAAGTGATAGATTTGTGTAAAGTTTTTGGGTACGAAACAAAATAGTTCTGCGTGTACTCTTAAGAGATGGCGAACCCAAACGGAGACACAAATGTAAGAGGTATGCGTAGTTCCTCTATTCCATCGTTCACCCTGCACAATAGAGAAGGGTATAGTACATGGAAATTTAAAATGAGTAACTATCTCATGCATGAAGAGTTGTGGGAAGCAATCAATGGCTACCCAACAGGGATAGACGTTTCCAGTGTCATGAAGACAAGAAACGATCAGAAGGCACTAACAAAAATTTGCCTTACCCTTGAAGGTTCTGCAATAACGCATGTTCGAAGTGCTAAGACGGCAGCTGAAGCTTGAAAAGCTTTACAAAATGCATATGAGGACAAAGGTATGGGTCGGCGTTTAAATTTGGAAAGAAAATTGTACAGATTGAAGCTTGATGATTATAACAATGATATTGGGATTTTTGGGTGCAAAGGGGCTCTACCAACATCTTTAGGGCCCCAGCGACCTCACCTGCTAGTGGCGCACCTGCTGATAAACGGACGAGGCTCGTTAATTTACGGTACCTATGGAGTGGCTTCGGTCCCTACGTGGGTACCAGGTGGTACAACAGTGTTGGTCCGGGGGGGTACCACCGTGCAGCTGTGCTAAAGCCCCCCAAGTAACCCAGCCCAGGCTGGGTTGCGTTAGGGGTTCAGCAGCTGCACCGCCGGGCCCAGGGCGATGTATGGTGCAGCAGGCATGGGACCAGTGGGGGCGAAACGGAGTCTAGTGTGGGTGGTGTGGGTCGATTCGCCGGCCAGGGAGACCCTTAGCAACGGCGTTGCCGCGGCCGCCCGCAACACAGTCATGGGGCCAACCACCCCAGGAGGCTGCCCCACATGTTGCGCATAATCCTGATGTGGGATCGCCGCTCCGGGTGGTAACCGGTGTGGGGTAGCGGCGGCCTTGCATCAGGGGGGTTTGGGAGCCCTTCCGTCCGGCGAGTCGGCTCCGACCTAACCACACGGTTCTAGACAAAGCTAGCCCCTGCGCTTTGTCACTTACTGCTGCACCAAATGTCGCCCTGTCTTCACGCTTCTTCTTCAAAATCTACAATGGCAGTGCAACAAAAAAGAAATAAACGTTACACAGCGGCCCTAGGAAACCCCACAACTTCACATTTCGAGGTGGAGTTCACTAACGTCCGTGGACTCCATGCGAACCTCGATACCGTCCACCACCACCTTGAGACGGCACGGCCCGATGTGATGTTCCTCACGGAGACACAAATACGCCGCCCTGACGACACGTCTTACCTGTGTTACCCCGGCTATGTCATCGAGGAACAATTTCGAGACAAAGCCGGGGTGTGCGTGTTCGTTAGGGCGGATGTATGCTGCCGCCGGTTGCGCTGCCTAGAGAACCCCTCCAATTCCGTCCTTTGGCTGCACGTAGACCATGGCTCTATGAGCCAGATCTACGTGTGCGTCTACCGATCCCACACAGGGGATTCTGAGACAACAAAGCTCTTCCAGTACCTCAGCGAGACGGCTGATGAAGCGCAGGTGCGGTTCCCGAACGCTGACCTAGTATTTCTGGGGGACTTCAATGGCCATCACATTGAATGGCTGGGGTCCCTCAAGACTGATCATGCGGGTAGAGCCGCCCATGCGTTCGCTCTCTCCCACGGTCTGACCCAGATGGTATGCGGGATCACCCGGATACCAGACAGGTCAGATCACGCACCCGCTCTGCTGGATCTACTGCTGACGAGTCGCCCAGCCCAGTACAGTGTTTCGGTAGGAGCCCCACTGGGTAGTTCCGACCACTGTGTTGTTCACGCTGTCATGAAGGTGTCACCTCCTGCACGTCCTGTACAAACGTCACGACGACTATGGCACTACTCGTCAGCGGATTGGGACGGTCTACGCGATTATTATGCGTCCGTCCCCTGGAGCCAGCGCTGCTTTGTAGGAAAGGCTCCTTCGGATAGTGCTTCTGCTATTGCTGGCGAGATCAGTTTAGGGATGGATTATTACATCCCTTTCACTGATGTCGCCAGTATCCGCAGAGCCCGTCCCTGGTTCGGGCGAGATTGTGCCAAAGCTGTTCGACAAAAACAGTCGGCATATCGCGCCTGGATCAGGGCCCGGGCTGTGCGCGACCCAAACGTGGGTCACCTCAAAGCAGCGTACAACCGGGCCACAAAGTCGAGTAAGAGGGCCTTTAAGAGAGCGGATGCCCAGCGCGTCGCGCGGCTTGGTCAGGAGCTCACTTCCCATCCCACGGGCAGCCGTGGATTCTGGCAACTGGCCAAAGCCGTGCAATCTAACTTTTGTCAGCCCTCGCTGCCACCGCTGCGTTACCCAGATGGAACACTGGCTCACAAAGCCCAAGAGAAAGCGGATATGCTCGCAGACCTCTTTGCGGCTAATTCCCGGGTCGACGACCGTGGCCTGCAGCCCCCCGCCATCGCCAACTGTGGCCACACAATGCCTGATATTGTTGTTTTAAACGATCGTTTCTCTGCCGAACGATGGTGGCCTGGAACGCCCTGCCTGTGCACGTGTTTCCTCCCACATATAATCCTGGGTTCTTTAAGCGGAGCGTGAAGAGGCACATCAGTAGGTCGTCAAGTTGAGGGCCACTCTCAATAGTAATGAGTGCTGTGAGAGTGGCCCACAATCGCTAGACGTCGTCACGACTTACCACCAGGCGGGCGGCGTCAATTTGGCGAACCAAATATAAAAAATAAAAAAAATAAAAAAATTGAGTCGTATATCAATGCAGTTATTTCCACTGCCCAAGATTTGGCGGATATAGACAAAGTAATAGATGATGCGTCTATTGCTGCTATTCTGTTGGGAGAACTAACGTCAAGATATTATCCATTGATTATGGCCCTCGAAAATAGTAACGTTAATGTTACCACAGAATTGGTAAAATCTAAGTTACTTAACGAAATGTCAAAAGAAAGTTCGATAAAACTGGAAACAGCTATGAAGACGAAGATTGATACCTCTTCTGTTGAGTCAAATGCAAAGAAAATAATTGTGTGTTATGGTTGTGGAGAACCGGGTCACAAGAGACCAAAATGTCCTTTGAAGAAAAAGAAGATCATTAAAAAGAAGAATCCCACTAATACGAACTCGAATTCTTTATCTGCTTTAGGAGCAACAAATGAGTATGATTTGGACAAATGGTATGTTGATTCAGAAGCCACTAGACATATGACTTCAAGACAAGATTGGTTTGTAGACTTAAGGCCTATTGATCACAAAGTAACAGTTGCGAACGGGACTAAGATTGACGCTAAGGGTGTCGGTAAAATATCATTAAATACCGACAACACCGTTGATTTTTTTTTTTGATTTTTTTTTTATATTTAGGTCGACAAATTGACGCCACCCGCCTGATGGTAAGCTGAGGCGACGTCTGGCAATTGAGGGCGACTCTCACAGTACACAGGAATACTATAGAGAGTGGCCCTCAACTTGACGACCCAGTAATGTGCCTCTTCACGCTTCGCTTAAAGAGCCCAGGGTTATATGTTGGAGGAAACACGTGCGCAGGCAGGGCGTTCCAAGCCACCATCGTTCGGCAGAGAAACGATCGTTTAAAACGCTCGGTTCTCGCGAAGACGGTTTCCACGGTATGAGGGTGACATCTCTGCCCGGCACGCGTTGTTCGGGATCGGAAGGGAGAGGGTGGGATCAGGTTGAAGAGCTCTTCAGAACACTCACCGTGGTAAATACGGTAGAACGCGGCCAAGGAAGCAATTGTTCGGCGCTGGGCTAGCGGCTCAAGGCTTCCCGTTACCTCCGGACAGTCTATAATGCGAACAGCGCGTCGCTGCATAGCGTCGAGTGCGTCCAGCAAATACTTCTTTTGATACACTTTTGATACACTTAATGATGTGATTTATGTACCTAACTTGAAAACAAATCTTTTATCTGTGAAAACAGCAGTAGAAAAAGGATTTACTGTAATGTTTGATAAGTCAGGTTGTAATTTCTTTAATTCAAAAATCTTTTCCTTTACAGGTGATGCGGTTCTACATGGCTCGCCCTGTGGTGGTTTGTACACACTGGATTGTGCGGTAAATACTCCCCAATTTAGAGCCTATGATGTGCACTCTGATTCTATATCTAGGTATCAGGTATGGCATAAGCGTTTAGGACATTTATGTCGCATCGGTATGAATTTGCTGAAAAATAGTCATGAGGTTATTGATTATAAGGATGTGGATAAAAATCCATGTGTTGCTTGTGTTAAAGCGAAACTAGCACGTAAACCGTTTAAGAGTATTACTTATTGAACGAGCTTGCAGCTTTTCCTTTAGTCCTACCTAATCCCTTCCCCTTTTACTCCTAAAACCTCGGCCCTATAACGTCAGCCGAGCTACGGCCGAGTGAAATTCAAATTGCGCGCCAAGTGTCCGAATGGGTGACGCGCGCGCCCCTCTGAAAGAAAAAGAAACAACTTCTTCGAAGCGAGCCACGATCTTACGCGCTCCGCGAAATTAATTCAATTAAATCAATTTTCATCTTAATCTTTAAACCTAATCGATAATCGTGTGTGCAACGAACATTTTAACCATTAACAGCAACAGAACAGTGTATGTCTAGCAGTTTGTCCAGTGGAAGCGATGCACGGACCGGGGTAAGTACCTACCATTACCTTTTCCTGTGTATCCTCGCTGCGGGCTCAAGGGTGTATACTACTGTTCAAAACCTATCTTAAAGCATTTTTTGTGGTGTCTATCCATAAGTGGTCCATTCGAGCGGATTATAAGTTTATATTCTAATCATAAGTAGGTAGTCTTATTCGAGCGAATTATAATTTTTGTTGTAACCGGTATACTTAACCTATATTCCGTACATTTCATACTAACATTTCATACCAGTATTATTGCTACATATAGTAGTAGGTACCTAAATTTCTGGATTGTCCTGCCTACAATTATTCCATACCTACCTACGTCTTTCATTTCAAACGAAAGCGGAGCGGCAACGTCGCGAGTGCGAGTACGCCGCGCTCTGGTCGCTCGTGTCTCAGCTGTTTAGTGAAAACCACGTGTTGGTGGATATTTGGTTGGTTATTAGTCTATATAGTATATCTGCGTATTACCTAGGTATAAATATTTATAACTACACAGAAACTTTACACATAATAGGTACTAGGTACCTATACTTACATCTAACATACAATACCTAAGTAGGTACTTACTATCTGTAATACCTACTTATAATGGAGTTGCAAGCGCAATTAGTTCTTCTTTCAAAAAGAAAAGAATTTATATTTCGCGACATTCAAATCTTATATAATTTGTCTCAAGAAATAAACTCGGATCCATCGAAGTTGAGTACGTTTACCAGCCGGTTCAAGCGTATTAATGCTTTGAGGGACGAGTATGTCAATGTGGTAAATGACATAAATACAACTGAGTTGTCGATCAATCCAAAGGCAGCCATTAATTTCCAGTTAATACAATCTTTTGATGAATTGTACTATGCTGTCGTGGCCGTGGGTGAAACAATTTTGATACCTAAGTATACTACGCAGGTCATCCAACCCGAGTGTTCAGAAAAACCAAGTTCACGGGTCAAATTACCAAGACTTGAATTACAAAAGTTCAATGGTAACATTGAGAACTGGCAAACATTTTATGACACGTTTTTAGCCTTAGTACATACTAATGAAAAGATTAGTAACATTGAAAAGTTTCATTACCTACTGTCCTGTCTGTCGGGGGCTGCACTATCTATCGCGAAGGGCGTAACGCTTACGTCCGACAACTATAAGGTCGTATTTGACGCGTTGATCAAACGTTTTGAAAATAAGCGTATATTAGCTACGAACTACTTAGAAAAAATCTGTGGCTTAGCTCCGTTACATACAAGTAACTGTTCCTAGCTACGACACCTTACCAGTTTATTACAGGAGTCTGTGAATGCCCTAAAGTCAGTAGATGTGGGTCATCTAGAACAGTTTATTTTGTTTCACTTAGCCGCGAAAGGTTTAGATACTGATACTAGAAAGAGATTTGAAACACAAAATACAAACGAAATTCCTACGATTAATGAATTGTTGACATTCCTGCATAACTATGTAAAAATACTGGAAGTAAGTGGCTTGCGTAACTCATTCGGTGGCGGTCAACAGCGCCCCAAATTTATTCCTAAGTTACCCCAAAATAAAAATAGAAATTATAATAAGAATTTTAAATCTTCATCATTGCCTATTGATACAGAGACGTACTCACAACCAGGGCCGCACTCAGATGATGACTCACGGTCACAGTTGGAAGTTAGTCACTACCCGTACTTAAATTCAAGTGTGGTTCCGTATTCGGATCCTGAACCTTATTTAGACCCAGAAGCGGAGCCTAACCTGGATCGCAATCTGGGGCAGACAGGGATGTATTTAGCAGCTGTACCAACAAATAAATTTCCTGATTGCGTTTGTTGTGGATTTTCCCACCACGCTATTTATAAGTGCCCTCTGTTTCATTCTTACAATTTGGAAGATAAATTAAAAGTAATAAAAACTAAAAAGCTGTGTAGCAATTGCCTACGTACGAATCATGAGACCGATAACTGCGTGTCAAAGTCAACCTGCTCAAAGTGTCAGGCACGTCATCATAGTCTTATTCACAACCCAGACTCAAATGCTGCTTGTCCTACCATGTCGGCGGCTGTATTGGAGGGGGTCAGCAGACCTGTAGTATCAATGAACTCCAGCAGTACTAGCGTGAACGTGGGCAGTCTCACTCGTGTGCTGTTGGGAACGTGTGTTGTACGAGTTCGTACTGCTGGTGGCTACAGTTACGTGCGCGCTCTTATTGACCGTGGAGCGCAGGATTGCTTCATGACATCTGCCTGCGTACAGCGGCTCGGCTTATCGTTACGTCACTGTAATATCACCGTGTCTGGTATTGGTCAAAATACAACCAACCAAGTAAAAAGAATTACTTCGTGTATTATTCAACCGCGTGACTCGGATGGACCTCGTTTTGAAGTTTGTCCTATCGTGATGAATACTATCACTAACAAAATACCGTGCGCGGAAGTCCCGACAGCCGTTCGTGATTCTTATAAACATTTAGTACTGGCAGATGCTAACTTTGACAAACCTCATGAGATTTATGACGGACAGAGACTTAGCTTTGGCTCAGGTCTTCCTGCAGCTCTTCACAGCATCTTCGGTTGGGTTATCACCGGAAAATTGGATGTGGATCTTCCGCTCTCAGCTGATACCTCCAGTCTGTTGGTATCTACTCAAGACTTGGATAACGCCGTTAGAAGGTTTTGGGAGGTTGAAGAGCCACCGGCTGTAAAGCTGACCAACCCTGAAGATGAGGAATGTGAACAACTTTATTCAAAATATACGACACGAAATCCAGATGGAAGGTACGTGGTACCGATCTTACTAAAAGAACCTCTTGAGTCACTTGGAGATTCTCATCACATTGCTCGCTCGCGGTTACAAAACATGGAGAAGCGTCTTCAGCGCCATTCTGCTCTTAAGGACGATTATGTCGCCTTCATGAGAGAATACGCTGACTTAGGACATATGCGCGTTATTACACCAGCAGAGCAACGTGCAAATTTAATTCCACACCACTGTGTTGTGCGCCCTGAAAGTTCCACTACAAAATTACGCGTCGTATTCGACGGCAGTGCAGCTACATCTAGCGGCCTATCCCTCAACAACATTGTGCACACGGGTCCGAAGCTACAGAACGATATCGTGGACATCATCACCAAGTTCCGGCTTCCTAATATTGTCTTTACAGCCGATATTTCTAAAATGTATAGAAATATAGATCTGCGTCCACAGGATCGAAGATGTCAACACATCTTGTGGCGTGACCGTCCTACGGACTCCATCTGCGAATATGAACTGAATACTGTGACTTACGGCGTCACCAGCTCCCCCTATCTGGCAATTCGTACCTTACATCAACTCGCTGCGGATCACGGAGATCAATGGCCTCAAGCAGCTGAGGCTGTTTTACAGGATACGTTCATGGACGGCATTACGGGCGGTGAGTCAACAGTTGAAAAGGCCTTACAACTCAAGAACGACTTAGTTTCTCTTCTAGGTTGTGGTCAATTTGAGTTGCGGAAGTGGTGCAGCAACTCACCCGCTCTTCTTGCTGATTTACCCGTCGAACATTGTCAAGTACCAAAAACCTTTTGCAACGACACAAATCAGTGCACTTTAAAAATTCTTGGCATCCAGTGGGATCCTGTGAATGATAGCTTCACCTATTCATTTGCGAAACTGAGTATTGGAACTACCAAGAGATCTGTTTTGTCGAATATTGCTCGTATCTATGACCCACTGGGGTGGCTGGCACCTACGGTTCTGGTAGCCAAATTAATAATGCAGGACTTGTGGCGAAATCACTTAAATTGGGACGATCCAGTCCCTGAAACAATTGCTAATCGCTGGATGGAGTTTGTTGAATCCTTACAGGATCTTCGGCTGATTAAAATCACTCGGCAAGTTGTACCTTCAAATGCTACCCAATTTGAGCTGATTGGGTTTTGTAATGGTTCTTCACTGGCCTATGGATGCTGCGTTTACTTACGTTCAGTAGGCCCTACTCGTATAACCGTTAGACTGCTGATCTCTAAAACCAGAGTGGCACCTCTAAAATCCCTTACCATCAATCGATTGGAGCTTTGTGACGCACTTTTGCTTGCACGCACCTTACATCACATGAAACTGCTACTGCAGGCTAAGTTGTCCATAGCAAGAGTACTGGCGTTTACAGATAGCAGTACAGTTCTCGAGTGGTTAAAAACACCTCCATTCAAGCTGAAAACCTTCGTGTCTCATCGAGTGGTACAAATCACTGATAAAATCGCATTCAAGAATTGGAATCATGTATCTACTCATGAAAACCCTGCTGACTTTTGTAGTCGTGGTCTCACGTGCAGTCAGCTTATATCATCAGAGCTTTCGTGGTCTGGACCGAAGTGGTTATCACGTGAGGCTTCTTTGTGGTCCGTATCTGTGGAAACATTCCTATTGGGACCCATACCGGAGCTTAAGGCTGCCATGACAGCAGCCTCTGCCCTTAACAACGAATCTCAGCCCAACATAGACTTCATTGCTGATTTACTGAAAATTCGATCGTCATTAGATCACATACAGCGAGTGTTGGCATGGTGTCTGAGATTCATATCCAATTGTAGACAAGGCAAGAGAGTAATGACTTCTGGACTTACATCCGGCGAACTCAGTGCCTCCTTGTCAAAAATTATAAAACATGAACAGACGATATTTCTTGCTGACGAGATTGCCTCAGTCCAACTTAACAAGTCGTGTCGTCGGGAAATTCAAAAACTTTGCCCTATCCTGGATGAATCAGGACTACTGTGAGTGGGGGGGCGTTTGAAAAAGGCCGATTTACCGTCGTCTGCCAAGAACCCAATCTTGTTGCCAAAAAACTCCATTCTTTCTAGTCTTCTCATTGATCATTTACATCGGTCCTATTTGCATTGTGGGCCACGTACGCTCCAGTCACTAATTTTACGCCAGTATTGGATTTTGGGAATTCGTAATTTAATCAGGTCACGGCTGGCAAGGTGTGTCCAGTGTTTTAAAGTTAAAACGGCTCCGCGAAGTATTTGCTGGACGCACTCGACGCTATGCAGCGACGCGCTGTTCGCATTATAGACTGTCCGGAGGTAACGGGAAGCATTGAGCCGCTAGCCCAGCGCCGAACAATTGCTTCCTTGGCCGCGTTCTACCGTATTTACCACGGTGAGTGTTCTAATGAAGTAATTTACATACGCATGTTCGAGATATTTAATACGGACATAAAAGTCAAATTTTGTCTTTACGACATAGGTCACTCATATGACGGTCTAATTGGAATGGACTTACTGTCGGAGTTAAAAGCAATAATAAATTTAGATAAGGCTTTATTAGTAACCGAGAACACCATTATACCTATAAAATTTCAACGTCAAAGCAATAGCTTTACACCCATTAACATAAGCTTATCGCCGCGAAGCGAATCGAAAGTAAGCGTGCCCACCGACTTATACAATGGTCAAGGTGTATTAGAGTACAAAGAATTTAACGATCACGTTAGAATGCCCAGTGCCCTAGTGACATGTTATAAAGGCTTTGCTCACACTATTATTCAAAATACAAGCAACAAAGAATTGATATTAACTTTAACAGCACCATTGAAAATTTCGGAATTAAACAATAATTGTTATTCAATGAATTATTTATCAAATAATTCAATAAATCAAATATTATTAAAAGAAAATTTAAACAAATTAAGACTTGATCATATGAACATTGAAGAACAGGAAAGAATATTTTCATTATGTGAGGAATATAAAGATATATTTTATTGCGAAGGTATACCACTATCATTTACCAATGAGATAAAACACTTTATACGTACAAAGAACGATGATCCTATCTATGTTAAACCATATCGACAATCACCCGTACAGGCCGAAGAAATTAAAAATCAAGTTAATAATTTATTACATGATAATATTATACAAAATAGTTTCTCACCCTGGAGTGCTCCAGTTCACTTAGTACCAAAGAAATTAGATGCTACTGGTGAACAAAAATATCGCATGGTAGTAGATTACCGAAAATTAAATGAAATTACATGTGATGACAAATATCCTATACCTAATATAAACGATTTATTCGATAAGTTAGGCAACAGTATTTATTTTAGTACCTTAGACTTGGCAAGCGGTTACCATCAAATAGAAGTGTCGGAAGCCGACAGACAGAAAACAGCATTTAGTACTCAATTTGGTATTATGAATTTTTACGCCTCCCTTTTGGGCTAAAAACAGCACCAGCCACCTTCCAAAGAGCTATGGATAGCATATTAAGAGGATTACAAGGCATACGTTGTTTAATTTATCTAGATGACATAATTATCTTCTCACGTACCTTGAACGAGCACATAAATATGTTAAGAACAGTTTTTCAAAGACTAAGAGAAGCCAATTTAAAAGTCCAATTGGATAAATCAGAATTCTTAAGAAAAGAAGTATTATATCTAGGACATACTATTACAAAAGAAGGTTTAAAACCAAACGAAGATAAGGTTCATGCAGTATTAAATTATCCACTTCCTAAAACTTCGAAAGAAATAAAATCATTTTTGGGATTAATCGGATATTATAGAAGATTCATTAAAGACTTTTCAAAAATAACTAAACCCATGACAAACTGTCTTAAAAAGAACATAAAAATCGATCCAAACGAGGAATATAAAAAATCATTTCAAACATGTAAGGATTTGTTGATGAACGCACCTTTGCTTCAATTTCCGGATATATCTAGGACATACTATTACAAAAGAAGGTTTAAAACCAAACGAAGATAAGGTTCATGCAGTATTAAATTATCCACTTCCTAAAACTTCGAAAGAAATAAAATCATTTTTGGGATTAATCGGATATTATAGAAGATTCATTAAAGACTTTTCAAAAATAACTAAACCCATGACAAACTGTCTTAAAAAGAACATAAAAATCGATCCAAACGAGGAATATAAAAAATCATTTCAAACATGTAAGGATTTGTTGATGAACGCACCTTTGCTTCAATTTCCGGATTTTACAAAGCCATTTATATTGACCACAGACGCGTCAAACATAGCGTTAGGAGCCGTATTATCGCAAGGAACAATAGGAACCGATAAACCTGTAGCATACGCAAGTCGTACTCTCACGGATACGGAAACAAGATATAGTACTATAGAAAAAGAACTTCTAGCAATACTGTGGGCAGTAAAACATTTTAGACCTTATTTATACGGTAAAAAGTTCTATATTTACACAGATCATAGACCTTTACAATGGTTATTTCAACTTAAAGATCCAAACAGTAAACTGACGCGATGGAGACTTAGATTACAAGAATATGAATTCGAAATTATTTATAAAAGCGGCAAACAAAATACTAATGCTGATGCTTTATCGAGACTTACAATTAACACTTTATTTAATCAATCATCTACCTCATTTACCAAAAATTCTTCTAGTAGTAGTCAGCAAGTTTTAAATCGTAAGGAATCGTTAGAGGGAGATTCAGAAGAAACTCTAACTGTCTCAGATACCTCAGAAACCATCACAGCTTCTGATATCAGCGAATTAAATAAAAACTCATTGGAAATATCAGAAATTAATGATGAACTTGAAACAAATGTAATTCCTATGATTAGTGATGCTATTGATACAAAACCCAATCAAATAATAATAAATAACGTAAAGAATTCTTAAAAGATAACATAATTCAAGGAAAGAAATATTATATTTACTTCGACAATAAAGATCAAAGAGAATTATTTAATAAAGTGGTATTAGAATTATTTAGTAATAATCCAGTGGAATTAACTGAATGCACAGAGCGAGTTCAATATATAAAGGAAGAAATCGAACAATTAAATATAGTGAATGTTTATCATGAAGGAAAAACCTGTCATAGAGGAATTAAAGAAACACTAACTAGAATTAAAAGAAATTATTATTGGCCTCATATGAATAAAATGATAGAAACTGTAATAAATTCTTGTACACTCTGTAAAAGAATGAAATATGATAGACACCCTCTTAACCCAGCATTACAATTAACTCAAACCCAAAATAAACCTTTTGAAGAATTATTCATAGATTTATTCTCAATTGAAGGCAAGTTATATTTAACTATTTTAGACGCATTCTCTAAAATGGGTCAGGCTATAGATATTGCAAATAGATCTACTCCAGAAGTAGTCAGAGCCTTAATTAGATATTTTTCTTATTACGGTACACCATCTAAAATTAGCAGTGACCCAGGATCGGAATTTAATAACGCTCTATTAAAAGAAATGCTAAAATTTTATAAAATAACTTCTCACATAGGAACCCCTAATAACCCTAACTCAATGGGAATTATAGAAAGATTCCACTCAACCTTAACGGAAATCTATCGCTTAGCTAAGTATGAGTATAGAACTACAGATGCATCATCAATAATGATTTATGCCATCAATGCTTATAATAATACCATACATTCAGCAACGAATTTAACACCTTTTGAGATAGTTTTCGGACATACCGATACAAATAGTGTTTTTAATGTAATATTCGAAGGAAATTATGTACAACAATTAGTTAGAGATCACGCCAAAAGAACAAATTATCTATATAAATATTTAACCGAAAAAATGCAAACAGCTAAGGAAAATAGACAAACAAAAAGGGAAGAAATTAATGTAAAGACAGGAGATCAAATATTCAGTAAATTAGTAAATCAAAGAAAAGGAAAGGATAAACCTAGATATGAATCAGCAATAGTCACGGGACCCATGGAAAGAAATGTTATTCCAATAAAGATAGGTGAAAGAAACACTAAAGTAACCCTTAAAAATATTAAAAGACCAACTAAAGAAAATTTAAAAGACGACACTGCCGGCTGACATTGCCAATATCGATTCAGGATAAAATAAATTATTGATAAATAAATCGAATAAATTCAAATAAGATAAATTATCTGCTGAAGTAAAAAGGGGTAAATTATTAAATCGAATTTAATAAATATGAATAAAGTTTGAATGAAATGAATTCAATAAATGAAACGGTGATAATAATAACCTATATTATAAGCACTTTAATGTACCTAAATATTGTAATTAATTACATGGATCCATGTTAGATTTAAGATACTTAAATGTTAAATTTAAGATAATTTTAAGAACTAACAATAAATATAAGAAGTGAAAGTGAAGTGAACTAACCACAAAAGCAGTATAAGACTATGATGATAATAAGATAAATTATAAGGTATATTATAAAAAAAAACAATTCATTTAGTTTTGTATAACTTTAATTATAAGGTTTTGCAATGTTTAATCATTACTACTATCCTATTGTATTACACATATTATTGTTATCAATAATTATGAAGTTATCTGCAGATTTGATAAATTAAATCTTACTAGATAACTTCAATTTGATGAGGGAAGAGTTATGTGCCGAACTATAAATCTGTCATAAATATACATAATTCGTTCCGGCACAAAGTTACAAAGTAACGTCTCGTTTCAAACGTGTAAATCTAAATTATAGTTAAATTAGTGACGCTTCATTAATTTGTTATCTGCAAATGTTAACTTTTACGACTTTTCAAAGAAACTAAGATTAGAAACCAGAGCTATATTTAAAGGCCCTGCGTGGCCCCTCAGATTCATTCCTTATTCGAGCTTCGTGTAGTACAGTAGTAATATTATAATTATAATTTAACTAAGTAAGTGCCAGTATATTTTATTTCAATTCTCTCCCAAGTTATACGTAAAACCATTTAAACTCTTCAAGAAGAAGACAACACAATTATTATAGTTGAGCATAGCAATCAACATAATTACCTACCTATCTGAATACAAATTTCTTTATATTGTTTTCACTACATATCCAAATTATTGACTTTTTGTCAATAGTAATTTAACAATTAAATCTAAGTTTTCATTGAAAACGTACCAATACAATTACACAACCATAGATGTGTGTCACCATGACCAAACGTTGAACCTATTTTTATTTTTTAAATACTACTACTATGTACTATCTTTATTTTTTGTTTGTTCTATTGAAAGGTGTACCATATACAGGTCTCATTTGACAATTTTAAAATGTTCTATATACAAGACATTAATTGTACCCTACTTATCTTTTTATCATTGTAACAATGTGTTTTTTTCTTGTGTATTTTGATAACTGTGTATTATCATAACTTTTAACATGAGTATACTACTTATGCGCATTTATTAACTTGTGTACAAAATAGAAGAGGTCTTAGAGATACCCATGGTGAATTATTGTGTGTTGGTCGGTCACGCTAATTTACTTTACTTACTTTACCTTACCTACGTTAGTTTTGTACTACTGAAGGATGGAGGATATAAATAAGGGTGACCCCACATTATCAACCATAAATAACGGTGACCACACACCTTCAACCATAAATAAAGGTGAGTTCACACTTACAGGTGCCGAGACAATTACACACCCAGTGATTACTTGCGATGGATATTCAAATGTACATTCGTTAGGGTTGAAAATTAATGGCAAGGGTTGTGTCATTAAATTTATTGAGCGTCGCGTCCTGGGCTCAGCTAAAGAGTTTTGTGCTCGACGAATACCTACCCTTCGACTTCGACCATCTATTTTTACAGGAAATCCGTTCTCGAACTCAAGGACCCGATGAATTCATCGTTACTTATTTAAGCATAATGCAGAATTATTTCTCGAGACTACGGTCTCCTATTACCGAAGCTGAGAAGTTAACGATAGTTACTTTTAATATTAGGCCTTTCTATTCCACAAAGCTGGCACTGCAGCAAGTCAGTACTTGGTCCGAGCTAAAGAAATATTGTCGTCTACTTGAACATGCAAAGTATAGGGCCGGTATGTTTATCGAACCACCGCGGCCACACGACTAAATACTCGCACGCGACTTGGCTTACAAACCTAATAAGTCTGTAACATGTGCGGCAGTAAATAATACATTAATTAAGTTTTGCGTTCGTTGTCGTATTAATGCACATTCGCTTGGGGAATGTACAGCGTCCAAGATAGTAATTTGTTATAGGTGTGGTGAACGAGACGTCACTGCCTTAACTTGCCCTAAGTGTTCAACGAACACGAACACTTACAACCTAATAAGTCTGCAACATGTGCGGCGGTAAGAAATACATTAAGTTTTGCGTTCGTTGTCGTATTAACGGACATTCGCTAGAGGAATGTACAGCACCCAAGATAGTGATTTGTTATAGATGTGGTGAACGGGACGTCACTGCCTCAACTTGCCCCAAGTGTTTAACGAAGCAACAACTACCGATGAATACTAATTCTAAAAAACGTAGGCGTGAACCGGGGAAATTGTTCCACAGTTTCCAGTAGAACGTTTACCAATCGTACAATTTTTTTGCCCACAAAAGGCATAACACATCTCGCGGGCTCCCTATGAAGGACAAGCCCTTGGTTCACGTGATTGGCGGTTCTGATACTCGTCCTTTTTTACCCGTAACCATTAATAAAGCTAATTACGAAGGCCTGTTAGATTCAGGCTCTGAAATCTCAATTATTAATAATGCTATTTTAAGTGAACTCGCTAACATTAAGGTTCATGTATTTTATGATTTGGATACAATCACTACTGCTAATGGTTCGTCTTCTCCCGTCACGGGTTATGTGCTTTTACCGTTCACGGTGGGAGACAACACCAAGGTTGTAAAGTTTTACGTTATACCAGGAGTTACTACGGCCCTACTACTGGGTATTAACTTCTGGAGAGCTTTCAATATTGCCCCTGAAATTGTATCAATGTGCAATGGGACCACTTTGGACACCAAAGTTTGATCATGTTTCGGAGGTGCGACAGCTGCGCGATTTCGATTCTCTCTCCGAGCATCAAAGAAAGCAGGCGGAGCACATCGTGAGACAGTTAACTTCGTTGTTTCCTCTCGTTTTTTTTTTTTTTGCCATTCACTATTTGAACTAGTGTTGGCATCTGCCACTACGGCTATCTAGCCGTAGTTGAGTAATCGTGTAGATTAGTCCCTAGGCCCCGATGCGTGGTCTCTTGACTGACTCATACGGATAAACATAAACATTATAAACATAAACATTCTGAAATGTCAATCCATTTTCATGCAATAGAAGACCAATTAATAAGTTAGTTTTTCCACAATTTGATGGTCCGCAAATGATGCAACGTACTGTATTCGGTAATAATTCTCCATGGCGTAACTTGTTTTTTGTCAAATCGTCACAGATTGTATTGACCTGTAACGATTGTGTGTGTTTAACGAATTTCATGTTTGCTATGTAATACTGATGGACTCGTAATGAAAAGATGAATTTATAACATAAATATTTATAACTACAAGTAGTAGTAAGAAGCTTCAGCGAACGTACGAACAGTGGGACAGCGTGCTCAAATGATATTAATGTGGAATATTCGTTTAGTTACGTTATTTCCCAATCCAAAGTGATATTGGGCATTCTGTCCCACCTTTATCTATTTTAAAAATGTGTTCATGTTAACAAACATGCATCGGGTTAGTTTGCTGTACGAAAGCAATCATCTAGCAAGTGAAATTGGTTAACCATTGACGGAACGGTAGTGTATTGAACGGCATTAAAATGTGGAACGTTGGCTTAGGTAAATGATTTTACAAAGAGTTATTGGGCATTCTACCCCACCGTAACTGAGGTTATCGAAGATAACCGATGGAACTAAGGTGGGGTAGAATGCCCAATAACTCACTACTTGGGTGCAATCAATCTATGTTCAACGGTAGTCATTTCAATAAAAAATCTTATGGTCAGTATGTCAAGGCGCGCGCTTTATTGGATACGGGAGCTGCAATCACAGTCATAAAGGATTCACTAGTTAGTCAATTGAGATTGCACCGGCAATCTAATTCATGTCAAGTATATGGCATAGGGCACCATGCTGTTGATCAACCTGGTGAAAAAGTAATAGTAGTTTATAAAACTGTTACATTAATGGCCGGTTCCTATAATCAACGAATCGTTAATGTTCAAAGCAACCATCCGTTTTAGGGGTACGAATAACGAACCGTAATAGGCGTTCCTATATTTTTTGGCATCATCTACCTGCGACGAACAGATGTTGGTTACCCGCTTACGGGCACTCTCGGCACTCGTTGCGTTTCGTTTTTACAATGAAACATATTTAGAACTGAAACAAACCGAATCAATAATCTTGTTATTTTGAGTTTAATAAATATTTAAAAATTACTTTTATCCAGAAAAATAAGTTTTTTGTACATTTATAATATTGGTGAGAGCAAAATCATTTAAATAAATAAGAATTTTAGTTATACGTGTAACTGAAGTATGCACAAAACGAAACGTCCAAGTCGGGTGTTCCCGCGCAGCCAAGATGCGTGCAGTGTAGAGCATACATAGGTACCTATGTGTAGAGCGTTGATAACCTTTGGCAACTTGTAAATTGCAATTATTTTGAAGTTGAATATTATTGTTGAATAATAATTGAAATGGATAGTAATACGAATTCGGTAAGTAGAAATTTATGACGTAATCCTATCAGGCAAGTTTTGTAGTAGGTGCTGAGTTCTGATTAATGTTTTGTGTTACAGAAGATAAAGAAGGCGATGACCAAGGATGAGGTATCCCTGTAATTAGACTTGCTTCAAAGTTAGCCAATAATTATTAGCAAGGAGACTAATGCTTCATCAAATAAATTAAAAGAAGAGGCTCCTTGAGAAGAGGAACTCCTTCTCAGATAGTTTTAATTCAAAAAATGGCCAATTTCCGCGCCATAAAGATCAGCTAAAGGCAAAATGGGACAATTTAAAATGTTAATATGTTGAAAATTTCCAAATCACTTTCTGAACTCGAACTCATTTTGTAAATATTTTGTAAATTTTAAAATAGCTAAACCTGAGTTAAATCGTGTGTCACGTCTTCCTATACTTAATAAAGTCCTTTTTTTGTCAAAAAAACTAATAAAATGTAAGGTTATTTAAATTTTATCGGGACGTAAACTGTAAAACCGACCAAAACCTTAGCGGTAGGGATGCCCGATCTGAATCGATCTTAAAGAAGATCGATTCACGGCAATACGATCTGGCGATTTTTTGAATCGATTCAACAGGATGCGATCTTTGTTCAGATCGAATCGTATGCTTGGAAGATCGTATAAAAAATCGTATAATTAAAAAACGAAAATAATGCACATTACATTGTATTTATCTTTGATAACACTCATTTTAGCGGGTACAACAAAATAACAACATCTATTTGTTGAAATAGTCTCGAGTTACGTACCTGAGTAAAACTGCCGTGAGTATGAAATATGAAATGATGTGAAGGTAGTATTAAAATTTGTTTATTTTATACAGCCGCTAGATCATCGTAGATATACCAGATACTTTTTGTTCATTGTAGATAGTACTACGATTGAATACGTAGGGTTTTATTTTATAAGCGTGGCTTATTATTTTTGAATACTGTTTTTATTATGGCTCCGCCAGTAAAATCAAGTGTTTGGAGGTTTTTTATTAGATGTGACTCAGGTGGACAGTGCAAATTATGTAAACAAAGTGTTAAAACCAAAGGGAATACTACGAATTTAAAAAATCATGTCAAACGACATCATAAAAATACTTATTCTGATTTAAACGTGGTGAAAGTGCAGCAGTGTCCGAAATCGTAAGTATCTCTCTATTTATAAGTGATCATCATCTTTTTCTTGTTTGCGGGAATTTATCTTTTTGAGCTCTGGAAACCAAATTATATCTTCTATTGCCTTAGTTATTCGTTGACTAGTAGATCTTTGTTTCTTTTTTTTTATTTCAGCTTCACTCCAGTCATCGTCAAATTTAAGTTTGTACTTATATACTGCTTCATTGCCTTTAGTGAATTCTATTGCTTTGAGATCTGAGACTTTTATGGTGTTACCTCCCACATCTTTGACGGTGTTAAGTTCGATTTTGTCAGACATCTTTTTCAAATCATAAAAATCATCGAAATTCAATTCTTCAACTTGAAATTGGTTACCTTTTTTTTGGAGATTTTATTATTTGTACATACTGATCTGGTACGTAAACAGCGCCTGATTTATTAGCTCTTTTTATTGCCTTTTCAATTATGGAGTGAGCTGTATCTCCCTCATTTTAGGTATGTCCCCTTGTTAAAAATTTGTGCGTGATTTTATTGATTGGTAGTGTTTTGACGGCATACAAGTACATAGAAAATATGAATCTAAAAAATTAAAATAAATTAAAATCATTATACACTGCACAAAACTACAAAACAGATCTTAACAAATTAAACGAACCTGTTTTTTTGTTGCCCGCCATAAAATAGTTTTTTTTTTGTTGATAGCCGTAATAGGTTAGATCCAGTACGTTTGTCTAAATTGTTGTTTTTAAAAAGCTTAAATGCGGAGTGTTGGCATTTATAGAAAACTTTGTAATCTTTCTGAAACTTACCTAATAAATATACAACTTTACATGCAATGCTTTAAATGCATGTCTTTTTATTGATTTTTTTTAAATTATGATACGATCTTCCAAGATCGAGCAAAATCGATTCAATGTAATACGATTCAGATCGTGGATCGATTCACGGAGTTACGATTCATTATGATTCAAAAGATCGATTCAAAGTGAAAGATCGGGCATTCCTACTTCAGCGGTAGCGAAACGAATAACGGATGGTAATTTTGACAGTTCTCTGACAGTTCATTTTTGATATAGGGACACAATATTTGTCATTTTCATAGAGATTGCTTACGGATCGTAGTTCCTAATCCTCCCATTCGTTAGTAACCAACTTTCGGAAGTTTTAGTAAATATTACGGTTCGTTATTGAAACGAGTCGTTTTACAAATATAGGAACCGGGCCTACTGCACCGGAAATCTAATAAGATAATAAAAACTTTACACATATTGATTACATTTTTAAATACCGTAAAACGGGGTTAATAGAATTCACGGGGTGATTAGACACAAAACCAAAAAAGTTTTACAACCCAAATTATCCGAGTAGCATTAGCCTAGAAAACATACGCGTTTGATTTTTTTACTACTCTATTATATTGTTTATAAAATGGTAACACTTGACTGTCTATGGAGTGAGGCACAAAAAAAAAATGTCACAAAGGTGTCTGTGACATTCGCTTCAAAATTAGGCTCCCAAAACTTGATGTTTATTATTAACTTAAAGTGCAGTTACAAAAACGAATTTGGTGTATTTTGAAGCGTTAGTGAGTACCCATTATTTTTGACAAGAACGGTAAGAACCTATCTATTTATATTTGTTGAAATAATGCAAAGTGCGAAACTTGCCGTTTTTTAAATGGTTAAGAGGTTAATAGACACGCTAAAGGGGGGAATAGACACGGCGTACGGGGTGTTTAGATACGACATGAGGGTCATTAGATACGGGAAAGCTTGAATAGAAACACGAAAGGGGTTATTAGATACAATGCCGTTAGGGTTGTCACATGTGCCTACTAAATTCTTTTTATATACGTAGGTACCTAGGTATTATTTTCATCTATGTTTTTTAATTTGATTTAAAGATTGGATCACAAAACAAAAATTAATAATAATTTGTTGAATAGAAACAAATTATTATTATTTTTTGTTTTGTGATCCACTCTTTATTTGTTTCATTATAAATTGATAAGGAAAATAATTTTCTTTCTGATATTATAAATTCTAAAATGAATTTTCTTGTTTGTTTGTATATTTGTTACGCCTTGACGCTTAAATTTTCAACCGATCATTATGAAATTTTGCATACACTTTTTCAGGCGTACAGAAAAGGATTAAGGATTATCGTTGGTATATTTTTATGAAGGTACGTGTACGTACATGTACTTGTTGTTAATGACTTGTATTTTTTTCGTAGGTAACATGCCGCGACAATATAAGCCTGACCCTAGAGGCAGACGGTTCAAAAAATATGATGAGGAGGTGCTCAATGCAGATGTTCATGAATACCAAAGAACAAAAAATAAACGAACAGTATCATTAAAAACAGTTGATGATAAATATGGTATTAACAAATCTGTCTTATATAGGCACTGTACTAAAACTATGAAAAGACAGGGAGGCCAGACCGTTTTTTCATTGGAAGTGGAGCAACCACATGATCAAATATATAAATATCTGTGCTGATTGGGGGTATCCCCTCGATTCTTTGTATTTTAGACATTTTATTATTACCTAGATAAAATAAGAAGAACTGTTTTAAAATTTAAAAACAATTTACCCGGTGCCGACTTTTTAGCAAGTTTTCTTAAGCGTCATAAAAATGAAATCACACAGAGAAATTGCCAAAATATTAAAAGAAACAGGGCAGCAGTATCTCCTGAGTCTATCAAAGATTATTTCAAAGAATTAGAAACCTCTCTGACTGGTATTGATCCCAAAAATTTAATAAACTACGATGAGACAAATTTATGTGATGACCCAGGCCGAAAAAAAATATTAACCAAACGTGGAACAAAATACCCAGAAAGGGTCATGAACCATTCGAAAGCTTCTGTGTCCATCATGATCTGTGCGACAGCTACTGGAGACGTACTGCCCCCCTACGTGGTTTACAAGGCCCAAAACCTTTACGACACCTGGACAGAAAAAGGGCCACCTGGTACACGGTACAATCGTTCTCAAAGTGGGTGGTTCGACGCCAACATTTTTGAAGACTGGATTAAAACTATTATTCTGCCGTATTTCAGAGGAAAAGAAGGAAAAAAATGTTTAATCGGGGATAATCTGTCCTCGCATCTATCGATCGACGTGATACAAATGTGCCAAGCTGAGAACATATGTTTCGTGTTTTTACCATCGAATAGCACACACTTAACACAGCCCTTAGATGTGGCATACTTTCGACCAATGAAAATTGCGTGGCGTAATATTCTTCTAGAATGGAAGAAAAAAGACGGTAAAAAAGAGTCTTGTGTTCCAAAGGCGTCTTTTTCAAAACTTTTAAAAAAGCTGATGGAAGAATTAAATAAAAACGCAAGAAACAATGTAATGGCTGGTTTCAGAAAAACTGTTACTAATCCTTTAGACCAAAACCAGGTATTAAGCAGATTGCCAGCTGAAGGTGAAGATTGTGAAGATGGTGAAGAAGTGGAAAAATCAATCTTGGACTTGCTTAAGGAGCTACGATATGGAACAACAACTGTCAATCAAACTACGAGGAAAAAGAAGTTAAATGTAATTGCTGGGAGAAGTGTTAGGGACGGAACTGGAGGTAATGAAACTGAAGATTATGTTGATTCTGAAGATGGGGATGTAAAAAATAAAAAACGGAAAGAGGCTGCAGGTACTAAAAAAGGAAAGGGGCAAGGAAAAAAGTCCAAAAAACAAAATGAAAATATTACTAAAGAGACGATAGATCAAAATGAAAAAAACACTGAAGAGACTATAAATTATGGAGAAAATTAAAAAAAAACAAAAATATCATATTAGACTGCGAAAAATTTGATATTGAATCAATGCCATTCGTTTATGATGGTGAATTTGCAATAGAAAATGAATACACTCTTGGATTACCAATGTGCGAAGAAGATATTAAGGATAGTTTTGAAGATTTGAACACAAACACACAAGTCTTATCAGATATTACGATTGGAAAAATTTAACAAGAAGAGAAACAAAAGAACAAAATTAACATTATTTCTATTGAAACTTATTCTAAGAAAATACACGTCAATAAATGTAAAAAAATATCGAAAAACTCTCATATTACAAAAACAAAACATGTAATTGATGATGAACCGAAACCTAGTACAAGTGGCATAAAATTTATTCCCTCAAGAAGACCGTCTTATTACAAAAATGAGAACGATATTATTAAAGATTTAATGGATGAGGATATTATATAATAGTAACAAAGTTACATATTATAATACTAATTTACATATCTGATCTATATTTTATAAGTGTTCAATGTGCCTAATAATGAAACTTTTTGTGATTTATATTTTTAATTATTTTAATAAAACTTACCTACCTATGTATTTTTGTATTATATATCTACCTATTTAGGACACTTCTGTCGTGAAGTATTCATATTCAGTAAAAATATCTTAATAGAGATAGCAATGAATTCATACTTATATATATCCTATCTATATAGGATACCAAGTAAAACCTACCCGGTACCTAGTTAAACTATTTTCTATAAAATTGTTTAACTAGGTACCTACCTACCCACTAATTAAATGTGATTTTTTAAAGGAATCAAGTTTGTAATAACCCTAGCAAATTTTTCTATTCACCCCTTTGGCGTTTTTATTCACCCAATATCCCAGGTGAATAGAAAACTTTACATTTTGTCAATTTATTTCTAAGCGCATGAATAAAATAAATAAAATGATTATAAAATGTCAAAATAAACAATAAGACCCATTTGAAAATAATGTAAGCGTTTATTCAGGCATAAAAATAATCAAATCCAAAATTACGAATCGTGCCTATCCACCCCGTTTTACGGTACTTAAGATTTATTTTATTTAGTTTATTATTATTCTTCTCTTTATGAATAACCTTGTCGTTAGATTGGTAGTTTTATTTTTGTTCTAGGTGTTATAGTTTATATGTAAATGAGCCTTGAATTTACCTGTAGATAGATTCTCAGGTGAATTATGCAACACGCAACTTTTCGCGTCTTAATTCTTTATTTTTCGCTTGGTTTTCTTCATAAATCCGTCCCCTAGTACAACTTCTGCGTAACCTATGACTAAACATCTGGCAGCCATTACGACAGTATCAGCTTCAGACAATATGAATTTCTCTTTTGAATTTTTATTCCTAACCGATTTTATGTCGCGTTTACTTGTTCATTGAACGTAGAAAATGTAAATAAATTATTTAGTAGATGATTTGAGGGTAATAGATAAGTTAGAAGACGTTGAAAACCTTCAAGACATATGAAAAATTACAATATTTTACTAATCAAGTTGGAAGAACTCCAAGAATCTAAATACAGATTTAGTAAATCCACGTCAGTTTCTATTATAGATTTGGTAAAATATTATCTGGCTGGTGATGCAAGAGGTGGCTTTATACCACCCGATTGTGCCCAAACTGCGGCAAAAAAATGGAGTACCCAGGGTAACTTTGCTGAATAAAGTAAAAGGGTAAGATACCAATGAAACCAAAAATGGGAAGAACATGTTACATCTCAGATAATGCAGCTATGCTTGTAAAGTGCAAGCAATAGTGAAACAAGGATGTCCAATACGCAACGAAAATTTGCAAGATCACAGACAGAAAAGATTTTTAAAAAGCACCCAGATCTTATTACTAGACAGCCTCAAAATTTAACTTCATTCAGAGCTTTCGTCACAACATCACAGTTAAATTATTGGTTTAAATTCAGGACCTCTTGATGAAAATATTTACACAAATATTTTGGTTGAACCTCATAGAATTTTCAATATGGATGAGACTGCACTTTATTTGAATCCGATAGGGGGTAAAGTAGCTAAAGGAGAAAAATTGGTGTACCAGCAAGTTAACTCGGACGAAAAATAATGTTTCACAGTTCTTTTAGGTGGTAATGCTGCTGGTCAGGTTCCACCGCCCATGCTTATTTTTAAGTATTTTAGAATACCAAGAGAATTAAGCTTGTGTATTTCTGTAACTTGGGGTATTGGACGATCCGAAAGTGGTTGGCTGACGATGGAGACCTTTTATTAATATATTTGCTAAATGGTTGAATGAAAATGGTATTCAAAAACCAGTCATATATTTTTTATGGATGCACACATAACATATCTCATTCTACGTGAGCAAGTTTTGTTCGAAAAATTGGATTAATCTATGGATATGGGAGGCCGAGGAGCAGTTGAGATTGGTTCCTGTGTCTTTAAATATTTGCAACATGTAGCAAATAATCACCCTGGTTCTAACATCACATTTTATAGTGACAATTGTGGCGGGCAACAAAAAAACAGGTTCGTTTAATTTGTTAAGATCTGTTTTGTAGTTTTGTGCAGTGTATAATGATTTTAATTTATTTTAATTTTTTAGATTCATATTTTCTATGTACTTGTATGCCGTCAAAACACTACCAATCAATAAAATCACGCCCAAATTTTTAATAAGGGGACATACCTAAAATGAGGGAGATACAGCTCACTCCATTGAAAAGGCAATAAAAAGAGCTAATAAATCAGGCGCTGTTTACGTACCAGATCAGTATGTACAAATAATAAGATCTCCAAAAAAGAAGGTAACCAATTTCAATTTGAAGAATTGAATTTCGATGATTTTTATGATTTGAAAAAGATGTCTGACAAAATCGAACTTAAAATAAAACAACATAGAAGTCTCAGATCTCAAAGCAATAGAATTCACTAAAGACAATGAAGCAGTATATAAGTACAAACTTAAATTTCAGAGCTCAAAAAGATAAATTCCCGCAAACAAGAAAAAGTATTTAAGTTTTAAGATGAAGGCCGATACCTCACCGAGACGCCATGGCGACGTCGCCAGTCGGTCGCCAACTAGTTCTCATTGAGATATATGACGGCTAAGAATTATTAATGTTAATTACGTAAGTACTTAACACAAATTAATAGCTTAGGTAGTTTAAAATGTAAATGTTTAGTATAAAATGCTGATATCCGTGCATTAGGCCGATACCTCACCGAGACGCCATGGCGACGTGGCCAGCGACGTCGCCAACTAGTTCTCATTGAGATATATGACACTTGGCGACCGACTGGCGACGTTGCCAGTCGGTCGCCAAGTGAGTTAGCCGTCATATATCTCAATGAGAACTAGTTGGCGACCGACTGGCGACGTCGTAACATAGGTAGTGCGGCTGTGGGAATTTAAAGAATTATTAATGTTAATTACGTAAGTACTTAACACAAATTAATAGCTTAGGTAGTTTAAAATGTAAATGTTTAGTATAAAATGCTGATATCCGTGCATTGGCCGATACCTCACCGAGACGCCATGGCGACGTGGCCAGCGACGTCGCCAACTAGTTCTCATTGAGATATATGACACTTGGCGACCGACTGGCGACGTTGCCAGTCGGTCGCCAAGTGAGTTAGCCGTCATATATCTCAATGAGAACTAGTTGGCGACCGACTGGCGACGTCGCCATGGCGTCTCGGTGAGGTATCGGCCTAACTCACTTGGCGACCGACTGGCAACGTCGCCAGTCGGTCGCCAAGTGTCATATATCTCAATGAGAACTAGTTGGCGACCGACTGGCGACGTCGCCATGGCGTCTCGGTGAGGTATCGGCCTTAGCCGTCATATATCTCAATGAGAACTAGTTGGCGACCGACTGGCGACGTCGCCATGGCGTCTCGGTGAGGTATCGGCCTAAGATTAACAAAAAAACATTATTCCACGGTATTACTCTGCTTTTTATGAAAGTATTTTGCTATTGCTTAAGTATTTTTCTCACTATTT
This sequence comes from Nudaria mundana, assembly GCA_963556515.1. Classification (NCBI taxonomy): domain Eukaryota; kingdom Metazoa; phylum Arthropoda; class Insecta; order Lepidoptera; family Erebidae; genus Nudaria; species Nudaria mundana. The sequence goes on from OY748310.1 coordinate 5,333,219, forward strand.
CTCTTGTATACTTTGTCTCAGCTGCATACTGGCGCATATAACTTAATTAAAAGTAGGTAAGTAATAATTGAGCTGTGATTATTTGTGGCAATTAAAACTCAAAAATTATTACCTAGATGATTTTTAGATGTTAGTATTTAATTAAGTTCATGCCTAGTGAACACGCAGTTGTTTTTTCTTAAGTTTATTTTGTTAAACATTTATAAATAAATGTTTATGTTGATTATATTTAATTATTTAGTTTTATTTATCACAGATGCAAAATTTCCCAACAAATGCGTTATATTTATATTGAATTCTGAAGCAACAGTAGCATATTTACAAGTAACTTGTCTTATTTTTGCCTGTAACCTATGTTATCTACAAAGTACAGTGTAGATTTGGACTATAATAGTCATAATCTATTAAATACTACACATATTAAACTTAGGTAGGTACTTTAAAAACCACTAGAATCGTAATAAGTCTCGCCAAAATGCCATAGGTACCTTTAATCTGAATCTTTGACTGCATCTCCTGTAAAATTTCTAAAAGTGTAATTACGCCATTGCTGCATAAAATGAGCGATATGATCATACTAGCACGTCAAACTTTTTGTTATGGGCAGGAACTGGGTAGGATTGACTATAAATAAAGTAAATAAAAAGAATTTTTACCCACAATTTGCAAATTTGATTCGAATATCTTTGTGATTCATAGTTTCAGCTGAGAAAATTTGTTAAGACTTTTCACTAAAATGTCTTCTAATCGTGAAAAAATTCTGGAATTGCAGGGTTCTTTCAAAAGCAAGCTACATCCTCATATGGACATAGACACGAATAAATATTTTTGTACATATCTACGTATATTGTAATTCTTTTCAAGACTATTATAATGGCAACCTTATACTGTATTTTAAAAGAAACTTCTGCCAACCAAAAATATAAATACAGTAAATTCTCAACACTTTAAAAAATCCATATTTCCCATCAAGTTTTGTTGACAGGTTGCAAAATTTACCAGAACCAGGATTCGAGAGAGGAGAATAAAAAATGGATAATGGAAAATATGACAGATGTCAAGAAGCCCAAAAAGAAGACAGCCTTAAATACACATGTTCCAACCACTAGCACAACTGTAGAACCAGATAAATTATTTTATTTATAATGAAGGTTTTTTATTATATAATCCAGTAACCCTCCCTCCAGCAACCACCCTCTGGCTTTGTAATTATTTTTATTATTTAACTTTAAAGGGAAGTTTTGTTAAGATGAGATTGTTTTGCTTTAGAAAATAATAGCAGGTATATCACTTATGCCTTCCTTATGAATTTAAAAATGTTGATAGATATAATATCTAGCTAAACTAAATACTAATTTATTTTTGACCAAATGACTTTATTGACGATGACTTAATTACTAATGTATATTGGCAGACTGACAAATCCGACCGGTCTAACTGCAGAACTTCGATATCGCCCATGGGTTGTGAAGGTCAGATGGCAGTCGCTTCACGGAAAATATCGAAGTTCAGCCGAATCGCAGTTAGACTGGAAAGCCGACCCCAACTGAGTTGGGAAAAGGCTCGGTGAATGATGATGATTGGCAGACTGACATGGCATAATTGCATTACATTTCATAAGAATTGAACGAAATTTTATGGTAATCATCTAAAAAGGTTTTTTGAATCAGTTTTTATGTCATAAATATTAATACAGAACTACCAAAACTAGCCAAATATCCGGTCACACTGAATACCTCCTATTAATTATTGTCACCTATTAATTGACGACCAGGTAGACATATCCACAGAAGAATAAGGAATATATTACCATGAGGTTGATGAAACAATTTTGTCACAAATATTGATCTAAGAAGCCAAAATATGATACCGTAAGGTTAATCTAACATTTCAGTCACAAATATTGGGCATAAAAGCCAAAATATTCCACTAGGTTACTTAATGATAGTATCACTAGATTAGTATCCACACTTTGTTTTCATGGAAAGTCAGGAAATGTCCATTCCCAGATAATGTAAGACTCGTGCTTTTACAATATATTTACGTCTTTCAATGCATCTCCAACTAAATGAGTAGACATGAAGTCAGTTAATACCAAGCAACTAAACATCAGCCAGAAGCATAATATTTTCTTAGATCCGTCTGTGAACTTTTACAATTTGCGACATTTTCAATTGAACTGGTGAGACCCGCTTGTGGGAGGCCAGTCAACTGATTCGTCATTCTAGATTGCAACTTGCGAATTCCTCTGCCAACTAATTCAAAGAGTTCAATTGATCATGGATAACGCAGAAATTGCGTAAAACACAAGACAGAATAACTCAACACAGTTCCACAGTTCAACACACAAATACAATACCAAAGAGAATACAATACACCACAGATCTAATAGAGATACTACATATCAGATAGACATGTGCCAAACAACTACCCAACATACGTAGTATCACTAGTATCTCTATTAGATCTTAGATCTGTGAATACAACACAGGGATGCGATTTCCGCTACCTACCTATTTCTGGTTTAGCTATTTCCGATCAGTTCGATGCATGTCAGTGTCAAACTGTCAAGTCAATTTGCCTGTTGCCTTGCCATCAGTTTTTTTTCATTCCGCGAGACCACGGCGGCTGACGGCAGGCATAAGCATAATATGCACAGTGATAGTGATTTCTATTTTCCTCATGATAATCGTGCGTGAAATCGAGGCTATGCTATTATTACTGCTGTTGACTGAAAAATTTGGTGACTTACTACCCCTATATTTGAATGCCACTTGCAGATTCATTGGTGATATTGATTAGTTTCAAATCATCGGTTCATCGGCAACGTTTGTACCAATATCAAGCAACGTTGGGACAAATGTGTGGAGTCGGGGTTAATCATGGACAATACCATAGAGTAAAACTATATTTCACCATAGAGTAAAAAAGGGGCACCATTGTGAACAGCGACGAGCCACCGGACTGTCCGATTAGGACCGATTGAATGAATGTGTGAACTAACAGTGTGACCATGTTCTTCAAGAATGTGACCAACCTAAATAATTTATGATTGGATAAAACTTGGCTGGGGATCCCAAAAAAAAGCTTGTCTAAATTGTTATACACTAAATATGGAGTTGTCGCATGGACCAAAATCCTTATTTGTCCTATTTACAGGTGTAAATAAACAATTTACTGAACAAAAACACCTAAACTCCAACTACTTGTATTTAAAGGTGGGTTTAGACTTTTAGACTTTTTTAGTTTAGACTTTTAGAATGACCAAACGAGCGCGCTTCGCGATCGTATACACTGTATCTTCGTTGTGTGTCACTCATGTTTTTGGAGTAAAATGCGAGTGGTTTCCATATTCCGTCGACCTTCTGTTGTAGTACGGCGCCGATACCTGTGTCCGAAGCGTAGGTGAGTAGGCACAACGGTGCACTAGGTATAGGATGTGTTAATGTAGTTGCATCGAGAATACTTTGTTGACATAATTGAAATGATTTTTCGGCTTCAGGTGTCCATCGTATGGGTGATTTGTCGTTCTTCTTGGCATTGTGAAGGTACTTATTGAGTAGGTATTGATGGTTTGCTTGGTGGGATAGCTGCGATAAAAGTTGATCATACCCAAAAATCTTCTTAACTCTTGTACTGTAGTTGGTTTAGGATATTTGAGCATGGCTTGAATGCGTTCGTCAGTGGGTTTGATGCCGTCTGGCGAAACTTCGTAACCGAGGAATTGAATTTTTTTCATGCCGATCTCGCACTTATCAATGTTGAGTGTGACGCCATGGTGGTTTAAGCGTTCGAGCACTCTTTTTATGTTCTGTTTGTGTTCTTCTTCGTTATCTCCCGAGTAAATGAGTAGGTCGTCTATGAAGCAGTAACTGATGTCGTCAAGGCCGTGTAGTACTTCGTGCATGAATCTATGAAATGAAGCACTACTGTTGATTAAACCTTGAAAGTAAATGCTCCAAAGGGTGTGGTTATTGCTGTTTTTGCGGCGTCTTCTTTTTCAATAGGTATGCTGTAATATGCCATTTTCATATCTAGCTTCGAGAATAATACTTTGCCATGTTGGTAGGTAAAATCTTGTATTCTAGGTATCGGGTATCTGTCGGGAATTGTGACAGCATTCAATATTCTGTAGTCGCCATATACACGTAAAGAACCACCTTTTTTCTTTACCACGTGCAGTGGACTGACCCATGGGCTGTTAGCTGATTCACATATGCCCATTTCCATTAATTTGTCGAATTCTAATTTGGCAGCTTTGTACTTGTCTGGTGGTAGTGGACGTGGTCGGGAATATATGGGCGCACCTTTTGTTTCTATGCGGTGAGTGACGTTGTGTTTTGCTGTTGACTTGATTGCATCGGTCGTAAGATATCAGGGAATTGCTTTAAGATGTCGTGATAGGCATGATTTTGTTTGACCATGTAGACTGATTCTTCTCTGCTGTGTATTCTGATGTTATTCACGGTGAGTTCTGTGACAGTATCAATGAGCTTCTTTTGATGCAAGTCAGTTAACAGTTTGTGTTTTGCTAGGAAATCTGCGCCTAATATCGAAGTCTTCACATCGGCAACTGAAAATGTCCACTTGAAGCTTCTACGTAAACCTCTAGTGTACGCTCTCCATAGGTACGTATTTGGGTGCCGTTTGCTGCAAATAATTTGTAATTGCCTTCTGTCCATTGTGAATATTTCTTGTTAAAACAATGGGGCAAGATGTTGAATTTTTTAATCTAGGTAAAGCAACGCTGCTGTAAACAGTGCGCGGCTTCGTATTGAGAGGAGCGTTTTTTATTTGTATTTTAATTGAAAATTTGAGCTGCGTCACGACCTTAATTAAAATCAGCTATTAATTTAGGTGAAAAAATTTTAATTATCGGTCAAGAGGTTGCTGAGAAACGAACATCCGAACATTTTACATTTAACCTGCTCCATGGGAGCTCCGCTCGCCTTCGGCTCGCTTCGCTCAATAATTGCACTAATTTTCGCTAAATAGAAGACATTATAAACGTCGACATATGTTTCACCTACTCACGAGGCATTCTCAACTATTCTCAAGACTGTCTCAAAGAGAACAGCAATATTTATTGTTTCTTGCGGCTAACACTGAAATGTCTGCTCCAGTGTCAATGAAGATTTTTTCTTTATTATTTCGGTATATTATACATAGGCGGTGGCTCTGATTTACATCGACGCCCGCCACAGTCGATGTATTCTTTAGTTTTCCTGTTGCTTCGTATTTGTATTTGCATTACTTTTGGCACAAGGTTCTTCGCATTTACGAGCATTATTACCAAATTTGAGATAGTAATAGCATAACCAGTCCGGGTCACTGAGAACACACCCTGAAGTTGCGCCTATCATTAAAGCGCTCGTTGCTGCGTGGTTGGCGATACGAGCTTTGTGTTGTCGGTCGAAATTGGTTCGAAAGTAATTCTGCCACTTCAAGGGATAGTTTCTCTTTTTTTCTTATTTGTTTCGTAATTAATTCAAGTTGTAGTTTTTCGACTGTAGTCGTGTTAGCTGTTTCGTTTTGATTTTGTAATGTGCTTGACACGGGAAACGAAGTAGTGAAAGCGGCGGCTGTAGCGGGTACAAAGTGTTCTATCATTTTGTCAGCCATGGCGGCTAGGGTTTCTAGTGATGATTCTGTATTTACTGATAATATTGTCGTAGATTATTAGTTTATGGTTCTAATTAAAAGAAAATCCTTGACATTGTCACAATCCTATGTTAGATTCTATTAGTCAAATAAAGCCTATACATTCGGGTTAAAATCTTTACTTTCATTTATCAATTTATTTGACTAATGTAAATCCATATTCAAATGGAGAAATTCTTAAAGCCAGAAAGATTCGAAGCGGACCCGCTTGACAATAATAATGCTGCGCCATGGCTACACTGGAAAAAAACTTAAATCAATTTTTTGGACGCAGCGAAGGTCACAGATGATAAGGTAAAGCATCAACTGCTCATAAATTTTATTTCACCAAATATCTACGAGCATATAGCCCAAGCAGAAACATACTCGTCAGCTATATCCACGCTAGATGGTTTATTTATCAAGCCGAAGAGCGAAATATTCGCCCGTCACAATTTAGCCTCTCGTAAACAACACCCTAACGAGACAATAGACCAATATCTGCAATCTCTAAAACTTATTTCTAAAGAATGCAGTTTCACATCGGTTACTGCGACTCAGTATGAGAATGAGTATGTACGCGACTCTTTTATCTCCGGTCTCGCTTCTACTGCTATTCGACAGCGGCTGCTAGAAAACATGACTCTTACTTTAGACGAAGCCCACAGTCAGGCTAGAGCTCTCGAATCTGCTCAAATTCAATCACAAAGCTTCAATAATTCACAAAACGCCGCTGCAATACAGCCTACGCCTGTAGTTGCAACTTCAAATCAAAGACAGAAGATTGCCGAACCTTCTAGATCACAATCTAATGGAAAATGCTATTTTTGTGGCAACTCACGTCACCTCCGTCGATTATGCCCAGCATCGCAAGCAACCTGTCTCAAGTGCGGCAAACAAGGACATTTCGCGAAAGTATGCAGAAGCAGCAATGTCAGTGCTGCCGTCACTGCTACCGAAAACGGTGAAGACTTTACTTCTTGTCTAGTTATTATAACTAACTATATAATATATTATATATATTATATAGTTAGCAGCCAGCGATATTCAGAAATGTACGAAACTTGTTACCATCAACGGTATATCGGTTAAAGCTTTGATTGACACTGGAAGTACTGGTAGCTTTATTGACGATGATGTAGTAAAACAATATGACCTAAAAACAAGAGCGTGGACACAAGAAGTGACTATGGCATCTTCATCCCATACATCTCAAATAACTAAAGTGTGTCCAGCAACATTAAAGATGGATAATACAGTTATTCCGTCAATACTATTTCGTGTCATGGAAAATCTTTGCTGTAATGTCATACTGGGACACGATGTACTTGAACAGTATTCCACTCTGGAGATCCAATTTAATGGGCAAAATCCACCTCTCAGATTAAACGCCCTAGATGAAGCTAATATTGAGCCCGTCAATCTATTTCCAAATATGTCGCCAGATTGCAAACCAATAGCTATAAAATCACGTAGATTTGCAGGCGACGTTAGCAAGTTTATACAAGAAGAAGTCAAGAAATTACTGGAAGATGGTATCATCGAAGAGAGCACTTCACCCTGGCGTGCTCAAGTTCTAGTTACGTCCAACACAAATCATAAAAAGAGGATGTGTATTGATTACTCACAAACGGTGAACAGATTTACGTATCTCGACGCATATCCATTGCCAAATATCGAAGAAGTCATAGCAAAGGTATCCAAATATAGAGTATTCAGCAAAATCGATCTGAAATCTGCATATCATCAAATCCCAATTACTCCAGAGAATAGACCATTCACTGCCTTCGAAGCTGCCGGCAATTTATATCAATTTCGTCGTATTCCGTTTGGGGTGACCAACGGAGTAGCTTGTTTTCAACGAGCCGTAGACTCCATTATACGAAGAACGACTATAGAGGGCATATACCCATATTTAGATGATATTACCGTGTGTGGAATTGATCAGAAGGATCATGATGAAAAACTTGAAAGATTCATGGAGATTGCAGACAAATACCATCTTACTATCAACAAAGAAAAGAGCGAATTTTGTATAACAGATTTGAACATTCTTGGGTATAATATCAACAATGGAATCATCAAACCCGATCCAGAACGTTTACGGCCACTACGTGATTTGCCATTACCCACTGATTCTGCATCTTTACGACGAGCAATAGGTTTATTCTCTCATTACTCCAGATTTTTCTTCAAAATTACATCCACTGACACAAGTAGCGACATATCCACTGAAAGCCGACCAAGCGAGAGTGTTTGAAGAATTAAAAACAATTATTTCGAAATCGTCCTTAGCAGCAGTTGATCCCAAGGAACCATTTACTGTAGAAACGGACGCTTCAGATTACTCTATCGCTGCTTCTTTGACACAAAGTGGCCGGCCAGTAGCATTTTTTTCAAAATCACTAAACGAAAGTGAGATAAAATATCCGTCAATAGAAAAAGAAGCTTACGCCATTATAGAAAGCCTTAAAAAATGGCGTCATTATCTGATGGGGAGGTCTTTTTATCTAATAACCGATCAAAAATCAGTAGCATATATGATGCGAGGACATGCAAGCAAAATTAAAAATGACAAGATCCAGAGATGGCGATTAGAATTATCAAATTACAAATTTGACATACAGTATCGACCTGGACATCTTAATACTGTAGCTGACGCATTATCCAGGCAAGTATGTGGAGCCACTACAGACAATCGCCTTTTGGAATTACACAAATCTCTCTGTCATCCTGGTATAACACGACTTGTCCACTGGATAAGATCTAAAAATCTACCGTTTACAATAGATGATGTCAAAAAGGTTGTAACCTCTTGTCCAACTTGTGCAGAGATAAAACCAAGATTCAGTAAAAATGTTGGGTTACTAATCAAAGCTACGATGCCTTTTGAGAGATTGTCCTTGGATTTTAAAGGACCACTACCATCATCAACTAATAACAAGTATATTTTGAAAATAATTGACGAATACTCACGATTCCCGTTTGCCTACGCATGCCCAGATATGAGTACAGAGACAGTAATTAAACATCTAACTGATATTTTCTCAATTTTTGGAATGCCAGCGTCTATTCATACAGATCAAGGAGCGTCTTTCATGTCGGCTGGTATTAAAGACTTTCTACATACAAAAGGAATATCTACTAGTCGATCTTCACCTTATAATCCTCAGGGTAACGGTCAGGTGGAGCGCTTAAATGGCACGCTTTGGCAAACGATACGCCTTGCTTTAAAAGATAAACATCTATCGATAGACAAATGGGAGGCAGTTATTACTCAAGCTCTCCACTGTATAAGATCACTTATATGTACAACAACAAACACGACACCTCATGAAAGAATGTTCAATCATCCACGGCGATCGTCTTGGGGACAATCCATGCCGTCGTGGTTGCAACCCGGTAAAGTTATTTTGAAGAAATTTGTAAGAGCCAGCAAATATGATCCAATCGTGGAAGAAGTTGACCTACTGGAACCAAATCCACAATATAGTTCCATAAGATTATCAAATGGCAGAGAACTAACGGTTTCAAACCGCCACCTCGCGCCCAGAGGTGATACAACATTAACGGACCACCGGCTTATTACACCGAACACAATAATACCATCTGAAGATGTTAACAATGTCAGTCATAGTGTTAACGCAGAACCCCATACTGAACTAAATACGTCGGATGTGGACATCTATAACACGCCTCCGTCTTCTCCTCCTGCTGAAGAACCACACTACCACCACTCAACACCAGCTACTGAATTACGCCGCTCAGCACGGACGAGGAGGCCACCAGCTTACCTGAACGACAACGTTCAGGAATAAGGAGGGAAGAATGTCGTAGATTATTAGTTTATGGTTCTAATTAAAAGAAAATCCTTGACATTGTCACAATCCTATGTTAGATTCTATTAGTCAAATAAAGCCTATACATTCGGGTTAAAATCTTTACTTTCATTTATCAAATATGCCACGTATTTGAGTAGGTAAGTGATTCAGTCCTTATGTCTATTTTTTTTCTTTATTGGTTGGTTGGTATTGGTTAGGCTCCACACAAACAAAAACAATAATTTGTCAGTTAGTGTCCAGTGACGTATGTAGAATTGTAGAGAGATAAAAGTATTGAAAAGTTAAAACATTATGGTAGATGCCGAACTTGAAGAACTATTAGTAGAATGTGTGAGAGTGCGCTCTGTAGGTATTCTACGACCAAACATTTTATAATAATAATGTAAGAAATAAGATGTGAAAGTAGGTAGTCATTGGTGTTTGAGTAAATTTAGTGAGGAAACAAAAACAATCTTATGGAGACAATACTAATATCATAAGAAAAATATAAGTAAACAAAGAAATTTAAATAAGGAAATACATAAGTAATGTACAGGAAGCATTCTATAACATATACAAGTAGGTACATAATATTATACTATAGATCACAATATATAGATAGCATTTTAAACAGCATTAAAAAAATATATAACTTATTATAAATCCATTATAGACTATAATTAATACCAGTGACAACAACGACGAATATTGTGAATAGAAACCCAGCTAATGGTCTTTACCATTCTTTTGAAGATGGCTACCGTTGGTGCCTTCCTGATAGTCACAGGCAGGGAATTCCAGAGTCGAACCGCCTGCACTGAGAATGATTTGTCATAAAAGCCAGTACTAAAAACCAATACAAATAGTTGGAGTTTGGGTGTTTTTATTCAGTAAATTGTTTATTTACACCTGTATGGAGGTCAAATAAGGATTTTGGTCCATGCGAACTCCATATTGAGTGTATAACAATTTAGAAATGCTCTTTTTTGGGATCCCCAGCTAATTTTTATCCAACCACAAATTATTTACGTTGGTCACACTCTTGAAGAACTTGGTCACACTGTTAGTTCACCCATTCATTCAATCGGTCCTAATCGGACAGTCCGAGCCCGTTGTTGACCAACAGTGTGACCAAGTTCTTCAAGAGTGTGACCAACCTAAATAATATGTGGTTGGATAAAACTTGGCTGGGGATTTTAGGATTCCAGAAAGAAGTTTTTCTAAATCTAAAGCAATCCCTGTTGATGTTTGTCAGTGAGTGATCTTTCTTCGTCTGATTTCACAACATTAATTCGTTTTCATAGGTACCAAGTCATAAAATCCCAAAAAAAAAAGCCTTTTCTTTTCTTTATGTAGGTACTAGAGCTGTGTCGATTGATCATTTGCTAAAACCTGGGTCATACACGACCCGTTGACGCAGTGATTGACTCATAAAGATTCGATCACTCGATCACTCGATCATTTCGACACAGAACTCTGGATCGTGCATAGGTACTTAGTATAATTTTTTTTTAAATGGGAAGGAACTGAATCTTAAATATATAAATATTAAATATATGAATCTTAAATTACTAGTTGACGCCATGTCCCACTTCAAAAGTACAGTATATTAAAATGCTGAGGCTCTTAGAAATACCTACAGTATATTATTAAAATTTGAGGTTACGCGTATTTGTATGACACTAGCTGATCGCCACAGCTCCGCCCGCGTGATTTAGTTTACTTGTTCCCGGTTCCCGTGGGAACTCATTACTGGGGTAGCCTATGTTACTCAGGGTGAATGTAGTGTTCCAATGGTGAAAGAATTTTTGAAATCGGCACAGTAGTTTTGTAGTGTAGTTTGATGCTGAAATTGTACCGCACTACTTAGAGGTGGTACTTTTATTATATCGGTATTGAAGTATGAGTTTTATTCATGTTTTATTATTGACTGTTTGAAATTCAAAATTAACAAATTATAGGTAGGAACTAACACACTACAAAAACAAAACAGTTTTCAAATCTTTAGTTTGTCGATAGTCAACTATTTTTGATCCCGGGATTGTTCCACTATTATAACTATAACTATTCCACTTTGTAGTAGAAAAGTGCTTCCATATTAGACTCTTCTTTCTTGCGAGAGTTAAGACATCTTAGATAATATAAATAAGATTTTAATAATTATTAAAAAAATAAAATAACTAGGAGATAATAACCACAACCACTGTTTATTAGGTAGGTACGTAAAAATCAGTTTTGTGACACACCAATACCTAAGCAATTGTTATTGTTTATCACCAAATCAAAGTTCATGCAATTGAAAAAACCTTAAGAAATCACACATAAAATAACACGTTACACAGAAAAAATTGTACACAAACATAACAAAGTTACCTACGAGTACTAAAAGAAAGTTCGTTACGCGGGTCGCGGTTTATGTCATGACGCAACTGATTGTTTACGATTTATGTAAACAAACAATCGATCGACGAATCCAAGTTCAGCGCGTGATCGACGGGTCACGAAATGATCGAGTCTTTTAGAGATCGGTGATTGACTCACTCGGATACGACTTGCGACCCAATCTTTTTGATTCGATCAATCGTGATCGACACAGGACTAGTAGGTACCTACCTATTCATATTCTTTCTCATTTAATTTCAGCTGTCAAGTGGAAGTTGAGTGAACATTATTTATTTCATATTCGTTTTGTTTGTAGTTTTTATAAATTAATATGAGTAAATACCACTTAAATTTAAAGTTATTGCATTTATATTTCAACCAAACGATACATGATTAGAAATTATAAATCTATACCAACCAATAATATTAACAAACCTTCGTGCGCCAAACTGAAAACAGCAAAATGTATACATAGGTACCTATTTAATTTTAATTCTTAATCTTTCATTCTATACCTAGGTATTTATCACAATAATAGGGAAATAATTATCTGGGGTCTAGTTGTGGGTCAACTGCCATTATGATAATAACTAAAAAGTAATAAGGCACATAATTATATTATCCCTGAACTTCAGAGACATGTTATAGGTACTCATATTTGTATATACTTATCATAGATGTACTTACATAAAAATATTTAATAAAACTAGTAATTATATCGTCATTGTAGAATGAATACCTCGTAAGTCAAAAACCCAAAATATTACAGGAAACGAAAATATATTGAAGATATTGTTACATGCTTATGTAACATATTTGGTACATTTAAAAAGGGCTTCTTTATGTTATTAATCATTCTATTACCTAATTTTATTACGGTACTTAAATGACATAGGTTTTCTCTTTCTATATGTATCAAGTTACAAGGTTTTTAAAGGTAAAGACAGGTGTAAAGTAAAAATATGAATGTTTAATGAACACAAGTTTTTGGTAACAATCAATAGTTATTTGGTAATAGGTAATAGGTATTTGGTAACAATAAAGAAAGTTTTTCTTAAACTAAATTTAAGATAAGATAAGATAAGTACTCTTTATTGTACATTGTACACAAGCAATAAATTAGTAGTAGTTTTAAGGCATATATAACATAAATTAAGATAAGATAAGATAAGTACTCTTTATTGTACATTGTACACAAGCAATAAATTAGTAGTAGTTTTAAGGCATATATAACATAAATGCCTTAAAACTAATGTACAAAGGGCGGCCTTATCGCTAATAAGCGATCTCTTCCAGGCAACCTTTGGATGAAGAGAGATATAATACAATATAATGTGGGTAGTGTACAATATATAAATAACTTAGTAATAGATAAAACAAAGGTGGGGAGAAAAAAAAACAAAGATGAGAGAAAGAATGGGTTGCGAAAAATCCGATGAATGAAATAATTACATAGTAACCTATAATTCTTAAATACAATATATAAAATAAGTACAGTTTTAATGACAGTTCTAGCTACAGATCGAAAGATAATATTCTTTAGTCAAAAGTTTGAATGATCCAAGTGTCTGTGCACGCCTTACATGTAACGGAAGAGCGTTCCAGAGGCGGACTGCTTGGACAGTAAAAGATTTGTCAGCGAAACGTGTGGAGTGCATAGGCATCTCCAGTATTAAATTTTCCGATGACCTCAAAGAAAAAAGAAAGAAAGCTCGAATGTGTGTCATGAAGGAATTTAAATAGTTCTTTAAGATATTGGGGAGTAGATGGATTGAACAGTACACTGTATAATAGAGAAAGGATATGAGTATTCCGTCGAAGACGAATTGGGAGCTACTTGAGCTTTTCACAGAAATCAGATACATGATCATATTTGCGTAAGCCAAATATGAATCTAATACAAAAATTTTGGAGACACTCAAGCTTATCTAGTTGCTCCTCGGTGAGATCAAGATAGCTGACGTCAGCGTAATCAAGTATTGGAAGCATTGGAGATCGTGCCAGCGCAATTTTAGTGGAAATAGGTAGCAACATTCTAAGCTTGCGAAGTAACCCCGCAGATGCAAATACTTTCCGCCCAACTTCTTGTAGCTGATGATCCCAAGAAAAAGCATTGTCCATGTATATGCCCAGGTTCTTCACAGTGTCACTAATTTTGATAGGGGTACCATTGAAATTAACTTGGGGCAGTTGTGAAATGTCCATATGAACCAGGGGCTGCCAACTATGATAGCCTGAGTCTTCAACGGATTCACCTGAAGTCCATAACTGATTCTCCAATCACAGATACGCTCCAGGTCCATATTAATTGTACTAATCGCAGTAGGCAGCTGATCCGGTGGCGTTTGTATATAAATCTGAAGATCATCTGCATAAAGGTGGTAGGATGAAACTAAATGTTTTGATATAAAATTATTATTAATAAAAATTAATTAAATTTATCTTAAATCTAATAATTATTTAAAACAAACTGCGTTTTATGACAGTAAATAAAAATCAAATAGGTGTAAGAAACAATTAAAAATAAATCAAGTTAATGAATGTGGCAAGTTGTCATAAAATGAATGTAATTCCGGTGGAATCACAAATTTTAACTCTTGAAGATGGTTATATTTTGCCCGAGTCACTGGTAATTTGGCATTATAAATCTGATGAAAGCAATCTTGTTGAATATTTGATTGACGTATCCTCCGTGGTAGCAGTTGATATTTTTCTGAATAACTAAGTTTGAACTTTATAGACCCTTCTGGTCCATACATAAGGCAACGTATGTCTGTCACCTGTGGATCACCAGCCTTGTTACCTGGTGTTATGGACGAAATATATGGTTGGGTACTGTATTTTTTGAAGGCTCTATGGTCTAGCTGGGTAACATTGTAGGGCTGAGAATTAGTTCGAGCAGTCTTACAGGCTTCGACATACCCTGCTGGTGAGTAAATCTCTCGATTTTTTAGCTGCCGCTCGATTGTGGAGTGCATTGCGCCACACTCCATCTGAGTGTGACCCTTCTCAGATATTTTTGAAATATGACTAAACCAGTCTTAGCGGCTGCAAATAGCAGAGCATTAGAAAGAATAAAATTTCCATTCTGATATGTGCATCAATCACTGTATATAATAACTTGTTGAGTGACCGCTGTGTCAATGTGGTTATTTAGGAAATCAACTAAGATGCTTGCAAACTCATCGGCTGTTAATCCTCCCTTCTGACTCATCCCACAGGAAACAAAATCCCTCTTTGGTTTTAAGATTGAATATTGTGAAATTATGCACCTTGGTTTCATTTTATAGTACAGTGCCGAAGCCTTCAAGTACGGACAAAGCAAAACAGATTGCATATCCATAGTATGTTTACTATGGATATGCAATCTGTTCTGCTTTGTTCTTTGTTGCTTCAACAGAAGTGTCAGTTTCTGTTTTATCTTTTTCTTTCTGACTCTGTGCTTCTGTTTTTCTAATTAAGTGTAGTTGAAAATCTGGATCACTAACATTACCAGCTTTGTGGCCACAGCATGTGTCACATTGGTCCTTTTTAGGGTAAAATAGAAACAAATTCAGTCTCTGAAATTCTTCCCAAAATGTATATCTTGAGGCACTCAGATGAGATTTATTGAGGTCCGAGGTATATTTTAAGTATTCTTTAAAAAGTGAGGATTTTGATTGCCAATAGGGTTCTAAGTAGAGTTTCGTTGAACTTTTTCTGCAGTAATGCGACTCGAAGTTTTGGTAGGGAATTTAAAAACTCTCTCAGTAAATCCCTTTTCAAAACATTTGGTTGGCTTCTGTTGCTGTGTCTTTGCAAAACAAGCACCGTTCTGTTTGTTACATTGTTTTCAACCCAATTATGCACTGAAAATTCACCAACATTCATTTTTCTTGAAAACATTCTTGAAAACTATATATTGCCCCTTTATCTTTTAAATTATATTTATAAGAATAATTTCTACGAGAATCAGGAGCCTCTGTTATTTTCTGCAAAGTACCTGTCTTTATTATCATAGAAGACACGAAGCAACGTTTTGCTTCCCAACTTAGTTGCCAGAAATTTTCAAAAATTCTTAGTCTTGTATCTTCTGAAACCTTACAGCATTCAAAATACTTTGCATTGTTATTATGATCACACCGACTTTTCATTTCTTTTGGTGCTTTTTCAACACCATAGACAATGTTACCTTCTTCGTTCTTTCTTTTTCCTAGATATTTTTCACCCTTCATACGTTTGTTTCTTTGCTGCTCATACATCCACTGCGATTTATCACTGCGTCCACGTTTAGCCCTTTTGTGTTGTTGATTAGATAATTCCGCCAAAATGTCAGGGTCATCATTTGGTTGGAAAGTAGGATCTTGCACAGAGTCGTTGCTGCTAAAATCTGTATCACTGTCGGCCCCTACAACTTGCAAATTAATATTTTCAATATTTTCTAAAGCTGAAGAAGATCGCGTCAATCCTGTAATTTCAGCTTCAAAATTTGTAGAAGAAATGAAATCATCCAACTCTGACCGCAATAAACAAGGAGATTATCCTAAGTCCGCAAGTGTAATTAGGTCTTCAGGTTGTGAATAATTGCTTAACACGTTCGAGTGAGCAACCCTGTCTCAGAATTGTTGTGGCGAGGCGCACCTTTTTCCTGTACAAATTTATACAACGTCTAAAGACGTCCCGCCGCAACATATATGTCTTAGTACTATGCCATGTGGCGCGACGTCACTCCACGTCCGACGTTTATACACGACGCCGCCATCTTGCATGTCTGATATACCATGCTAAGTGACACAACGTTCATGAACGTCATCTTTTATTTAGGAAATCTAAATAATACAACTGGCTAGGAATAAAAGTTTAATCAAAACATAAGTATTTTCTTAACAAAAATAATCTTTCTTAGCAATATTCACAACCATTTTGTTACTCTAATCAAAAATCTTTACCAGTCTTAATAATTGCACAATTCAACGTTTTTTACTTCTAATCAGCCTTAATACTTTGAGTATTTATTAACAAATTAAGGAAATAAGATAATGTTAGGTAGGAAAATGAATAGAAGATTAAGTAGCTATGGGTATACACCTACAATACGATATTATGCAGCTATGAAGCTGGTGATTAGTTATGCCACTCTTCAAAACATGAAGGGCATAAAGCAGGCTTGTCTGGGCAACCTTTGCATCTATAGCTACTTTCTCTTCTTATTTTGTTTTTAGTACACATCTTGCATTTCAAAAATACACTCTTCATAACAGAAGGGTTTTTCTTAGGTATCTTTTCAGGCCAGTGACCAGTCGAAATAGAAGTGTCTTGATTGTTCGATGATGGCATGGATTCGTTTCTTATGTTCTTTCGATTATCATATCTGTGATGTTTTAAAAGGTTCTCTGGTTTTAGATTTGAATCTAATTTAATAAGCCTACGTATCAATTCCTCACGAAAGTCTAGAAATCCATAGCTTTTAGCATTAGCTTTGCGATATTTTTTATAAATATAAAAGCTGTTCCAAACTGCTATATCCAGAATATGGAAAATCACTTTTTTATACCACCTTATGGTCTTACTGGGTGATGAATAGTACGAGACCATTTGGTCAGAACGGTCAATACCTGACATATATTTATTATATGTCGAGACTTCCAACGGTTTCAATTTAGATATACCGTATCTGTTTTGATCATTTACAATTTTAGGGTGGTTTAAAGTAGTAATCATGAGTACAGGTCTTTTGTCGACCCATTTAGATACATACACTTTATGTTTCCTCGCCCAAACATGCTGCCCTTTCTTAAGTTTTTTTGCAACAACTGTTTTAGGATTACCTTTCCTATTTGATCTTAAAGTTCCGTTACTATGTGTTTTTAAATCTAATAGTTTTTCAGACAAAGCCACTGAATTATAAAAATTATCCATAGAGAGTTGGTGGCCTTTCAACAAATACGGTCTCATTAGTCGAAGAACAAGTTTTTCAGTTTTCTTTCCTTTATCAGCAAGATCATCATCCTTTCCAGCATACATTAATATATTTAGGACAAAGCCTTCTGCAGTCGTCAGCTCATAAAATTTTATTCCATATCGTGCTTTTTTGCCCTTTATGTACTGTCTGAACTTTAATCTTCCTCTGAATAATAATAAAGATTCATCTAACGACAATTCTTTTTCGGGTTTATAACAGTTTTGAAATATTTGGCACATGCTATCTATAAAACCATCGACCTTGGCACTACCTTTAGCATTCAAGTCTGAAGCGCAAAGACATCGTAGTATTTGTTCGAACCTTCTTTGTGACATAGTATACGGAAAGATTGGATGATAGTAAAGAATATCTGAATAGGTAAAAAGTTTTCGTTTTTTAGGAACAGATTTTGTCCTTGTAATAAACACAGTCCTAAAAATTTCAGAAGTTCATCTTCGTCGATCTCTCTGAAAGAGTATCTACGACTATTTCTAGTCATTGGTCTGTTTTTATTGCATAAAGCTTTGCCATAGTTATTGGTATGTTCGACAAGTTGACTTACAATATGAGATGGAAATAAGTGCTTGAATGCATCAAGAACTGAAAAATTGTCATCAATTTGGAATTGGAACCCTGTTGATGTAGAATTAAAATTGAATTCTGGTATATCTGATGTTGTGTGTTCCCAATGTACATCCGTAGCTGGTGTAACAGGTCTAATATGATGCTGCTGTACATTGCTAGGACCTGGTTCTGGGTCTTGTATAATATTCGAACTAAAATTAGGATCTTGTTGCTCTTCGATTGATTGAGTAGTGTTAGACTGAAGTAATGATTCCGATAGCATAGATTCACATGAAGTAATAGATCCATTAGGAATATGTGGAACATTTTCATTTAGTGACATATGTGATATATCTTGATTATCGTCATTATCAGTCGGTAGAGATTCAGTTTGGTCCAGATCATGTGATGGCGATGAACTTGAACTAGATGATGACAATGAGCTCGAACTAACAGTACGATTATGCAACGGAGCTGTATTTGCTGGTTGAGATCTATTAGAAGTATTACATGACTTACTTCTATTTCTGGTCCTTTCAGGAGTAGCGCTGCTGTCAGTACTAACTTTATCGTCACCAGGATTATAATCTCCATCCGATCCATACTGACCATCATCGCTAAATGGGTCTGGTATGGTGCTTCCCGATGACGCTTCTTCGAATAGTTTCATAATACGCTCATCGAACTTATCCATCTAAAACAATACATATCATGCATTTACTAAAGCAAATAATAATCTAAATATTGTAAAACATAATTATGACTCAACATAACACGAGTTATTATATGATTAGTACATGTCCTCACAGTTCAAAATAAGCATAAGAATAACACGCCCAGAAAAACCGTTACCAAGTTTCTTTCAAATTTATTTCAAGTTCAAGCTTTTATGACAATGTTTATTATTCACGAACATGCATGTAATTATCCCAACTAAACGTAACAACAATATTTACAACATTTACTTACTTTTAGTCGTAATTCGTTCACGCTCACTGAGTCTCACCACAGACACACGTAAGGTGCTCCGAACGCGCGCAGGCCGACTGACTGTGAGTGTTAGTTCTTGCTGGTAATTGGTCGGCAGTGGTGATAACTTCTTGATTTGTGAGGTTAAATATTGCACCACAATCTCAGACCGACCAAATCTAAGTTCTAGAGCGTCCAAGACTTGCTGTGGAGGTGTATTACCTATCAGGAGGTCGGTCACTGCCTCATTAGCTACACCCCTCAAGGCCTTCCGCAGTCTCCACAAATTTTCTGTATCTGTAAACTTGCATACCTTCGTAGATTCTTGGTAGGCGGTCTTGAAGTGTAGCCATTCAATGCAATCACCACGGAATAATGGGAACTTCCGCGGTGTTGACATTCTTGTTAAGAGATGATTTTCATTGTGAAACACTGAAGACGTCATCACATTTTGTAATGTTTGAGCCAACTGTAGAACATGGTCGACAGGTTGTCCGGGTATAGGTGCATGGCATTCATTTGTAGCCAGCGGTTCCGGGACCTTCGTAGTACTGTGGCTCTTATTCAACCACTTTTCAACTGTTTCACGTGGTTCCTTTTCATATTGTGAACATAACGCCCAGCTTCCAGCTGTTTATCAATCAATTCCATCTGTATTTTCCCCTTTGCCTGCGCGGATTCAAATTCAAGCTGCACGCGTCGAGCTCGTGACGAAGATGTGTTCTTTGACGTAAACGATGGTGGAGATCGAGGATTCTCCTTTTTTGTATTTTGCACATGCAAACTTTGTGCACTACGAGCTGGGTATCGTACTGCTGAGTGTTTGCCAAGCACATGCTCAGACGCGCATTCCAATCTATCGGACATTTTTATGTGATCTTTTACTTTTTTACCTGGCATGATTGGCGGAGTGTTGAACATGTCCACGGTCGATTTTAGATTTGATTTAGATACCGATACAGAACCCAAAAATGTGATGAAAAAAAATTTTGTCTGTTTGTTTGTTCAGGCATCACGCAGTAACGATTACGATGAAACTTGGTATAATTATTCTTTAATATCTTGGGCACCTACTGGCTTACTTTTTGTATACAGGGTTACTGGTTAAGTCGACCGGAATCCTTTGGGGTGGCATAGTTTCCATCATTTCTAACATTTTTCACTATGAAGTACCCTAGCCCAAACTTAACCGTTTTCTAGTTATTGGACTTAAAAGATTTTCTCAAAAATATCCAATTTTTAATCTAATCTCCTTTTTTTGTGGCATTTGCTTGCAATTGGTTTTTCTTATTGCTGTTTTAGTATCCTCCTAGGACCCACCTACCTTTGTAAAGAACAAAATGGTTATCGGTATTGAGTCCTGTATATTGTATATGCGAGATGCTTTTAAGACCGTGTGTCCTTCTTAAAGTACAAAATAAATATCACTGTTAAGTTCTGAACATTCATAAGCGATTTCTATTACAATAAACAAGTCATAGGATTTTTGTGAGAACAAACATTGTTCACAGCTATGAGAATTTGTTCTTTTAAAAATACTCTCGGTCTCAGTATATGTATGTATAGGTAAGGAAAAATAGGATTAAAAAAGAGCAAGTTTTCAGTAATAAATTTTATAAGTTTTACATTACAAAACTAGCTTTAGCATGGCACTATTTGGCAACTTAGGCACAAATAAAATCAGTCTTCAGATTCTAAATACTATTAGCAACAAAATACTTAGTAAACATTTACCTATTTTAATCAATATCTAAACATAGTGAGATCAAGTTTTTAAGAGAACATAATCATTTAACCTTACAAGTAATAATTCTTGAAAACATAAAAAATAAATCAACATGACTTCAAAAAAAAACAAATGGGTAGAAAAATTAGTTATAAATTGCAGTGTGAAAGTCTAAGTAACAGTTTCTTTTAGCAGTAAAACAAAGGGGTAAATCACAAGCAGTACAGTTAACTGTAGTTTTCATTTGGCAGCCCTTCTGTCTACACACGTTGTAAGGTTCCCATCACAGGTAAATGAAAAGATCCATGTTTCCTGAATGCATTTGATGGAATTTGTTTAACTGGAGGCCTACCCCTCTTTGGGGTATTATTAACATCTCCAAAGTCCTCTGCAACTGCATTTTCATTCATAGAAAGCAGGTAATTATCTAATATTTTCTCTGCAAGAAGTTGCTTAAATGCATGAAGTTGAATAATCTTGTGTAAATGTATTCCTTGCAGTTTTTGGTGTGTTTTAAATTTTATGCAGGCGTTGACAACAGATAAGTCAATGAAATGTTACATGAATCTTACTGTCCATTTTTTAGAGCGCATTCTTGAGGGACATACGGCTAACATCCTGTCTGTGAGATCTACGCCTCCCATATTGCTATTATATTCTCTGACGATCTCTGGTCTTGGTACCTGAATATATCTGCGCAATTTCCTATCGTATCGCCTGCACTCATCTACGGTTTCTACGGCGTGTATGTTGGACAACAGCATTACAGGTTTGTTGTCATACCATTAAGTTATAGCTATTTGCTGGTCGTTCCTAACAAGGACGTCTTAGCTGCCCCTACCCTCTCTTGCCAAATCCTTGTCGGTCTTTAAGCTCTCTGTTACATATCTAGGCAAACGGTTCTTCATAATAGTCCCAGCACAATAAAATCCTCGTTTGTGTAATTCATCTATCAACCTAATACTGGTGAAGAATAGATCTAGTCCAAGTATTTGGAGGAGGATTTTGTTGATTTATCCCACCCCGTGTACGTACACCTCGAATAGCATTTCGGCTACGCACTCCACCCCGTGTACGTACACCTCGAATAGCATTTCGGCTATGCACTCCACCTCATGTGCGTACTGACGAGATTCGCACTCGAACTCCCCTGGCCCTGCGTGTTGAGGCACCACGAGTCCTTACCTGCCCGCTGTTAGAATGTTGAAAATCATTCTCGTCTTCTGAGCTCGAGGTATCTTGTTCTTCCGAATCTTCGTTACGGCCACGAGAATTTTCAGGCTCTTGATAGTTTGGATCTTCATCATCTTCACAATTTTCTATTTCAGACTCATTTAGGAGCTGGTCGATATCTTCCTCGCGTAACGCTAAGATAAAAAAATTCCGTTGAGTAAAGTTATTTAGACCGAAAGTGATTTCTAAAGAACAAAATACTAACGTAATGATAAGAGTAATGACCGAACACACTTTATGAAGAACAAAACAATATACCTCAAAAATACTGAAATTTAGCGGCACTATTTGAAAAAATAATACATTAAAGACATTATTTAAGTATTTGAGAATAAAATTAACATCAATTGTCCTACCAAATATTAGTATTTTTATCAAATATTTTTAGATTTACTTACCTAGTCGATGACGACCCGCCATTGTCACCTGCTCGTGATAAAACTAATATGGCGAATGACTGATGCACCAATTGCGCTACACTAGGTGCGTGTGAGCAGGAAACATATATGGGAGTGAAAATATTGTATTCCTTTACACAGATATTTTATTTAAAAATAACTAATTTGTTCTATACATAGAACGATCGGTCATAATGACATCTGTCATTTCGCGATAATCAGGACTCAATAGATATTGCTATTTTGCCTATGTAAAGGAAGTTCGGTTTTTATAACATCGTGAATTTCAAAATCTTAGGTCTTAGGAGGGTATAGTAGGTAGTTTAATAGATTTATTACTCGAAATACTCAAATTACTTGTAATTCTACCAAATTCGTCGTAGTGCACGATTGTTGATTGCAAAAAGAAAGTAATGGTAAGCATTATTTTTCGCAGAGTTAAAAAAGACAACAAAACGTCGACAATTGTTTCGCCTCTAAACGAGGCATTATCAAGACTGTCTCAAAGAGAACAGCCACTTTCTCTGTTCTCTTTGAGACAGTTAATGCTATTATAATTTTAATAAGTTTTTAACATCTTACTTACCATTACTTTGTCATGGATTTTCGCCAGGTAACGCCTGTTTCTATCCAATATTTGAAAAAAGAAATTAATTTCTATTATTTTTTTTATTCTTCCTTACGTATTGAAAAAAAATCTACCACAGTGATGCTGCAGATTTGCTTAAAAATATCTACGGTTTATTAGCTTTCTAAAAAGGTATTACAAGCGGGGTTGCTATTACAATACCTGGACAAAAACTTTGATGAAAGGAAATTAGTAAACAATAACGGTATAAGTGTCAATTTTAACTTGGACTAAATAACAAAATAAAACGACCCAAATAAGTAAACAATTAAGTTAATTAATAAATTACAGAACATGTTCCACGTGTTGGCCTGCATTTTGTATGCATATTCGCATTCTGCGTCTTAAGCCACTTTTCACTACACTAGAGGTTAAAGTGCGTCTAATTTCATTAGCAGCATCAATAATTTTTTGTTTCAAAACATGAATTGATGTAATTGGGTTCGTCTCATTGTAGACTAAAGATTTTATATGTCCCCACACATAAAAATCCATAGGAGTCAAGTCTGGACTCCTAGCTGGCCACGGTATTGGTCCTCCTCTTCCGATCCATTTGTTCGTGTAATTAGTATCTAGCCACTCTCTGGCACTTCTTCGGTAGTGCGCGGGGCATCCGTCATGTTGGAACCACATGTCTCGCATAAGGTCAAGTGGTATGTCGTCAAGTAAATCCGATAAGTTTTACCTCAAAAAGTCTTCATATGTTACTCCATTCAAATGATCAGGGAAAAAGTAAGGCCCAATAAGGTGGTTTGAAATGATTCCCATCCATACGTTGAGGCTGAACCGTCTGAGATCCTTTTACCCTTTTTTTATTGGGATTTAATTGAGCTTTCGGAGAACAGTAATGTAGGTTATGGTAGTTTGTTATGCCATCTCGATCAAATTTGGACTCGTCTGTCCATAGTATCTTTTTTAAAAACACAGGATCTTCCAAATCGGCGTGTAGCATGAATCGGCAGAAATCCAACCTCCTCACGGGATCTCCTTCTTCAATAACATGTACCGGCGTGTAGTGATAAGGATAGAGACCGGCAGTGTGTTTCGTATGCCATACTATCCATTGTGATATGCCAAGTTCTCGGGCAACAACATTAGTTGAAGTAGTTGGGTCCCTTCGAAACAGTCGAACTATTTCATTATCCTGCTCTTCATCGTCATCAATACGACGCGGTCTACCCAAGTCTGAACGTCTTCTAGAAACGGAGCCAGTCTCTCTAAGTCGTCGGTAAACTCCATCGAATACGCTAAGGTCCAGCACTCGGCGGTCGGGAAAGCATGCTATGTATTCATTACGAGCTTGCAATGATACACAATTGCAGTAGCCGTAACAAATCAATATATCAGCATATTCTTTATTCCTAAAGGTCGTCATCTTCAACAGTTCCAAATCAGAAGCACCGGTCAAAGTCCAGTTAACAAGCACAGTCACGAATAAGAAGAAACAGTCCAAGAAAACAAGCCAAGGCGAGTAAAAAATTAAAAGCACAGAACAACGCATCTACCACGGACGAATCTCGTAAGCAGACTAGTTAACAAACCAAACAAAATGGCCATACGGAATTACTTATCTCACTCGCACCTATTAGAATCGATTGCTATCTTGCTCACACGCACTACAATCCCTTGTCAGGCGCAGGTAATAACTTTACGACGAAACTTTTTTTACTACCTGATTGCGTTTCGTCAAGTTATTGTCCAGGCATTGTAATCCTTACTTAAAGTGACTGACGATATCCGAAATGGCGTGGAGGACGGAAATGTCACCATCCTTGTTCTTGTTGACTTTTCAAATGCTTTTAATGTCATCAGTCACAAGATTCTTTTGTCAATCCTTTCCCACCTTCAAATATCATTTATTTATTTATTTGATTTATTTATGTACAACACACAGAGAAAAACAAACAATAAGAAGAATACAGACAGAACAGTGAGCAGATAGTACAAGGGCGCTACTTATTCCCTAAGTTGGAGTCCTCAGGTAGCTTATGTAAGCCAGAGGATTACAGGGATGTTAAGATCTCTGTACCCCCTGAGAACACTGTTACCGACCACAACCAAGATAACGCTGGTGCAGACTTTACTATTTCCTGTCATTGATTATGGTGATGTGTGTTACTTCGACCTGAATGCAGACCTCCTCAATAAGCTGGACCGTCTTCCAAACAATTGCAGTCGATTCGTTCATAATCTTCGTAAGTATGGTCATGTCTCTAGTTTTCGTTCAGAACTGCAGTGGTTACCCATACGACAGCGGCGTAGTTGTCGTGCTCTGACAATGCTCTACAACATCATACATTCTCCGACTACCCCCTCGTACTTGTCTACCCAGGTCCAGTATTTGTGCGCCAATCACAGTCGTAATTTACGGTCTGCTGATAATCAGCTTCTTTTGTGCCCTAGTCACACATCTAGTCTTGTCCACTCTTCGTTCTTTGTCCAGTCTGTCCTTCTTTGGAATGCTCTTCCTCAGGATATCAGGATGTTCACTACCCGTTATAGTTTTAAGAAAAAAGTTCGTCACCACTATCTCAATCTACTGACAGAGCTGTCGCAGTAGCATTGCAAGTATCTTTATTGTTTAGTATAATGGCTTTATGTATGTATATGTAAGTATTACATATGTATATAATTATCTATGTTATGTTATATATTATGTAGTTTATTGATGGTATGTATTTTTTTTAAGTATTTCAGATAGTATATGATTAAGTATACCGTGTATGCACCTACCCAATACATTCTCTGCATCACCCTAAAGGTAATTTGAGTATTTCGAGTAATAAATCTATTAAACTACTATACTAAAACAGCAATAAGAAAAACCAATTGCAAGCAAATGCCACAAAAAAAGGAGATTAGATTAAAAATTGGATATTTTTGAGAAAATCTTTAAAGTTCAATAGCTAGAAAACGGTTAAGTTTGGGCTAGGGTACTCCATAGTGAAAAATGTTGGAAATGATGGAAACTATGCCACCATAAAGGATTCCGGTCGACTTAACCAGTAACCCTGTATACAATAAAAAACAAACTTAATTTAGCGGTTCGATACCTAGACCCGATTACTGTACCAACCGCAAATAATAAGTTTGTCGTAGATTACGTCACCCGCAGTGGAGTTCACTAAGGGGCGCTGCACACGGCTAAGATACTATAATATTTTATCTTAAGATACAATATCGCTCGCCATACAATTCAAGGGATTATCGACACACGACGAAGATAATAAATAATATTTCATATTTTCGTATCTTAAGATGAATTTGTAAGGTATAATAGAGAATAATAATAATAATATAGCCTCTTTAATTCCATAGTGAATTAATAGTACAAAATAACATACCATTACATGCATTACATTTGTCAATTTAAGATTACATAATAATAATTAATATATTCATGCTATATAAATTCAAATTAATTCATTGTTAGATATGTAATATTTTTAAATAATTAGTTTGTTTCAAATTAATATTATTTCATTTTTTTTTTGTAAAGATTATTAACTCTTATAATTTGCTGCTATAACTCAATTTGGACCCCACAACGGGTAAAGGCCTCCTCCATTACTCTCCACGTTTGTCTGTCATTTGCTAATCTGGTCCAATTTACACCTGCCTTTTTTATTATTTCATCTACCCATTTCTGTCTCGGTCTACCTCTTTTCTTTTTATTTGTTGGTCCTTTCCAAGCAGTTACCCTATGTGTCCACTTTGTCCCGTCCATACGTGCCACATGACCTGCTCAACCCCATTTTAATTTCAAAGAATATTCTAAAGCGTCTATTACTTTTGTTGTTTTTCTAATTTCTATGTTTCTTTTTCTGTGTTTTCTTCGTATGTTTAATATGCTCCTTTCCATCGCTCTCTGGCATACTTGAATATTATTTTTGGTGCTTTTATTGTAGATCCATGTTTGGCAGCCGTAAGTAAGACAGGGAAAGAAAATAATGGACTCATGTATATTAATACATGAGTCCATTATTTTCTTTAGTTTTATGGGAAGTTTTGATTTAAGGGTTTCTTTATTGCTCCAGAATTTGTTCCAGGCTATGTTAACACGTCTTTTAACCTCATCTTCGTGTCTTTTCTTAGAAAAAGATACTTGTTGACCCAGGTAAATATAGCTCTGAACATATTCCAATGCAATGTTGTGGACCTTTACAGGTATAGTGTGGTGGTTTGTCATGATTTTAGTCTTGGAAAAAATTCATTCTAGGCCGATCTTGTTACTTACGTCATTTAGTTCTTCGATCATTAATTGTACTTGGGATGCTGTCTCAGAAAAGAGTATGATGTCATTGGCGAATCGAAGATTGCTGAGGAAGTGTCCATTTATATTAATTCCTTGCTTTCCCAGTTCAGATCTTTCATTATACTCTGGAGTACAGCTATAAAGATTCTAGGTGACAGGGGGTCACCCTGCCTGACGCCTCTACAAATGCTTATTTCGGCGCCTTGTCTCTCTAGCTTTACACGACTTTTGCTTTTGAGGTATATGTCTTTTATGAGATCTATGATCTCTGTTGGTACTTCACATTCGTGTAGAGCTTTCCACATGCTTGTATGCGATATAGAGTCGAATGCTTTGGCATAGTCGATAAATGCCAGGTAGAGTGGTCTGTCCTGTTCTATATATTTCTCCATAATCAGATTTAAAGTGTGGATATGATATGTTGTTGAAAAACTTTTTCTGAAACCTGCTTGTTCCGGTGGCTGAGATTTTTCAGTGAATATTGCTAGACGGTGCTCAAGACATGAAGTGAATAACTTGTACATGTTGGATTGTAGGCTTATAGGGCGGTAATTTCCAATATCGGCAGGGTCTCCTTTCTTGTAAATCAAAATTATGTCAGATTGTGCCCATTCTTTTGGTATGGCTCTATCGTCCAGAACCTTGTTAAATAGAGTTGTTATGTATGGTGCCAATACCACATTTCCTAATTTTATTGCTTCGTTTGGAATTCCGTCAAGTCCGTTGCTTTTGCCGGATTTTAGACATTTTATTTTGTTCATGACTTCATTTGTAGAGAATCTAGCTAGAGTAGTAGAGTTTTGGTTGGTAATATCGAAATCCGGGTTAGCATCTGTTGCTGAGTATAAGTCACTGTAGAATTTTGTAGCTTTTTCTATTATTACGGTCCTTGATAATACTTTTTTGTTTGTATTATCATCTTTTATGTAGGGTATCCATCTTTTGGTTGTATTTAGGTTTTTAAGTCCCTTCTTTAAACTGCCTGTTGATTCAAGGTGCATGTTTCAATAATTTGTAAATACTTTTGTATAGGTGGGTGCGTTCAATTTTTTCTGCTTTTGTTAGGGTTTTTTTCTTTATTAATTCATTTCTTCTTGTGATGAAACATTTTATGTGAGCAGGTATGGATTCTCGTTTCTTTGTTGGTTTTTGTTCAATTGATGTTAAACTTCTTATAATTGGTGTTTTAATTTTATTGTATAGGGAGTCTTATATTTTCATTTTCATCTAGTGTAATTTCATTTATATTTGTACTTAAGATCTGTCTGTAGGAATTGTTCTTTTTCTACTGTAGTCTCTAGTTTAGATGTATGATTTTTGAATGTTTTTCTACTTTTCTTTACCGGTGCTATCTGTACTGTGCTTCTCAAGAATCGGTGGTCGCTAGGAAAAGATAAATTTGATAATACTTCGAAGTTAGATATATTCTTTTTATTGTTTGTTAATATATAATCTATTTGGCTTTTTCTGTTCTTAGGTGAGAGCCATGTCCACATAGATTTTTTGTTCTTGTTGAATATACTATTTACTATATATAGTTTATTTTCCCAGCAGAACTGTAGTAGTCTTTCACCTCTTTTATCTCTGATTCCATAGCAGTATTTTCCCATGATTATTTCCTCACCTGGTAATCGTTGACCGACACGGGCATTGAAATCACCCAGTATTAATTTTTGATTGTTATATTGGGTATGTGCATTTTGCAATTGGTTATAAAATATATTAATTTCCTGAATGCTTGCATCTATCGTTGGTAAATGTACTTGTATAATAGTAAGCTTTGTGTTATCAAATCTTAGATTTAAAATGCATATGCGTTCAGATACACCAATGAAGCTCTCAATATTCAACTTATATTCCTTTTTTACAAAAAACCAACTCCATATTGACCTTCGGTTTCACCAAAATAGCAGAAAATATGATTGTCTTCTATAATATTATATCCAGTTCTTCTTATTTCAGCGAGACCAATAAAATCAATAAGACCAATAAAAACCCAAAACAATGGTTTTTGTCCGTTTGTCTGAATGTTTGAACACACTAATCTCAGAAGCGGCTTTAGGATTTGAATTTTTGATTTGAATTTGCGGCTTTCAGTAATGCGTAGTGGTTTATTCAACTTAACATTTAAGGTTTGGTTTTCAATCGGTTCATAAATAAAAAAGTTATGTAGATCTTAAGTAACACGCAGGCGGAGCTGCGGGCAACAGCTGTGTACAATATTCTTATATATTAAATGACATTAGTCAAAAAAGATGATACAAAAATTTAATTTAATTTTAATTAAATTATTATGGTTGATTCAACCATAATAATTTAGGTAGGGCCAGTGATACGGCCCCTGCTAGGAAGTTACAATTAAACAACGTAAAACAATTAACGCACTTTTAATAGCAGGAACCTAGGGTTTATATAATGCAATTAGCTATGAGTGTGTCAATAGTATAGGATCACAATACTGTTTTACGGAAGTGCCCGGTGCACTTAACTGGGGGTCCACAGCCGACGGGCGGTCGGCCGGCAGGATCCGCTGGTGTCCTCCAATCAATAGTGGTAGCTGACGAGTTGCTCCGGGTCGAAGGTCACAGGAGCGACGGCGCAGCGTCTGGTTTCTCAGCAATTGTTCTTGTCTCAAATCTGGCTTATCTAAGCCCCAAGGTAGTTCTTCATCATTAGACTGTTGTGATATTTCATTTTCAGCTCTAGTGACTTGTACCTGCCCTTCTATTACTTAAAGTGCCGTATACTTTTACATTTGTAACGACTTGTTTTGGTGGCTCGCTATAATTTCTCTCATATGATAATATGTCGCTATTTTGGTTTATTTCAAGTAGATTCAATAAACCCATATTTTTAGACCATAAAATGGTGCATTCTGTTTAGTTAATTTGACATCTGATAGACTAGTTACCTTTGTATTTTTGTTTGAATTTTGTGTGTTTGTCTTTGGGGATACGTCTTTTATACATTTGTTAATACTATTTTCTTTATTGCATTTTAAGTCCGATAAAAGTGTGACGTTTGACGATTTTACGGAACTCTTAACTTGGTTTCCTTTTTTACTCACTGTTTTTAGGCGCTAATACTTCTTCCTCTGATACTAATTTTCCTGCAGTTACTTGCAAATTATAATGTCTTCCACTTAACAATGGTTTAGCTTCTCGGGAAGTTTTAACGTGGTTCATGAGGGTCTGATCAAATTTTCTAGGAGTTACGGTAGTGTCCATTGTCTTTTCAGTTAGGTAGGTAGTATTATTATGATCAGTATTTTCAGTAATGTTAGCGAATATTATAAAGGAAGGTTTGAGACTTGACAAAGATAGTCAGTATAAGAGTTTAGTGTATCAGGAGCTATGTTGCAGGCGTCGCAGTTTGTCTCTAGATTTAGGTAAGTAGTATTTGGTTTCGTATCTTTGGTGAACTTTACTTTTTCAGTTTGGCTTGAATTAAAAACTTCTACATCGGGACCAGAACCAAGATCCCTAAAAAAATAATGCCTAGTTGGGCTCAAGCATATACACACTCTTTCACAAAAACAACTTAGCTGCCTATGGAGTATTAAATTTTTTGTTGTTGATATTATTTGATGTATTTGCATTGTGCCTGCAACTGCTTTTAAATTGTTTGGTATTAGTGTTTTAATATTTTCGAAATCAGAATTAGGTATAAAAAAGGGCTTTGTGGAAATCATGCAAATTTTTAAATGCATCAGTAGCATTTGAAATATCATGTCCATAACGAATACGCCGATCTAACGATCTTTTTGTGGCACCACCTATGCCATCTGCCACACCTTTCCCATGGCCACTTTCTGAAATTGACCACGTTGTCATGGAGTTTGAGTTTTTCGGTAAACAAGTTTAGTAGGAAAAAACTTTTTTTTGTCTGTATTGGCTGCTTGGGCCATCCGAGAAAAAGTGAACTACGGATAAATTTCGGCACATTTGCATTTGCTAACTTGATAATTGGAATAAGGTGTGCCCAAATTGCATGTTGTTCATGACAGTTGCTATCTGATACGCTTACAAATGATTGACACTGTGTTTCTAAGAAAATCATGCCGGTATGCAGAGTAATCGAATTTTTAGACCCGCCGAAATGAAGCAACTGGACGCTGAATCCGTCTATTCCTGTTGTCCCCATTGTCGCTGTCCCCATTATGGGGACAACAGGAAGTCAAAATATTTCCTTCCCATTTTCCCCATTGACGCTTTCTTACGAGGCTGGATTGAAAAGTAATCGGCCTAACCAAGAAAATAAATACATAATAAATGAAATATATTTGTATTTTTCAACGTAATCACCATCAAGTTCAATGCACTTTTGCCATCTTCCATTCCAAGCATTTAGCCCGTTGAAAAAAAATGATTCTTCCTTAGAGTCAAAATATGCGTCTACTGCTGCCTTGACCTCGTCATTTGTCAAAAATCTTTGACCTCCCAAGTGCTTTTTTAGGTTAGGGAACAGAAAAAAGTCTGACAGTGCCATCAGGTGAATAAGGTGGATGCGGTAACAGTTCAAAGCCACAGTTGTGAATTTCTGCCATTGATTGGAAAGACGTGAACACGAGCGTTATCTTGATAAAACAGGACTTTTCTTCTGATCATTCCTGGAAGTTTTTCTTTTATTTCCTCTCGTAAACGACGTAGTAAGGGGCAGTAATAATCAGAGTTTATAGTCTGACCCCTTTCAAGATAATCAACCATAATCACACCCTTCGAGTCCCAGAATACTGAAGCCATCACCTTACTTGCCGACAAAATCGACTTAGCCTTTTTGGGTGGTGAACCAGGTCTTTTCCACTGTTTTGATTGTTGTTTTGTTTCCGGTGTACAGTAATGAAAACATGTTTCGTCCATAGTAACAGAACGATTCAAAAAATCACATTCATCAGCTTCAAATAACTCGCAAACAGTCGCGTGCAATAGTCAATCGCATCCTTTTTTGCTCAACTGAAAGCAGTCGCGGAACCCACCTCGCAGACACCTTGTGGAAACCCAACACGTTGACTATTATGTTTTGAGTACGTTCGTAAGAGATGTCTATAATCTCGGCTATCTCTCTAATTTTCAATCTGCGGTCTCCCATAATTAAGTTAAGTATTTTTTTAACATTTTCGTCAGTAGTGTACGTCGAAGGCCTTCCAGAGCGGGGTTCGTCTTTCACACTCTCTCTACCACGCTTGAATTCTGCTATCCATTTTTTGACGGATGAATATTAAAGAGCGCAATCCCCTAATGTACTGACCATATCATCATGGATGGCTTTTGATGACAGCCCCTTCTTATCGAGGTACTTAATGACGGCACGCTGCTCGCTTTGCTCCATTTGCGGAAATGATGTCAGATTGCTTTGTTAATAAATTTATAAAATTAAAACTAATTATAGCACACGTTTCAAACTTCACATAATTTACAGGTCTGAACTGAACTAAATAATGTGGATAGATTTGATTTTTAGAACTAAATGGATCAGTGTTAGGCCTTTGTATATTGTACTTTGTATATTGACAAAAAAAATTAAGTATCACAAAATTAACATTGTATATCTTTTTACGTAAAACAGTACGTAAATCAACTATTCTAAATCACAGTATTAAGCACATGTAATAATTATTTACAAAAAAATATCACAGAATCAACATTGTATATCTAAAAAAATGTGAAAATCATCTATTCTAAATTTACAGTATAGAACACATATGAGAACAAGCACAAGCAATTAAAAATAATTTACAAAAAAATATCACAATTCTTATTCATTTAAACGTAGGTCACTCTATAAGTTTTGCGTAACTTAAAAAAACAACATGTTAAAACCAAAATATTATGTTTATTGCTTTTCAAAATACTCTCCTTCCCATTTTAAACATTTTTACATGCGATCGAACCATTTTTTAAAACAAGAAGACCACAGATCTTAAGGCATGTTTTCTACGTGCTGATTGAACGATATCACTGCCTCTTCGGAGTTGGTAAAAGTGAAACCTCTCATCAAATCTTTGATTTTGGGGAAAATACAGAAATCAAAGGGTGCTAGGTCGGGGCTATGCGCAGGATGGGTGACGAGTTGTACTTTTTCGGAAGCTAAAAATGACTTTGTTTTATTGGCCGTGTGTGAAGAAGCGTTGTCATGATGTAGGAGAACGCGGCTTTTGGGTCGTCTTTCGCAAACTTTTTCTAACACCCTGGGTAAACAAATGGTAGAATACCACTCGGCATTAACACTCTTTTGATCTTCAAGTGGAATTGTACAGATGAGACCTGTAGCTGAGAAAAAAACGCGATCATTTTTTTATCAACGTTTCCAGCCTGCCTCACTTTTGTTGGCTTGTTCTCATTTTCAAACACCCATTCACAAGATTGCTGTTTTTTTTCGGGTTCAAAACAATTCGTCCTCCAAACCTTTCGTCTCCTGTGACAATGTCATAAACAGCATTGGAATGTCCGTGGTCGTACTTCAGTAGCATCTGTGAGCGATTCCACGCGAGCCCGCTTCTGCTCCGCTGTCAGTTCATGAGGGATCCAACGACAACAAAGTTTCCGAACTTTTAATTATTCGTGTAAAATTTCTGGATTTGACTCATACCAATCCCCAATAATCGTCGAATTGTCTCATAGGTAATTCGCAGGTTTTCTTCAATTAGCCGCTTAACAGTAGACACATTATTTTCGTTGACGGCAGTTGAAGGCCGCCCTTCACTAAATTCGTCATGTAAAGAAACTCGACCTCTCTCAAATTCAGCAAACCATCGCCTCACGGTGCTCAAACAAGGTGCTTCTCTCCCAAAAGCATTTTAAAGACGAGCGGCACAGTCTTGCGGAGAGAGAGAACTTTTAAAATTATAAAAAATCATCGCTCTAAAATCTTTTAGACTTATTTCCATTTTCGTTGCATACGTAGAACTTTGATGTGTGATAAAAAACAATTGACAAATGATTTCCTGCCAATTGTTTTTTTTAGAGCAGACTTGAACTGCTTACGGGACTCAGACATGTCTGTGTAGCTATCTCCACATTCTGGCTTTTTTTTTTTTTTTTTTTTTTTTTAATTCCGCGGCCCAAGGCCGCGGCCGCTCTAACGTCCGTTGCCGGGCGTCCCTGGTTACTAGCAGAGGGTATGTCCAGTGGCGCTCGGCGGACTTTGACCACCCCTGTGGTCTCTGCGGGTGTTTGGTCGGGACGAGAGTCCCGCGTCATTGGGGTCGGGTTTTATCCCGCGTCAGTGAGTGAATCTGGTTGCGTGCTATGGGGCAAAGGCCCCGCAGCACGCAACCCTTCTAGCCTGCTTCTGTAAGGACGGTGGGTGGCGATCCCGCCGTCCTCAGGCCCCGATCATGGAGGACGATAGTCTTGGGCGTAGTCGCGTAGTCTGGGGCGGCCTGGCCGCCGACTACGGAACTCGGCGGGGAGGGTACGCTCCCTCTCCCTCCCGGCCGCCTCCTTTGCGAGCATGACTTGCTCGCAGAAGGACACGGCCGCGTTCCACCTACTCCCGCTGGATACCATGGCTTGAAGCATGGTCCCCAGCGAGAGGGTATCCACGCCCAGACCCACTACGAGGTCCCGGCGCTGACTCGCCCACGCTGAGCACTCCACCAACGTGTGGAGTGCGGTGTCGTCGTCGGAAACCTCGCAGTGTTGACACCGGGGTGTGACCTCACGATGCATGCGAAACAGATAGCTACCGAAGCATCCATGCCCGGCAACCATCTGCGTCGCACGGTACGTGAGGTCACCATGCTGCCTCTGCAGCCAATCGTCCATGATCGGTCTCACCGCCGCGATGAAGATGGCACCCCCCTTGGGTTGCTCAAGTCGCACCCTCCATGACTCCATGAGATCCTGGCGGAGTTGGGACCGCTGGTCCTCGATTTCTCGAGACGCAGGCCTGTGGTCCCGCTCCAGCGCCTCCTTGCGCCATTGGAACAATGACGCAAGGGCTCTCGCTTCCAGGTCCCATGGAGGGGTCCCGGCTAGGAGACATGCAGCCTCTCCGGAGACCGTGCGGTACCCCCGTACGGTTCTGACGGCCAAGGTTCTAAGTGGTCTGTTTAACAGAGTCACGTTCCCCTTGACCGCCAACCTATCCGCCCATACGGGAGCCCCGTATAGGGCCATACTCCGCACGATCCCCAGGTACAGTCTCCTGCAGGAGGCGTTGGGTCCCTTTAGGTTGGGCATCAGTCGCGAAAGCGCGACCGATGCCTGCGTCACCTTGGGGACCAAACTTCGGAAATGTGGTCCGAAGTTCCATCGGCTATCAAGTACGATCCCTAGGTACTTCATCGAGGGCTTGATGCCGATGCTAACGCCTCCCACATTTATGCTGGAACCTTCTGGTGGACCGTTCCGAGGTCTGTGAAAACACAGAACCTCGGACTTGTGCAAGGCCACCTCCAGTCCCAGCTGCCGTATCCGACCCACGACTCGAGCAACACCCGTCGTGACCTTGAGTGCTGCCTCCTGGTACGTTGCACCCCGCGCCGTGACGAGGGTATCGTCGGCGTAGCACGTTACGCCGACACCCCTAGGCAACGCACCCCGCAGCACCCAGTCATAGCCGATGTTCCACAGAAGCGGCCCCAGGACCGACCCCTGCGGAACACCGCACGACACATCTCGCCGAGCTGGCCCGAGCCAGCTGGGGAAAGCTATGGCCCTCTCCGAGAGATAGGCCCCGACAATACGACGGAGGTAGAGAGGCGTTTCGTGATACACGAGCGCCTCCCTAACGCAGCTCCATGGCAAGGTGTTGAACGCGTTGGCGATGTCAAGAGACACCGCCACCACCACCTTGCCCTGCGAGACTGCTTCCTCCGTCAGGCTCTTCACGCGCATGATCGCGCTCACGGTGGAGCGTCCCCGACGGAAACCGAACTGGTTATCCGCCAGGTCTGGCCCCACACTCGTGAGATGCTCGACGAGGCGTTCCGCGATAATTCGCTCAAAGAGCTTACACACCTCGTCGAGCAACACGATCGGCCGGTATCCGGACGGTGAGTCCACCGGCCGCCCCGCCTTACGGATCAGGACCAGTTTCCCCGTCCTCCACACCTTGGGAAACTGGCCCCTTTCGAGGCATGCGCTAAAGAGCCCCATCAGTCGAGGCCCGAGTTCTTCGAGGGCCAGGACCCATGCACGGCCAGGAATGCCGTCGGGTCCGGGGGCAGTGATTTTCCGGCGTTTAAGCCGGAGTACTGCCGCACCTAGCTCCCCCACCCTGACTTCGGGTACGTCGTCTTCGCTGGTGCTATCCGCGTCGGGCAGAGACGGAGCCATGCGCGGAGGGACGTGCTCCTCCGCGCTCGTCGGAAACAGGGAGCCCATGACCCGCTCCAGCTGCTGCGGCTGGAGACTCTGGGTCAGTGGGGGCGCCCTAGGTCGGAGTTTCTCCCTGACCTGTAGGTACGGGCGCCCCCATGGGTTCTGCTGCAGGGTCTCCAGGAGCTCCTCGCGGGCCGCCGTCTTGGCCCGCTTTATCGTCTCCTGGAGATTACCTTTAGCCTCCCTGTATGCCTGAAAAAGCTCCGCCTCTCGGGCTGCCGCGTCGTCTGGGCGGCGACGCCTCCGGCGAAACCTGGTGTACCGGCGGCGGGCGGAGATGCATGCTGCGCGCAGCTCTGCAATCTCCGGCGACCACCAGTACACCTGCTTCCTGGCCGGTCTGGGTGTAACCCTAGGCATCGCCGCATCACAGATTTGCGACATGGCTCTCCTGAACCACTCCGCCTCGGCATCCACATCGGCAGGCCGGTCCGGCGCCGGAATCCAGGCCTGCACGATGGATGCCTCCAGGAGAGCCTCCCGATCCAGATGGTGAAGTGCCCAACGCGGATCCGGGGGATTTGCCACCGGCTGTGGGAGCTCAGGTGGGGAGACGACATCGAACCGGATGTACCGATGATCCGAGTGCGTCTCCTCACCCTCCTCCACGCGCCAGCCTATAATACGGCGGGCGAGGTCAGGAGATGCGAACGTTACGTCCACGATCGATTCCCCCCCCCGCCGCCAAAAGGTGGCGACATTCCCCCGGTTGAGGACCTCCAGACCACGTGTTCTGGTCCAGTCCTCAAGAAGCCTCCCCCTGTCCCTGGTTTCCCGGGAGCCCCACGCCTCACTCCAGGCGTTGAAGTCTCCCAGGAGCAGGACAGGGCGAGGACGGCACGCAGCGAAGACGACGTCGAGCTCAGTGAGCCATAGCTCAAACTGAGACTCGTCAATGTTCGGCGAGATGTAGGTGGCCACGACTGCCAACCCATCATAGTCCGCCGCAACACACCCGCGGCCCCTTGCAATGATCGCAAGGCGCGAGTTGTCTGCGGCGGACCCCCCAAAGATACAACAGGCCGAGCCGTCCTCGTCCACCGGGCTTCCCGGGTGGACGTAGTACGGCTCGGCGACCACGGCCAAGTTTATGGACCACTGCCGGATGCTCTGGTACAGAAGATCCTGAGCAGCCCGGCAGTGGTTCAAATTCACTTGCAGGATACGGATACGGGCGTCAGACATTAATTGACGTCCATAACGCATCCCGCCGCGAAACAACTGGCCGCGCAAGGGCGGCACCCCCACCGCTCTCAGCGGACGGACGAGGTTTTGGCCCCACATTCTGGCTTACCATTTGATACCCAGTTTAAGTACTTTTCG
This sequence comes from Nudaria mundana, assembly GCA_963556515.1. Lineage (NCBI taxonomy): Eukaryota > Metazoa > Arthropoda > Insecta > Lepidoptera > Erebidae > Nudaria > Nudaria mundana. The sequence continues at coordinate 5,371,425 of OY748310.1, forward strand.
CGAGCCTCCCTGTGCAGTTGCTTGACATTTTCATTCCAACCTGAAATTTCATTGTGAGATTGTTTCTTTGTGTACTGTCTAGAAGTGCACACCGACGCCCTCGACAAGACTGATATAATTTCATCATAAGTTGTATCAATTAGTTGTTGCATGTCAGTTTCATTTTTACAAAGAGGTAGTCTACTTTCCAGCATTGAGCGACAGCCACACAGACCCCTACAGCATAGTTCACTATATTTAATAATTTGTGACTTACCTCTCTTCCCCCACAATGCATTGTTTCTTTGAAAACAACAGATGTCATCTGAGCTTACCGTACTTGTAGTTGATAGCAATTTAATGTTACATTTAATAATTAGAGGGTAGTGATCAGACCAGTTAACATCATGTAGCACCTCAGCACTTTCCACCAACATGGCCGCAGCTGGAGTACAAACACAGTGAGCAAGCCAGCTTACAGTACCATGAATATCACTTACAAAGGTGTAAGTGCCTGAGTTCGGACCAAGGAATTGCACATCACTGCACTGCCAACATTGAACTTCAACTGAAAAACATTGTTAAAAGATAAAAGTTCATTATAAAACAAAGAACCTGGATGCGCATTATAATCCCCCAACATAAAAGCCACATCAACATCACACTGTTCAAGTATTGAGTTCATTTCACCAAGAATTTGAGTAAATTCCACAAGATTATTGTTACAATTAGTTGGCATATAAACACTCATGATCACTACATTGCACCTATGTAGTTCAAGTTTAATTGCTACCACACGAGGGCACTTACGAGGAATAATACTTTTAAAAAGGTTCTTATGATATAGAATACTGTTACCGCCATACGGTCTCCCACGCAGAACCACATTCGGATCCATTCCTGACACTCCCCAATGACCAAACTTACAGTCTATTTGATCTAAGAAGCCCAGATCATGTTGCATCAGCCAAGTTTCTTGTAGAGCAATGATGTCCATCTGTTTACATAATGTTCGTATATAATCTGCCGACCTCTTAGCAGATTGACAATTGAAAGTACATAATTTTATTGTATCATATTGATACCCATGGTACACCCAGTGAAACTGAGGTGGACCACGGGGAAAAAAAATTACCCGTGGTACAACCAGGTGAACTATGCAGGTGGACCACGGGCAAACAGCGGTCTATTCATTACGCATTGCATAAACTACAGGGCTTGGTCAAAACATGGTAGAAATATTGAAAGTTTTACTCTATTCTCTCTTGTTGGTCAGAGTGCCAAGAAATAATTATTAACCTCTTTTCCGTTTCAACGATATTATGGTCAAGCCTTGGTGGAAATGCTTGAGCGTATAAATCGTTAGATTAGGTACCTAGGTATTATATTATGAGCCTATAGAGAATTTATTTAATGATAAGTTTGCTATTTCTAATCAGTGTGTTATATGTAGGGTATATGACAAACGTGCAATTGACTGTTATTTACTACTGTATTTCAAAGCAATGAGTTTGCTTAACCTATTCTTAAAATGATTAGATAGAAATTGATTGATATTCTTATATTGTAACTAATTGTATTATTTACGGCATTAGTGACAGAACTATAAATTCTGCAGCTCTAGCTCTATGCAGAATAGTATAATTACCATAATGTATATATCCCCTTTACATAGTGCATTCTCTAGGTGCCCTAATTCTCTGAAGATGTTAGAAAAGTGCGGTGGACTTGGTCATACGGAGAATTATCTATTAAAATACTCATAAAGAAATCTGGGATAATCTCAGCCTTTAAACCAAATTCTAAATTTAACAAAATAACATTCAGCTTTATAATCAGTGTTTAAATGATTTCAGTGGTAAAGTATAACTATAGTTACAACACATAGGACTTGCGTGCAAGAGAGCAGAATGGCGTGAAAACAGTTGTAACCGGTTTGGTTTTGGTAATGAATTAGTACGTTCACTTGGAGAAGTTTATGTCAAACTTTCAGTATGTAACGTACATGCTAATATTTATTTCTACCGCGAATCTGAGTGGAGAATCCTCTGTTAGACTTTACGTAGAGTCCCAGGAAATTTAGCTTATTTTATTCATTATGTGGTAAATTTATTTGTAAGCAAGATCCACAGTGTTTATCGCGGGTGGAATATGTGTATATTAAGTATGGTAGATGTTTATCGAGTTGACACTCTTCTTCTTCTTAACTCTTTGGCTCTATTAGACCATTACCCGTAGGGTTAGGATACGGTCAGGGTGTTGAATAGGATCTACGAACCAGACACTTAAAACATGAACAATGAAGATACTTTTGATGTAAGTAATAGTGTAGTAGCGTGTAATAATGTGGTAATAGTAATAGTGTAGGCTAGGTTAAATGTAAATTCTATATGCTGACGTTAATAAGACGTGTTATTTGATAATCAGTATAAATAAATATTTTGATTTGAGTTTCAGGTGGCAAGTTAGCTAGATAAATCACATACAGAAATATCGTCATTGTGTTGCTTCCTCTCTTTAGGAACTGGGGTACACTGATGAGAGTCAAAGTGGCGGGTGTACCATTGCGAATCATGTTGTACCACTTACCAAAAAAATGTACCTAAAATGTATTAAATAGTACCTCGGTCTAAAAAATAAGTACCCGATTCAGAACGAAATTATTTCTGAATTAAAATACACCCGACATTTTGACATCAATACGGCGGGTGTACTATAATATTTTATTACTTAACCATTATTCATAAAATATAATTACACCAAATAAATGTACCTAAAAAGTACCTCGAGTAAAAAAAACACCTTTTATCCGTTGGATAGTTTCTGAGAAATAAAACAACCGTGTCTAGTTTACTTAAGCTTATTATTACAATGAAATAATTATCTAGGTACATACATACCTATATCTCATATCTTATAAATAAAAAAGAATTGGCGTTCGTTTGTCTCACTAAAACTCGGGAATGCCTGGACCGATTTTGCTAATTTTCATTTTCAAATATTTGAGGAAGCTCACGGAAGGTTTAAAAGGCTTAAGACGATACGAAGTTCGCCGGGACAGATAGTAAATGTATAAATAGAAGCAGGGCTCAAATGAAAATTCTAGTTAATTATAGCCAGCATTCTGGGAACCTTCCCAGCCTGCAATGACGCGGAGGATTTTTTAAACGATATTTTGTAATGTAAATATTTTTAGTCTATAATTATGTTTATTTTGTATATTGTAATTCGTATTGTAAATAAAGATCACAACCATTGGCTTTTATATATATTATAATAATATTTAGTAACTAGCTGTTGCCCGCAGCTCCGCCTGCGTGTTACTTTAAATGTAAATAACTTTTTTATTTATGAACCGATTGAAAACTAAAAGTTAACTTTTAGTTTTCAATCGGTTAAGTAAAAGGTAAGTTAACTAAAAGTTAAATGTTATTTATTAGTAATCTATACTTATAATAAATCTGTAGAAGTGAAAATTCTGTACATTGAAAATATCAAAAAAATAAATGGCAGGGGGTGTAACTAGACCGACACCGAACCCAAAAATGTGATTAAAAAATTTTTGGCTGTCAGTCTGTCTGTTTGTTCAGGCATCACGCAAAAACTGCCGGTTCGATTACGATGAAACTTAGTATAATTATTCTTTAATATCCTGGGCACCACACTGGGTACTTTTTATCCCGGAAAAGTATATACAATAAAAAACAAACTTAATTATGCGGTTCGATCCCTAGACCCGATTACTGTATCAACCGCAAATAATAAGTTTGTCGTAGGTTACGTCACCCGCAGTGGAGTTCACGAAGGGGCGCTGCACACGGCTAAGATACTATAATATTTTAACTTAAGATACAATATCGCTCGCTATACAATTCAATGGACTATCACACACGACGAAGATAATAAATACAATTTCATATTTTCGTATCTTAAGATGAACTTTTATGGAATATGAATATAATATGAACGCAATAAAACCCAAAACAATGGCTTTTAGAACTTTTGTGTTTGTCTGAATGTTTGAACACGCTAATCTCAGAAACGGCAAATTCAAATCAAAAATTCAAATTAACCGATTTTGCGGTTTGGTTTTCAACCGGTTCATAAATAAAAAAGTTATTTAGATTTAAAGTAACACGCAGGCGGAGCTGCGGGCAACAGCTAGTTACTAAATATTATTATAATATATATAAAAGCCAATGGTTGTGATCTTTATTTACAATAAGAATTACAATATACAAAATAAACATAATTATAGACTAAAATTATTTACAATACAAAATATCGTTTAAAAAATCTATATATATAATATAGGCTATATAATATAGGCTATAATTAACTAGAATTTTCATTTGAGCCCTGCTTCTATTTATACATTTACTATCTGTCCCGGCGAACTTCGTATCGTCTTAAACCTTTTAAACCTTCCGTGAGCTTCCTCAAACATTTGAAAATGAAAATTAGCAAAATCGGTCCAGGCATTCCCGAGTTTTAGTGAGACAAACGAACGCCAATTCTTTTTTATTTATAAGATATAGAAGTATGTATGTACCTAGATAATTATATCATTATAATAATAAGCTTAAGTAAACTAGACACGGTTGTCTTATTTCTCAGAAACTATCCAACGGATCAAAGGTGTGTTTTTTTTTACTCGAGGTACTTTTAAGGTACATTTATTTGGTGTAATTATATTTTATGAATAATGATTAAGTAATAAAATATTATAGTACACCCGCCGTATTGATGTCAAAATGGCGGGTGTATTTTAATTCAGAAATAATTTCGTTCTGAATCGGGTACTTATTTTTTAGACCGAGGTACTATTTAATACATTTTAGGTACATTTTTTTGGTAAGTGGTACAACATGATTCGCAATGGTACACCCGCCACTTTGACTCTCATGTACACTGACGTTATAGAAATGACCATCGAGTGGGATAATAAGACACCTCAGAAGTACTTAACGAAAAATGGTAGACTAGATCCTGGACGCGGGTAATTGCTTCGGTGACGTGGTCGGTATTGCATTGGCTTTCGACTCCGGAGTCTCGGGTCCGATTCCCGGACCGAATTAAATATGTATGTATTTAGAAATATACATATTAGTATGTTTATCAGTTGTCTAGATCCCATAGCACAAGCTTATTGACTGCATCGGTGGCTCAGTGGTATGAGGATGCGACTGCCGCCCCTGAGGTCCCAGGTTCGATTCCGGTCGATTCAGCACAAGCTTATTGACTGCCTCGGTGGCTCAGTGGTATGAGGATGCGACTGCCGCCCCTGAGGTCCCAGGTTCGATTCCGGTCGATTCAAATTTGTTGGGATATTGAGGAGGAAGGTGCTTAAATGTAAGTATTTGTTAGGAAATAGTAAAAGAGATGTTACTGTCACGAGTGTTTATATTCAAGTAACTAGGTAAATAACAAACATTAAAATATTGAATAAAAGAATATGTCAAATAGAATATGCCTAATATAAAAGGAAAAATAACTTATAAAGAGTCTGCACTACAAGAGATTAGACTATCTACAACAGCCGCCCTTAATCGATGTTGTGTCTGACATCAGCAAAAAAAAAGTTAAGTTTCTAGTCCTAAACTAAAAGTACACCTTTTGTGCACCATAGGCCCAAGTGGCTTAGTGAGGACATCTGCAGGCATGTCACTACTTTTTACATATTCAAAGGTAACAACATTATTGGATACCTTTTCCCTAATAAAGTGAAACCTAGTATCAATATGCTTCGTCCTGCTGTGGTGTATAGGATTCCGAACGAGATTGATGGCACTCTGGCTGTCAGTCGCTAAGTTAACTGAAGTAAGTTTACCTGTTATTTCATAAATAAAGCGACGTAGATAACAAGCTTCCTTAGTGGCAGATGCTAGTGCCGTATATTCGGCTTCCGTAGATGACAAAGCAGTCGTAGGCTGCTTCTTTGACTCCCAGGATACTGGTCCTCCACCTAACTTGAAGGTGTAGCCAGTATACGACTTCCTGTCTATCGGACAGTTTGCCCAATCGGCGTCGCAAAAACCTTCTAAAGGTTCTCCTCTTCTCCTGTAAACCAAAAGTACCCTTCAGGTACTGTAGAACCCTCTTTGCAGCATTCCAGTGTTCCTTCGTAAAACATGTATTAAACTGACTTAAATAGCTTGTCGTATAAGCAATATCGGGGCGAGAATTCTGTGTGAGGTACATCAGGCTTCCAATCAAGTTTTGGTAGGGATAAGACTCACCAACATCACCATCACTTCTCTTCCCCATGCACTTTTTAATTAATGGAGTATTCACCGTCTTACATTCTCTCATATTGAACTTATCCAACAGCAATAAAATGTAATTTGCTTGATTTATTTTCACACTCTCGGAATCGCATTCAATTTGCAATCCCAAATACGATTTTAGTATTCCGAGATCTTTTAGTGAAAAATATTTCGACAAATCTTTCTTGACGACGTCACATGTCAAATCAGATTTATAGAAGACAATTATGTCATCGACAAAGACACCCAAAATCACGAGTTCTTGACCAAAGAGTTCAGTATACACGCAAGGCTCCGAGGGAGTTCCTATGAAACCTATTTTTATAAGTGTTTCGTTTAACTTTTTGTTCCAAGCTCGTGGTGCCTGTTTAAGGCCGTATAATGATTTTCTCAGCAAACAAACCTTGGTTTCCTTGCCTTTTTCTACGAAACCAAGGGGTTGTGCCATGAAAACTTCTTCTTCTAAATCTCCGTTTAGGAACGCGGTTTCGACGTCCAAGTGCTTCATTCTTAGGCCCATCTCTGCAGCTAGTGCAAATAGAGTGCGCAGCGAAGAATGACGAATCACTGGTGCAAACGTCTCGTCGTAGTCCACTCCTTGGACTTGATTAAAACCTTGGACGACGAGTCTAGCCTTATATTTCGTGATATTATCGCCTGATGCAACACACACACGCACACGCACACGCACACACACACACACACACACACACACACACACACACACACACACACACACACATCATAAACTAAAAATAGATATCGTCATCTAAATATTTTATTATTAGCTTAGGTATTATAATAATAACAGTAAAGTTGAACGACACAGTCCACATTAAATAAATTTTACTAGCCATAACTAAGCCGAACACTGCCTCTTATGATACAGGATCTCCTAGTTTAAGAGGCAGGGTTAATTTTTTGTAAGATTAAAAGCAATGTTTTGAAGTGTTTATTCTGTTTGACTTATTATCTGTATATTTTTTGGTAAATAAACATATTATTATTATTCTCTTTATTAACACTTAACACATATTTATTACATTTTTAAATAGATTTATAAAAAAATACATTTAAAAATATAAAAAACAGTAACCCACCGGCATCGGGTACAGGGACCAAGCTACCGGTGGTTAGGGCTCCAAAGACAGGAACTTCCGCACAATACGGGCCGTATTCAACAGAACCGCCTTCTGCATCAAGCCCTTGATCCAGCTGCCTAACGCGAGCCTCTGTAGGTGGAGGTCGAGGCTCTTGGCTATTAGACCATGCGCAGATACGACTATCGGAACAATAATCGCCGAATCCACATCCCACATGTCGACAATCTCGTGAGCTAGGTCTAAATATTTAATTTGTTTATCTTTTTCTGCTTTCACGAGGTTCTCGTCATGTGGCACAGTGATATCGACAATTACTGCAAGGCGCTTTAATCGATCCATTATCACTATATCAGGTCTGTTAGCTATAACAGTCCTATCAGTGATAATAGATCGATCCCAATACAATGTGACATGACCGTTCTCAAGAACTGGGTCGGGCACATACTTGTAATAAGGTACCTCCACGTCGACAAGATTATACTTTAGAGCAAGTTGCTGGTGGATTATCCTGGCTACTTGGTTGTGTCTGTGCAAATACTCACCGTTCGCAAGACGGGAACAACCAGAGATAATATGTCTTAAAGATTCTCCGGGACGATGACATGCCCGACAGATGTCTAGCGTCCCATCTTTGACAATAAATCTCCGATAGTTATTCGTCATCACGACTTCGTCAGTGATTGCACAGATAAAACCCTCAGTTTCTCCGAAGAGATCACCAAATCGTAACCAGGATACCGATGCTATTGAATCAACATCGGGCCCATTTAGAGCCCGATAAAATCGACCATGCAGTTCCTTGCTCTTCCATATTTCCTTCCGATCAGATACACTTAATATTACAGGTTTGCGCCAGTTCTCTTTCGCAAGGGACAGCGGGGTCAGTCCGTTGTCTATTGTCACAACATCTCGATGCACATCCACGTCCACCTGTAGGAAATACTCTCTAAGGTTGCATATCTCACGGTTATGGAGAGTCTTGGCATTTAAAAATCCTCGACCCCCACATTTCCGTGGTATATACAACCTCATTACTGACGAACGTGGGTGGTGTATTCGATATGAAGTCAATAGACAACGCACCTTCCTATCCAGAGCTTCTAACTCCGTCTGAGTCCATCTAAGTATGCCAAAAGAGTAAACTAAGACTGGCATGGCCCAGCCGTTGACAGCACGCACCTTGTTACCGCCTGATAAAAGACTTTTCAGTATTTTTTTCAGGCGGCCAAAGAAACGATCCTGCAACTTCTGTTTCATGTCAGTCTCAGCAATACACAGAGCTTGAGACATACCTAGATATTTGTAGGTTTCGGTTGCGGAGAGCGACCCAAATCGTGTGAAATCTGAAAGATTGACTCCTTCAGATTCCACAATCCCGCCCCTTTTTACATGCATGACCGCACACTTATCTACCCCAAACTCCATACTGATGGCCTTACTAAAAGTTTCAGTAACTTTTAGCAAAGCCATCAAATCGGGGCCATTAGGGGCAAATAACTTTAGGTCATCCATGTAAAAAAGGTGGGACAAAATTTGACCCCCTCTGCGCATCCGATAGCCTAACCCTGAACCCTCTAGTAACGTACTGAGAGGATTTAGTGCTAGACAAAACCACAACGGACTCAGACTATCACCCTGGAAAATACCTCTCTCAATCCCTATTGGTACACCACCTCCTAGAACCTGACGACACCCTGGATAAACAAGAACCGTACTCCATTGTCTCATACATGACCCCAAAAAGGTGCATAGAGTTGCATCAACTTTATACAGCTCTAGCACCCTCCGAAGCCATGTATGAGGCACAGAATCGTACGCTTTCTTATAGTCAATCCAGCATGTCGCAAGGTTCTTTCGGTTGCGGCGTACCTGCTGGCAAACAGCCATGTCAATAATAAGGAGCTCTTTCGTACCACGTGCCCCACTTTTACATCCATTCTGAGAGATTGACAAGATGTTATTGTTTTGTACATGTGAATATATTTTTACTCTCAGGATGGATGTAAAAAGTTTGTATATGGTAGGTAGACAAGTTATAGGTCTATAATTTTTGGGGTCTGTGGTACTACCAGATTTGTATAGGAGGTGGGTTACTCCGGTAGTCATAAAAGCTGGAAGCGACGATGACTCAAGGGATGACTGGAAGCAAGATGCCAAGCAAGCGTGTGAGCTACGGAACCATTTTAACCAAAAGTTGTGCAGTCCGTCCGGTCCAGCAGATTTCCAATTTGGCAACGAACGAACTGCACAACCAATATCTTCTTCAGATATGGTTATAGGTTCCATAGCTGGAATTGGTTCACACGCCCGCTCAACATCCCTAATCCACGCATCCTGTGTATGACTGACGGGCGTCGACCAGATGCTTTTCCAGAAGTTAACTGTAGAAACAGCATCAGGTAGACTCCCATCAGTCACATCCGAGTTAGGTCGCTCCCACCCTCTATATACCCACCTCTCATTTTTTTGGAACAAGCGATTCTGAGTGTATCTGTCCACTCTTTTTTTGTACCGCCTTATGCGGTTCGCCCACGCATAAACTTTCTGCTTCAGGTAATCGATGCGCTCTGTGACCCGAACAGAGTATTCACAGGGCCTAATATTAGTTCCCACGAATGCACGGGTCACAAAGCGCATGACTCTCGGGCGTGTATTGCCCGTCCTGAAGCAGTGTAGCTTGCCAATGAGCACCCTAGCCTCGTTGATGCGCCGTTCAATTCTGCACTGCCAAGCTGGTACAGCAGGCTTTGGTCGAATAGCTGTTTCTTGTTTAAAAAATTTAACACCAGCTATTCGACATACTGCAACAGCTGCACAGTACAGAATGGAATGGGCATCAGTAATGTTTCTGCAGTTGTTAAAAAACGATGTTAACATCGAGTCTAGGGCACACACTAGCGCCACGTTTTTTTTATGTGTGGGCAAACGCGGAAGCCGCGGTCTACACTCAATAGGGACAGATTGAAACTCACCAATCGCTCGCTCCAAAGCGCTCCTTAATTCCTCATTGTATTGAGTACTTACAGGTATAGCAGCATCACTCACTTCTTCACCAACATGTGAGATGATGTTTTCTTGCGTTCTTTCATTACGGTTACTTTGTAATGGCACAGGTAATGGTTGCAATGAAGAAGGCGTGATACCACTAAACACTTCTAAGCGTAGCCTTTCAAGTGTAGCGTCATCCAACAGGTGACAGCGTTGTATGGCGCGCACCTGATCCGATAGGCGTTGTGCCGATACGTTGACATCTGGTTCAAGTACCTGAAACAGAGGTAGCATGCGAACACGGTACGCAGTGAGGTTAGTTCCCCCCTCTGTAGCCACAAAATATGCCCGCATCACGTTTTCATTCATACCGAAGTTCCATCGAATGCGGTGCACATTACCACCGGTAGCGGGGTCCGTAATCGAAGCCGGAGGGCCTCGGGGTCCCAAGCCAGTCGGTGGCCGGCCTCTCCCCTGCCGACGTACAGGTAGAGGCGACGTCGGCGGAGAGAAAAACTCGTCGCTGCTTGAGCTCGACGCCTCACCAGTAGTCACAGTTGTCGACGACTGTAAGGCGGAGCTGTGCGACAAGTCCGGGGTTGGTAATTGTGCTTTTTTGGCGCCAGCTCTGGTCAACATTATATTTTTTCTTGATTATCATCTTATTTTCATATTATCATTTTCAGTTTGTTACACTGACATAATGTGTCAAAGTGTACTATAATTTATAAAATATTTGTTTGTGTTTTTTCCGGATTTTCTTCATGCTGATTTTTTTGTTATAGATATATATTTGTACTTTTATTATGTTTTGAATGATATTTTTGTATTATTGTAGATTAAAGGTAAAATATTATAGTAAATGCTCCTCAAGAAAAAAATGTGACTGTTTTGTAGCAGTGTTATTTATTATTATTATTATTATATTACCATAATCGTCCTTTTTGATTTTATAAACCCATTTACATGGTATAACCTTTTTGTTTGGTTTATCTACTAAAACCCACGTATGGAGTTTAGTCAGGGATTTATACTCATCTGCCATTGCATGCTGCCATTTTCCAGCATCGTCGGCATGAGTAGCTTCATAATATGTCGTCGGTTCACCAGAATCGACCGATGACACATTGTACGTTAGGTAATCCGGTCATCTCCTATTTCTAGGGGGGTACCTCGGCTCGTGAATAGGTTGTTCCTCATTCACACTTGCTGATTCTACATCATCATCAGGAAGCGTCAGTTCATGAAAATCTTGCGGCTCTTCCATAGTTGCTGCCTCTTCGATATTAATCTGATGTTCTGATGTAGATGATTCAGCCGCAGGACCGGTACTCTCAACGCAATCAAAAAATTGACAATCTTCTGTTTCCGGCTCCTTATCTTCAAATAATAATACGGAGTCTGACTGTACCACAGGCTCAGACTGCCGCTGCTTCAACCCTGTAAATAATAATAATAATAAGTAGTTGTTGGATCAACCTGTGCTTGATCGACTACGCCTGGAAGTGTTATCTACTCGACCAGCTCCAGCGTCAACGAGAGCACCGTCACCTGCTACGCACACGGTTGCAACTAGTGCCACTTTAGTTGATACCGTGCTCGACGTGGGAGATGATACGAGTGATATATCTGTCCAGGTAAGCGAGCAATTAAGGAGTACTTTAGAAGATGTGATCTCTCAGTATAGGTTTGCACCTAATTCTAGACCACGGCTACCACGCTTACCCATGCATAGACGAAATCTGGCGTAGATGGGAGCCCTGAATGCGTTGCTAGCTCCGTACTTACGGACTAGCAATGATTTGCTCGATACCCACTCGATTCTTTACTGTGGAGCTATTACCGCTTGTCGTGTTGCACGCGTTAAATTCCCCGAATTTAACCGTGCACCACGATCGGGTGCTGTGCCCGTATGGCAGGCAAGAATCGAGCGACGTATCGGCACATTTAGGACTCTCATTGCGAAGTTTATCTGTTTTAGCCGGAGAAATAGTCGTCCCCGGGTCATGCGTTTCGTGAGTCAGGCATTCGCTGGGACCGGTATACGTCCCCAGCAATACTTAGCCAATGTCACGGAACGTATTGACTTTCTGAAACAGAAAGTGTATGCATGGGCAAGCCGTATCAGTCGTTATAGAGAGCGTGTAAATAGATACTGGCAAAATCGCATCTTCCAAAGTGACCAAAGGAAGGTGTACCGAGAGTGGGAGGGAACTGGACAACGTTTGAGCGACGGACAACTGCCAGATGCTCACACCATGAATCAATTTTGGCGTGACATATGGTCGGTGCCCGTCGAACATTCGGAGGGCGACTGGATCCGTGTCGTCGAGCGTGAATGCAGTATCATCGAACCCATGGAGTCTATTACCATAGACTCCGAAGATGTTAGTTGTGCAATTCGTAAGGCCCCGAACTAGAATAGTCCTGGGCCGGATGGATTGCACAACTTTTGGATAAAGTGGGGTCAGAGCTCGCATGAACGCTTGGCAACACAGTATCAAGAAGCCCTCGAGTCTGGTTCCTTACCCGCTGCGGTTATGCATGTACAGCGGGGGAAGGTTGTAAATTCACCGAATCTACAACTTTCTGAGATAATAACTCTCAGATCTCTCACCGAGACCGAAACAAGTAGGGAGATATTGGGCATTCTGTCCCACCTCCCTCGGGCACAGCCCTCGGTCACTACGGTGGGACAGAATGCCCAATATCATCCTATGAATGGTTAACCAATTTCACTTGCTAGATGATTGCTTTCGTACAGCAAACTAACCCGATGCATGTTTGTTAACATGAACACGTTAAGATCACATTTTTAAGATAGATAAAGGTGGGACAGAATGTCCAATACCTATAACTTTGGATTGGGAAATAACGTAACTAAACGAATATCCCACATTAATATCATTTGAGCACGCTGTCCCACTGTTCGTACGTTCGCTGAAGCTCCTTGCATGTTCATTAGGGAACTATTTTGTAGAATCACAATTACGATAAGCTAAAATGTACTTACCATTTATAACCTACAGCTTTTCTGTAACCAGTTTGGGTCGACTACTTGTAGTTATAAATATTTATGTTATAAATACATCTTTTCATTACGAGTCCATGAGTATTACATAGCAAACATGAAATTCGTTAAACAAACACAATCGTTACAGGTCAATACAATCTGTGACGATTTGACAAAAAACAAGTTACGCCATGGAGAATTATTACCGAATACAGTACGTTGCATCATTTGCGGACCATCAAATTGTGGAAAAACTAACTTATTAATTGGTCTTCTATTACATGAAAATGAATTGACATTTCAGAATGTTTATGTATATTCTAAAACTCTACATCAACCAAAGTACATCTTTTTAGAAAAAGTTTTACAACGAGTACCAGGTATCACTCTCCAGAAATACCAAGCAAATGATGACGTTTTGAAGGTTACAGATGCGAAACCTAATTCTGTGATTATTTTTGACGATGTAGCATGTGAAAATCAAAGTAATATGCGTGATTATTTTGCCATGGGAAGACATAAATTGATTGACAGTTTTTATTTAAATCAAACTTATACCAAAATACCTAAACAACCTGTAAGAGATAATGCTAACTTAATTGTGCTTTTTAAGCAAGATGAAGTTAATTTGAAACATGTTTACGAAGAACATGTTAACACCGATATGACATGGTTGAAATTTCGAGAAATGTGTTCCCTAATATGGAAAGAGCCTTTTGATTATGTAGTAATTAATAAAGATTGTTCTAAAAACAACGGTTGCTATAGAAAAACGTTTGACACTTTTGTATTATTAGATGAAATTTGAATATTTAAGTAGACTGCAGTCACTTTATTGTTATTCTTTAATTGGTTCTTATCCGATTACCACCTATTTTACATAATGGATAAATCATTGAAAAAACAAATTGTTGATGCGACACAAGCTGTCAGGAAAAAAATACGTAAAATGAAGGATTTAGAAGATAATAATAGGCATGCTCTTGATACAGTTTTTAAGCCTGTTACAGAATCTCTCAATTTAATAGCCAACACTAATAACCACTTAGCTCTAACAAAAAAGGAGGAAAAAGGAGAACCCCAAGAACCACAAGACCAAGACATGAAAGAAACAGATGATAGCAGTAATGATAGTAACGAATCGGAACCCTCATCAGACTCTTCATTTCAGTCATTAGTCGATACTAATCCAGATGTATCATCTTGGTCATTATCTTCACAAGTACTATCGAATGTACCATTTGGTATAAGAAATAACCGTGGACAGTTAATGTTAGGTTCCTCTAGCATAACGATTGGAGATAAAGTTATTACTGTAGCCGGACACAAGTACGAAAGTACACCTGGGTTGCGAGAGCTACTGTTAAAAAAAGACATTGATCTGAGCTTGGTTAATGACTATGACAAGCAAAATTATAAGGCAATGTTACTTGTAACGAATGCACATCGTCGTGATTTCGATTCAAAAAAACCAATTAAAAGTAATAAAGGACAAATATATTTGCAAGTTATTAAGCCACTTTTCGAACAAGAAAGTAAAAGTCCAAGTTGTAGACAGAAAGTAGGAAAAGGATTACCTTTAACAAAAATGTGGAAAAAAAACACAGATTTTATATATTGGGATGATCCCAATGAATTGGTTGATAGATTAAAGTTATTAATTGCTTCTCGAGATGCTGGTAACACAGGAATAGACAATGAAATAATATCTATCATTGAAGAACTACGTGAAAGCAAAATCATTAAATAAATAAATCTACTTATATTATATGTGTATCATTTTACTATATACCGTTCAACATAATACACCTTTAATATGAATGTAGACAAATTTGGTCATTATATTCATAAGCGAATGCGTATATCGGAAATACTTGATTTTAATGATAACGCATTAATAAAATCTGATCGTGGAGATTATGACTTGAAGACATCGAGGTTAAAAGGTGTTAAACCTCCTCAAGACGCAGATGATGCCGTAAATAAAGCATATGTAGATGAATTGAAAGGTGTACTAATGAATGACTTACAAAAATTGCAAAGTTCTATTCCAAATAGTCTTCAAAACCATATAGAGAAAGCTTTAAAAACAATGTCTGAGATAGTGACTCATTTGGAAAACAAATTTTACACAAGGAACGCAGTTGATAGACTAATTCAAGACGCAATTCAATCTATATTAAAAGATCGAAAAACATGGACCTCAAAGTTTATCAAAATGGCGAAACAACAAATCGTCAATGAAATACATAAAGCAGCACGAAAAAATTTTCCTCGATGATCTGTAATTTTAAAAGGTATTGATGATTTGTGGCAAGCAGATTTAGTTGATATGCAAAACCTAAAAACCTTTAATAAAGGATATAACTATATTTTAATAGTTATTGACTGCTTCTCAAAGTACGTTTGGGTGGAACCACTAAAAACTAAATCCAAACATGATGTCTCTCATGCATTTGAAAAATTACTTTCTACTAATCATAGGATACCAACTCATCTGCAAACTGATAGGGGTACTGAGTTCTATAATTCTACATTTCAAAAGCTTTTACAGAACTATAATATTAAACACTACTCAACTTTCAACCAAAAAGGCTTCAATTGTTGAACGAGTTATTAAAACGATTAAAAATAAATTGTACAAATACTTTAGCTTGAACGAACACTATAAGTGGGTAGATGGTGGCTTGAACGGTGTTATGAAGACATATAACAACACAAAACATCGCACTATTAAATTTGCACCTGTTAATGTTAATAAGTTTAATGAAACGGACATTAAAAATAATATTACAAATTCCATGATAAAGGTAACCCAAAAATGTCGCCCAAAGTTTAAAATTGGTGACAAAGTTCGAATTAGTAAGTACAAACATATATTTGAGAAAGGATACACTCCTAACTGGTCAACAGAATTATTTACTATAAAAAAGATAAATAATACTGTACCAATAACATATAGCATCGAAGATAATCAAAAACAAGTCATATTAGGAACTTTTTACGAACAAGAGCTTCAAAAGTCGTCCTGCCCTGGTATCTATTTGATAGAAAAGGTATTAAAAAAGAAAGGAAACAAACTGTTTGAAAAATGGTTGGGTTTAAATAACAAAGAGAACAGTTGGATTGATAAGACTGCAATAGTGGAATAAGTTAATTATATAAGTGATATATAATTTTAAAGTATATTCATTATTCTTTGGACGATGCAAGGTAGTGGACTAATAAACAGTATCATTAATCATTTACCATTCGAACTTCACATACCCGGTTATAACTATTGTGGACCAGGAACAAAGCTTTCAAAACGATTACTACGTGGTGATAAAGGTGTAAACAAGTTAGACGAAGCTTGTATGCATCACGATATCGCATACGCAAACTACATAGACTTGCCTAACCGTCAAAAAGCCGACTTACGTCTTATAGATATGACTAAACAAAGACTTAAAGCAAAAGATGCTCGAACAGGGGAAAAGATTAGTTCGTGGATAGTAAACAAAGTTATGAAAGCTAAATTGAAGTCTGGTGCTGGTGTTAAGACCTTTAATAACTTTGTTAGGAAAATAAAAAGAAAAATCAAAAAACTCTCGCCTAAAGATAAAAAGTCATTAATAAATATAGCTTATATGGTTGCTAGAAAATTAGTTCCATGCATTCCAAAAGTTCGCGTACCTCGAATGATACCTAAACCAAAAACTGGAGGCATTCTACCTTTAATCCCAATTTTTGCTGGTTTGTCTGCTTTAGGAGCATTAGCTGGTGGTGCAGCTGTTATTGCAAAAACAGTGAATGATTATAAAGACGGTCAGAAAAAATTACAAGAAACTGAACGTCATAATAAAACTATGGAGGCTATAGCAATAGGTAAAGGTTTATACATTAAACCACATAAGCAAGGTCAGGGATTGTTTATAAATCCATCAAAAAACTAATTGATCAGCTACCTAATCGCGCTTTAACTAATATCGATATTCAGAAGTATGCCTATTGTATTCCTTACTTTCGGGGAGTTTACATGAAGGATCAGTTACCAAAAACACCTAAACGAATTGAATGTGGTATAGTTAACCTAGATAATTCAAAAAATGATGGAACGCATTGGGTAGCTTATGTTAAAATAAATAATTATTGTGAATATTTTGATAGCTTTGGTGATTTAAAACCGCCAAGAGAATTAATCCTATATTTTAAGAACTGTGATGTTTATTATAACTTTAGTAGATATCAACAATTTAACACAATAATTTGTGGACATTTGTGTTTAAGATATTTGCAAATTTTTTGGAATAAATACTATAAATTTTATATCACTCTTTCATTTCCATCATTTGCAAGATGTCACTCACCTTATCGATAACTGGAAACTCATCGGTATTATCTACCTATTATCCAAGCACGCTGCCATTAGTTGGGGAGTATGAATGTGCATTATTACATTTCTCTACATATAATTCTATTCCAAATTTTGATAATACAAACAATAAATTATATTATGGTTCTAAAAATGTCATTGAGATACCTGAAGGAACTTATGAATTACAAGATATTGCCGACTATTTAAAAACTGGGATAAAAGATGCATCCATAAAACTCTATTGTAATAACAACACCTTAAAAACTATGTTATTTTGTACATCAACTATAGATTTTACTAAAGAAGGTACATTTGAAAGTTTATTGGGATTTAAAAAACAGATCTTAGAAGCAAATAAATATCATGTATCAGAGTTTCCAGTTAACATTTTGCCTACGACTGTCATAAGGATTGAATGTGACATAGTTAGCGGTTCCTATATAAACGGTCAATCCAGTCACATCTTACACGAATTTGCACTTAATGTTCCACCTGGATACAGGATTATAGAAATTCCTAAAAACGCAATCTACTTTCCAATAAAAAAAACCAATATAAGCTGCATACAGATAAGGCTGTTAGATATAAATAATAACTTAATAAATTTGCGAGGTGAAGAAGTGCAGTTGTATCTACATATCAGAAGAAAACATGATAGATTATAATAAATATGTGGTTCATTCAACTAAACATAACAGTCCTACTCAAACTATCAAACCAATAAGAGCTCGATCCAAAAAGGTCATAAAATTGAATAACAATAATAAAGCTTTTCTTAAAGCGATTGGTTTGTTAAAATGAATATACTAGATGTTTTATCCGCTCCTGCATACAACAACTCTGTGGAAGGAATTGAATTTCACTCTTACAAGTCTTACGTAACAAGTTTCAATAGAAGCGATGAAATCAGGATACCTATTAATCAACAAGACTTGTATATATTACCAGCAAGCACTTTGTTTTTGGAAGGAACTATTGTTGTAAACAAGGCTGAAAATTCTAAAGAGAGAGTCAGTAGCGTTCATTTCACAAACAATAGTTTACTTTACTTGTTTCAAGATATAAGGTATGAGATAAATGGAGTGGAAATAGATAAAATAAAAAACGCTGGTATAACTACCACAATGAAATCATTAATATCAATGAACGAAAACGAGGCTAAAGTATCTAATGCTTGGGGTTGGAATATCGATGGTATAAATAGTACAAATGGGGTAGCTTTTCTGCTTCCATACCCCTCTGTAACATTCTTGGTTTTGCAGAAGATTTCAAGAAAGTAGTGATAAACAGCAAACATGAATTAATATTGTTACGAAGTAATACTAATCTGAACGCCCTAAAACTTAGCGCTGGTGAAACGGTAGAACATATTATTATAAACAAAATAATATGGCGAGTACCACATGTCAAAGTATCCGATAGAGAAAAAATAAATATGTTAAAACTGTTAGAAAAAGACCGACCACTCCAGATGATATTCAGGAATTGGGATTTATATGAATATCCGGCTTTACCAAAAACTACTAAACATACTTGGTCTAAACATACTTGGTCTGCAAACAAATAGAAAAAATAATCCTAAATTGGATATGTCTCAGTTTGATAACTGTGACGTTCGTGATGTTAGAGTATACCTAAATTCAACCTACTTCCCTTATGAAAATTTAAATTCGAGTTTCTCGAATAACAGAATTGCTTTAATATATGAACAATACACCAGATTCCAACACTCATATTATGGAGGTCGTCGTGGTGAACCGTTATTAAGTGAGAAACAATTTAAAAATATTGCTCCGTTATTGGTCGTATATTGTTCTAGACAACCAGATAATCTTAAGTCGGGTCCTGTTGTGGATGTCAGAGTGGAAATTGAAAGTGACATTGATATACCAGATCAAACTTCAGCATATTGTCTTATATTGAACGACTGTATCATCGAGTATAAACCGTTAAGTAACACCGTGAGAAAGATATCATGAACAAAAATACTATTATAGTAGATGTTCAGGGTTTTAAAGATCTTTATAATAACTTTATAGTCAAGGAATTGGCTGTAGCTACATTGGAACATACTCATATATTCTTAATAAAACCTCCTTATCCGTTCTCCTCGCTGACTGATGAAGAAAGAAGACACATTTGGTGGATTGAAAGGAATAGAGGTTACCGCTGGAGCGAAGGATATATAGACTACAAAGAATTTTCTAGAATAATCAAACCCTATTTGAAGGAAAAAAAGGTTCTTGTTAAAGGTAGTGAGAAAATAAAGTGGGTTCAAGAGCTATGTGGTCGTAATAATGTTTCTGACATATGTGAATATAAAAGTGTTCCTAATTTAAAGACTCTTAGTGATCTTTACTGTAAAGATCTATTTTTGTATAATTGTTTTGCTCATAAGAACTATTGTGCTTTAAGGAATGTATTGTGTATTAAGCAATGGTGTTTAGAAAATAACTTTTGTATTTCATAATTTTAATAAACTTAATAAATGTTTTATTACTATACTGTGTTTGTTTTTCATACTATTTCCTACACAAGATGAAATTGAAATGAAAAAATGATTATTGTTAAACATAATACCATTTATTAAATGTCTTAAGAAATTTACATTGATCTTAAACCTAACACATCAACACTTTCATTCTTAAAAATTGAAGCTTATTTGATATGATACTTGAAATTATATTTACAGCATAATAGTAACAGTATAATTAGATACAAAATGTCGAAGCGTCAGCAGTACATCTCTAAGTATTAAGGTGATGTATAAACTTACTTAAAACTACCTGCTGATAAACGGACGAGGCTCGTTAATTTACGGTACCTATGGAGTGGCTTCGGCCCCTACGTGGGTACCAGGTGGTACAACAGTGTTGGTCCGGGGGGGTACCACCGTGCAGCTGTGCTAAAGCCCCCCAAGTAACCCAGCCCAGGCTGGGTTGCGTTAGGGGTTCAGCAGCTGCACCGCCGGGCCCGGGGCGATGTATGGTGCAGCAGGCATGGGACCAGTGGGGGCGAAACGGAGTCTAGTGTGGGTGGTGTGGGTCGATTCGCCGGCCAGGGAGACCCTTAGCAACGGCGTTGCCGCGGCCGCCCGCAACACAGTCATGGGGCCCGCCTGGGGCCAACCACCCCAGGAGGCTGCCCCACATGTTGCGCATAATCCTGATGTGGGATCGCCGCTCCGGGTGGTAACCGGTGTGGGGTAGCGGCGGCCTTGCATCAGGGGGGTTTGGGAGCCCTTCCGTCCGGCGAGTCGGCTCCGACCTAACCACACGGTTCTAGACAAAGCTAGCCCCTGCGCTTTGTCACTTACTGCTGCACCAGATGTCGCCCTGTCTTCACGCTTCTTCTTCAAAATCTACAATGGCAGTGCAACAAAAAAGAAATAAACGTTACACAGCGG
Source organism: Nudaria mundana (assembly GCA_963556515.1). NCBI lineage: Eukaryota > Metazoa > Arthropoda > Insecta > Lepidoptera > Erebidae > Nudaria > Nudaria mundana. The sequence goes on from OY748310.1 coordinate 5,392,537, forward strand.
CCCTAGGAAACCCCACAACTTCACATTTCGAGGTGGAGTTCACTAACGTCCGTGGACTCCATGCGAACCTCGATACCGTCCACCACCACCTTGAGACGGCACGGCCCGCTGTGATGTTCCTCACGGAGACACAAATACGCCGCCCTGATGACACGTCTTACCTGTGTTACCCCGGCTATGTCATCGAGGAACAATTTCGAGACAAAGCCGGGGTGTGCGTGTTCGTTAGGGCGGATGTTTGCTGCCGCCGGTTGCGCTGCCTAGAGAACCCCTCCAATTCCGTCCTTTGGCTGCACGTAGACCATGGCTCTATGAGCCAGATCTACGTGTGCGTCTACGCCCGGGGCGATGTATGGTGCAGCAGGCATGGGACCAGTGGGGGCGAAACGGAGTCTAGTGTGGGTGGTGTGGGTCGATTCGCCGGCCAGGGAGACCCTTAGCAACGGCGTTGCCGCGGCCGCCCGCAACACAGTCATGGGGCCCGCCTGGGGCCAACCACCCCAGGAGGCTGCCCCACATGTTGCGCATAATCCTGATGTGGGATCGCCGCTCCGGGTGGTAACCGGTGTGGGGTAGCGGCGGCCTTGCATCAGGGGGGTTTGGGAGCCCTTCCGTCCGGCGAGTCGGCTCCGACCTAACCACACGGTTCTAGACAAAGCTAGCCCCTGCGCTTTGTCACTTACTGCTGCACCAGATGTCGCCCTGTCTTCACGCTTCTTCTTCAAAATCTACAATGGCAGTGCAACAAAAAAGAAATAAACGTTACACAGCGGCCCTAGGAAACCCCACAACTTCACATTTCGAGGTGGAGTTCACTAACGTCCGTGGACTCCATGCGAACCTCGATACCGTCCACCACCACCTTGAGACGGCACGGCCCGCTGTGATGTTCCTCACGGAGACACAAATACGCCGCCCTGATGACACGTCTTACCTGTGTTACCCCGGCTATGTCATCGAGGAACAATTTCGAGACAAAGCCGGGGTGTGCGTGTTCGTTAGGGCGGATGTTTGCTGCCGCCGGTTGCGCTGCCTAGAGAACCCCTCCAATTCCGTCCTTTGGCTGCACGTAGACCATGGCTCTATGAGCCAGATCTACGTGTGCGTCTACCGATCCCACACAGGGGATTCTGAGACAACAAAGCTCTTCCAGTACCTCAGCGAGACGGCTGATGAAGCGCAGGTGCGGTTCACGAACGCTGACCTAGTATTTCTGGGGGACTTCAATGGCCATCACATTGAATGGCTGGGGTCCCTCAAGACTGATCATGCGGGTAGAGCCGCCCATGCGTTCGCTCTCTCCCACGGTCTGACCCAGATGGTATGCGGGATCACCCGGATACCAGACAGGTCAGATCACGCGCCCGCTCTGCTGGATCTACTGCTGACGAGTCGCCCAGCCCAGTACAGTGTTTCGGTAGGAGCCCCACTGGGTAGTTCCGACCACTGTGTTGTTCACGCTGTCATGTAGGTGTCACCTCCTGCACGTCCTGTACAAACGTCACGACGACTATGGCACTACTCGTCAGCGGATTGGGACGGTCTACGCGATTATTATGCGTCCGTCCCCTGGAGCCAGCGCTGCTTTGTAGGAAAGGCTCCTTCGGATAGTGCTTCTGCTATTGCTGGCGAGATCAGTTTAGGGATGGATTATTACATCCCTTTCACTGATGTCGCCAGTATCCGCAGAGCCCGTCCCTGGTTCGGGCGAGATTGTGCCAAAGCTGTTCGACAAAAACAGTCGGCATATCGCGCCTGGATCAGGGCCCGGGCTGTGCGCGACCCAAACGTGGGCCACCTCAAAGCAGCGTACAACCGGGCCACAAAGTCGAGTAAGAGGGCCTTTAAGAGAGCGGATGCCCAGCGCGTCGCGCGGCTTGGTCAGGAGCTCACTTCCCATCCCACGGGCAGCCGTGGATTCTGGCAACTGGCCAAAGCCGTGCAATCTAACTTTTGTCAGCCCTCGCTGCCACCGCTGCGTTACCCAGATGGAACACTGGCTCACAAAGCCCAAGAGAAAGCGGATATGCTCGCAGACCTCTTTGCGGCTAATTCCCGGGTCGACGACCGTGGCCTGCAGCCCCCCGCCATCGCCAACTGTGGCCACACAATGCCTGATATTGTTATCAGGCAATGTGATGTACGGGCAGTGCTGCGGTCACTCGACACGCGGAAAGCCAGTGGCCCTGACGGCATTCCGGCGGTGGTGCTACGAAAATGTGCAGCTGAGTTGTCTCCAGTATTAACGCGTCTGTACCGCCTGTCATACTCTTCAGGGCTCGTGCCGGAGGTCTGGAAGGAGGCGAACGTACAACCGATCCCCAAGAAAGGGGATCGGTCCGATCCAGGCAACTATCGACCCATAGCTGTCACCTCAGTCATTTGCAAGGTGCTTGAGCTCCTTATAAATAAGCAGCTCATGCAATTCCTAGAGGATCACTCGCTAATCAATGATCGACAATACGGCTTCAGGCCAAAGCGATCAACGGGTGATCTTCTGGCATTCGTAACGCATGTCTGGGGTGGGGCTATGGAAAGGCACGGCGAGTCCTTGGCTATTAGCCTGGACATCGCCAAAGCCTTCGATAGGGTCTGGCATGCTTCGCTCCTTTCCAAGCTTCCGGCATATGGTCTACCTCCTCAACTGTGCAGCTGGATTGCCAGCTTTTTAAACGAGCGCCGAGTGCGGGTCCTCTGCGATGGCCAGGCTTCTCGCTTCTTGCAAGTGAATGCCGGGGTACCGCAGGGGTCCGTACTATCACCAACTCTCTTTCTTCTGCATATCAATGATATGCTATCCCTCGGGAACATTCATTGCTATGCAGATGACAGCACACTGCACGGGAGTTACTCGGTTCGTCCGACGGCGGGGCAATCTGAGATTGAGGAGGAGAGACGACGACTCGTGGCTGATCTCGACCGTAACCTCGACAGTATCTCTCAATGGGGTACCGAGAACCTGGTCGAGTTCAATGCCCGCAAAACACAGGCGTGTGCATTTACTGCAAAGAAATCCCCTTTCCTTCCCCTACCCTCTCTTCAGAATGCATTATTACCAATGAAGGACAACCTTGATATCCTTGGCATAGACGTTCGTCGAGAGCTCAATAATAAAAACTACATCGAAAGATGTATAGGGCTAGCTTCGCGGAAACTAGGAATACTGAATAAGGTAAAGAGATTCTTTACACCGGACCAGAGGTGTCTGCTGTACAAGACGCAGATTAGACCCTGCGTCGAATACTGCTCTCACCTCTGGGACGGCTCCGCGAAGTATCTGCTGGACGCTCTCGACGCTATGCAGCGACGGGCTATCCGTATTATAGATTGTCCGGAGGTAACGGGAAGCCTTGAGCCGCTAGCTCAGCGCCGAACAATAGCTTCCTTGGCCGCATTCTACCGTAATTACCACGGCGATTGTTCTGAAGAGCTCTTCAATCTGATCCCACCCTCTTCCTTCCGATCCCGAACGACTCGTGCCGGGCAGAGATGCCACCCCCACACAGTGGATAGCATGTTCGCGAGAACCGAACGTTTTAAACGTTCGTTTCTCTGCCGAACGATAGTGGCCTGGAACGCCCTGCCTGTGCACGTGTTTCCTCCCACATATAATCCTGGGTTCTTTAAGCGGAGCGTGAAGAGGCACATCAGTAGGTCGTCAAGTTGAGGGCCACTCTCAATAGTAATGAGTGCTGTGAGAGTGGCCCACAATCGCTAGACGTCGTCACGACTTACCACCAGGCGGGCGGCGTCAATTTGGCGAACCAAATATAAAAAAAAAAAAAAAAAAAGCTATCACCATGAATTTTCTTAGATATTTTCTTAATAATACCTTCAGCCATATCCATGATTTCATCAACTGTATCATGAACTACGTGTTGTGCACTAAGTATCACACTGTCACTGTCTTCACCCAACTGTAACGGAGGTTTGTCTTTGTCGCTGGTGATGTCCAAGATCTTTATCTGAATTAGCTTGACTCCTTTTGGTTGGGTGCTGATCACAAAAGATTTGAGAGCTGTCTTTTTAGATTTCTTACAAACAGTTGGTTTTCTTCTTTTTGGTTTAACTTGTGTAGGTTTAGAATTAGGTAAAATGTATGAGAAGTCAAAGGGGTCTTGAGCGTATTGAACAATACCATCACCATATGCGTCTGCCATTATTTATAATGTATTATGGTTGTCGTCTCGTCCTCCTCTGCCGCGATCTTCTAACGTTTTAGATATCTGGCTCAGTAATTTCTCTGTTTTATAATATATTTCATCCCGGTGATCGTAAACAATATATTGGGTTTTCACTCTTGTGTTTATTTCCACTTCGTTATCTGATGTATCTTCAGCTTCTAATACATCTATTTTAATTACGTATTTTGGAATCCTCCTATTCCTTGAAGCAAAGTAGCTGGTTTGAGCTTCAGAGATGCACTGCTGTTGCTTCGACATTATTAGTATGAAACTGAATGTAATTATGAGTAAAAGGTGAAACAAACTAAAAATATGAGACACTAGTGATGCATGTACTGTACTACGTATTAATTCAAGGTCTCACCTGTTGATTTAGTTTATTTCACAATAAGTTGTAACGAGATCCTCACTACAAGTGTGCAAGTGTCATCGCTCACTATTGACATGTTCAAACCTGAAGCCTTAAGAATGATGTAAGAAATTCTAAGTAGGTATCTATGTTGAAGCCAATGCATGCTTGCACTTCCACAGACGACACTGACGCGTTACCAACCATATAAAAACTATTAGACATTAGTGGGTATATAGGATAAGGTAAATTAAACTATAATTCAATTTAGGCCGATACCTCACCGAGACGCCATGGCGACGTGGCCAGCGACGTCGTAACATAGGTAGTGCGGCTGTGGGAATTTAAAGAATTATTAATGTTAATTACGTAAGTACTTAACACAAATTAATAGCTTAGGTAGTTTAAAATGTAAATGTTTAGTATAAAATGCTGATATCCGTGCATTAGGCCGATACCTCACCGAGACGCCATGGCGACGTGGCCAGCGACGTCGCCAACTAGTTCTCATTGAGATATATGACACTTGGCGACCGACTGGCGACGTTGCCAGTCGGTCGCCAAGTGAGTTAGCCGTCATATATCTCAATGAGAACTAGTTGGCGACCGACTGGCGACGTCGCCATGGCGTCTCGGTGAGGTATCGGCCAGTATACATTTATTTCTTAATTTAATATACAATTTTAATTAAGTACCTACTTACATAGATATTAGTTTATTAAAATACATTTTCTCATATTTAAATGGATACTAAGATATACTACGATAAAAAACGTTGAGTGGAAATTTTATCTTTTTACTCTTTTATCAGACCAAACCAGATATATAGTAGGTACATTATTTTCTGTTGTACATGTAAATATCTTGTTTTATGCAAATTAAAACATACTTAATTATATTAAAACTAAATGTTTATTTCATTACAAATTAATACGAAAATAATAACATATGTTAAAAATTAAAAATACTTGTATGTCCCCACGCTCGAGTTGAAATTTTATCTTTAGATATAACTCTTTTATCATCATCACCAGATAATGCAATTTTGTTTACAGTACACGTTTTATTACTCATGTTTTATTGATTTGAATAAAACATTAGTTTTACAAACAATACTACCTTCATGGAGGGTATTTTTGTAATCATCAACATTAAAATCACGAACAATATTTTTTTAATACCCTTCGCTTTTTTTATGGTACTATGTTCGGTTTTTATACAATATAACTTCGAGCGAAGTCCTACAAATTCACTTATGATTCTACCACCCATTTCATCCTTAAACAGACCAGGTACTTTTTTATTTTGTATTGGTAACATATATTGATTAGTTTTACAGAAATTACTAGTATCAAAGTAAAACAAAAAACGATTTTTTATATCATCATAAAAATCATGAGTTCGTATATGATATACAAAACTATCTGTATCCGTATAACACATTTGTACACGATTTTTATAAAAAGGTTGTATTACAGAGTAATGAAAGTCATACATGTGACTTTTCGATAATTCAAGCACAGTAAAACCAATGTATATTGGTTTGTTTAAAGTTATTTGATCAGGATTTAACTGCACTGCAACTAGATTCTCAGTAAAAACCGTTGCACTATGGAAGTTTGGTCGAGCGATAAGCATTTGTGCACATTTTCTTTTTTTAGTCACATTGTTGCTATCATACCACTGATTAACTAAATGAACATTAATCCTCTTTTCATTATTTTCTAAGGTTTTACCAAAGACACTATTGTTCAAGAGTTTAAAAAAGTCTTGTTCAAATATTGATGAACTTTTTTGTCTCAGTTCAGTGTTTAAATCAATGTATTGTTTTAAATAAGGACTTTGATGAAAACTAATTACGCGATAATTTTTTTTTTAAATCAATCCATGTTTCAAACAAGTTTGTAAGTGTACATAATGTATAACATATTTAAATTTATCATACAAATTAGGGACTAGCTTATACGTTTTCCCTCCAGGTGGAATACATTTTTCGGGACAAAATGGTAAATCATTGTGTAAATTATGTAAATGCTTAGGATATACTAAATCCACTTCTAGTATGTAACCATAATCTGCAGTAGTGGGTATAGTTGTTACATCTAATTTATTAATTTCTTGTTCATCAAGAAACTTGAAATCAGACAATGGTAAATACTGACACATACTATATCCATATAAATTATTACAATCGATATAAGCGATGTAGGAATCAGGCTTTGTAGATTGGTAATCCGGTAGATAAGTATTATTCGCTTTAGCATGTCTGTGAGAACAGAGACAAACTCCTCCCCTAATACCACTCTGTAGCATACGCACCATTGACAAGTCATCAATAAGTTCTAATTGAACACCGGTTTTTAATAACATTGCATCGAATGATAAACTAGGTGCAGTTAAATAAAATGCCGGGTCTAACTGATAGTATCGCTTGCACATTATCCTAAAATTTTCAAAAATGTCTGTGAGAAGAAGTACGTCGGTTTTTAGATATAGATCTGTATAACTACCTAAATCATTGATTTTAAATGTTGACCATACTAAACATGCATGCTTATAATCAACTTCAGAAATATTTTCATCGCTTAACGAATTAAAAAAGCATTTTTTTGGAGGTAATTTTTTTTCATCATACCGTTCCCACGAGTCCATATATTCATACGGATAAATTCCTTTACGAATTAGTAAACGAAATTGCTCCCGAATAGGAAAATTATTTTGTAAGTGTTTAAACATTTCCGGTTTTAAAGTGTTAGACAGTTTATTTTAGCTTGTGCACAAAAACTTATAGGAATCAACAAAACGAAGTTGATAAAATTTATTATTTGAAACGGGTACAAGTTTAGTAAACGATATATAGTTTTCTTTTGTTTTAGGTATTATTTTTATAGCACCAGGAACATCTCCCAAAGCTTTTATAAATAAGTGACAATCATAGCCGGCTAAGTTGTGGAAAAAAATAGGAATAAACGAAGGGTGCTTATACTGTAAATTACAGAAAGGGTGTGCGGCTCCTCGATAACGACCTGTAAGATGACAATGGTCACGAACTTTGTCTGTAAAAACGAAATTTTGGCAAATGTAACAACGTTGAGCATTGTTAAAATCATATTTGTCTTCAGTGGTGAATATCATCGGGACAGTCAGATTAATTATATTATATATTTTTTGTACGTCTTTCATTATTGAATCTACAAACCGCTTATCACAGTTGGGTCCCCGATAAGATACGTATCTATTAACAATATAATACCCAAAGGCAACTGGTATATGATGGTTCAAAGTGTTCGTTTTTCCGCTTGAACCGATGGTTTCAGTCCTGGTCTGTAACATCGATTCAAAATCTGCATAAATACAAAAAGGCATGTTTTGTTTACGTTCATAGTTTTTAAATTGAATTACCGAGCCCTTATTCGGGAGAACAGTTACGACGCCTCCACACAAATGGTCATTAACTTCCTGAGAAGTATTAAATGATATTAAACATATGTCACAAAAGTATAACTTACTATGATGGGAAGTAACTTGGCTTCTAAAAAGTCTAGAAGTATCTTTTATCAAACAATAATGAGAAGAGCTGTTATTTTCAAGAAACAGTAAATGAATAATTTTTCCTTTGTATTTTTTATCAATTTCAGATTTATACAAAGGTCCTACGATAGTTGTAAAGTTTTTTAATCCATATATTATAAATTTTATGTTAGGGTTATTCTTTTCAAAAACGCTAATATCATGAAAGGATACTGGAAAAGACATATTTCTTATATCAAATAGTTCACGAAAATTAGGATAAGATGAAATTCTCTCAGGGTGTTTCTTAGCCGGATATAAAGCCGCTGTTACACACCATAAAAAGCAAAATTGATCCTTATTAACAATATTTAAGCACGCCTTTTTAGCTTGGATTGATTTAGGCAAACTGATATAACTGGAACCGCGAAATGGTTGGTATTTATTAATATTTACCTCAATGTATAGATTGTTTATAAATGTCCATCCACTGTCACGATCTTCAAATTCTTCAATACTTGTTTTTAAATAGCTAAGTGTTTCAAAATATAAGTTTTCAAAATCGAAGTGTGAATACAATATTTTGTTTTTGGTTCCAAAAGATTTGACTTCTTGTGAATTATCTTTGAATTTTAGAAACATAGCAAATAGTTCAAAATTTACCTTAACACATGTATGCCTCATAAGACATTCATTTAAAAGAGATTTTAACTTATTACGAATACTGAATAAGAAGGAATCCAGTGAAGATAATTGAATCTGGTCAAAGGGGACAATTTTAAATGTTGTAATACGATTACGAAATGCTGAGCTGACGATTTCTATACCTTGACTATGTTTAATTGTATGTCTACTTTTTCTATGTGAATTGCTCCGTAAATGTCCTACCCATGATCTACTGTGTACAGATGTGTTACACGTAGTACAGAACGGCATTTTTATTGCTTAAGATATTGGGTACTAATTGTCTATATAACGATGATATATAATTAAAGTCAAATAATATAATATACTAGCTGTTGCCCGCAGCTCCGACCGCGCGAAAAACTTATCAAAGTTTGTGTTTCCTGATTCCTACAATCTGGGCTTTTTCAAATCCTGAGTGAATTGGTATCTTCTATGCAAGCGTGCTCCATCTTAGATCACATATGCACTTACCATCAGGTGAGATTATGGTTAATGTAAACCTATCAACTATAAAAAATAAAATAAAGACATACATACACACCAGACTAGTTCAATAGTTAGTAATCTGGCTGCTACGTTGGAGTTTCGATTCCTAATGATTTATTTAATATTTAGATCTAATTTATCTAGATATGCTTAAGTGTATCCAGAAATAACTCCTTATTTATTTATATATTTATTTTATCACAATCTTGTTACTGTAATGAGTCGGTTCAGAGTCCTCAAACTCTACAAAAGCTTGACCCAAGTACGCTTGAAGTGCTTGCCACGACGGTGATGATTCATCACACTGTAGCTTTATGGTTATCAGCGCTTATACCGAACATCAACAGCGTGAGAAGTATAGTCAGTTGCTTTGTACAGTTTGAGGTCAACGAAATACGCACCACTTCGTTTTATTGCCCGACGCGATGTTCCTGTTGACACTCGGCTTGCAAAGCTTGATGTTAGGCTTCCAGTGCCGGCGTCCTTTTTCGGTGCGCTGACGCCGGCTTCTTCAGTTTGTAAGATTTTAAACAAACTCAACGAAGCTGGTTTCTTCGTTCTATAAAAATGTAAGAATGGAACTATAAAATATACTTGTGTCATTAACATAGAAACACATACACATTCCATATAGCTCTTAAACTAGATTGTACTTTACGTTTTATTGACATACAGTTGAAGATAAATTTACCCCAACTAACACTGTTTTAACATATAAACTGATAAAGAAAAAGTGTAAAAATAGATTACAAGCTATTCTCAAACCTATTCTTCTAATTTATATCAAAAAACTGTATATAAAAGACTTGGGACGAAACGGTTTCAGTGGTTAATACAATAAATAAATATAAATATGGTTCGAACATATTATACACATCTAGATCAAACACAAAATTAAACATTATGTCCATCATATAAAGAGTTATCTAGGGTGGGAATCGAACCCACGACATTTGACGTACTTATCAGAGTCACTAACTACTACACTAAACCAACAGGTTGATAAATATGATAAATATTCCTAATAAACTGATGCTATGAAAATCACATATACAAAAGTATAAAACACTTGTTTAGTAAAGAAATAAAAATTGTGCAATACCTATGTGCTGTAGGTGTTCGCTTGTATTGAGCGGGTATCGAACCTCCAGCAAGCTCCTCCGAATGCGACTCGTCGTCCTTACGGCTGCGTTTGTTGGTGGTTGCAACACTGCCTTTAGGTTTTCTCTTCTTCACCTCTACAGGGGTAACTTCAAATGTACTTTCAAACTGAATCAGACCTGTTAAATTAAAATGAAGACCAATACGTTAGTCAAAGTCATACTTAACCCAGATATGATTTTTCCTAAATTAATCACAACTAAAAACAAAAAAGATCAAATTATAATATTTGATCATACCTAGTTACACCAGTCGACATGAATTATCCAAGCCACTCACATAACAATATAACTACATTTTATAATTATTAATGTGTTAAAAGTTACACCAGCGGGTGGGAATTAACCAAGCAACTGAGCTGGATAACAATTAATCACATTAATTAATTAATTAATTAATTAATTATTAATATAACAATTAATCACAGTATTATTAATTTAATAGAACTTACTCACATTTTTTTCTTATCACTGGAAGATACTGGAGAGAAAAGTGAGAGGTCACTGGAAGATACTGCTGGAGCGAATGTAATTTTATTTGATCAATTGTGGGGTTTTATACATAAAAAATATAAATTCAGCAATATTCAGTTCACATCAAAATTAAAACTTAACTTCTTACTTTCACGGGTGCTTATTTTAATTTATGTTACTTACGTCTAATTAAATCAAAGTGTTGTAATTCTGTTATAATAATTGTAATACAAAACCACGTCTTTACCAACGCCGCCAAAGGTATAAACCGATATACATAATAAATTTACCTATAATTTCTGTATGTTCGTTGATCGTTCATTCGTACCTACTTATATATTATCAACTAACAGTTATACATACTGAGTTGCCTTCACTGATATGATGAGTAATGATCAGTAGACATAAGCATCCTAAACACGATTTAGATACTTTCATTGGATGACAAATTCGAATTTTTAGACAATAGGTATTTGGTTGTCTAATACACTTCTACCTAGTCCTGGGATAAACAGGTGATTGTATGTAATTAATTCTATTTAACAGACATATCCAGAAAACCACGTAGTTTATTGCGGTATTTAATGTTAACACTTTGTAATATAATTTCCGACATAAACAGAGAAGATTCAATTGCATATTCATTAGGTTTGTGTGTGTGTGCTTGCGTCAGCGGTCAAACGGATACCTTACCGTTTGTTACTGTGTAGTCAGCAATTCAATATAAGAACGACGACGTCATATAGTTATTTACCCGACTAAAAAAGGAGGTGGGTACCTAATTTATTTGTATGTGGTTTTATGTGTTTTTTCTCATAATGTTAACATAATTTTTTTTCTATATAGGTACCTAATACGATTTTATTGATTATCTTTATTTGAAAGGTAGAATCTATAGTACAGGTGGTTTATATAAATTTGATTAAGGTTTAACGATAAAGAGAAATCTATCCTAGAGAAATCGAAGGAAATTATTAAAATATTAAATGACATTCAAAGTGATTTCGCAATAATTTTACAAATATAACAATTTGAAGTCCTTTGAATATTGGAATTGTTTAGAATTGAAATTGTTTGAATTGAGCTTCCACTAAAAGTGTTAAAAATAAGTTATACACGCTTACGCTTAATGAAATATTTTTATGCTTTATTATTTATTCCTTTAAAAATATTCATTTAGCAATACTTATTTTGTTCATACACCTCTTTCTATCACAGTCGGCTAACAACGTTACAATGCTAAGGTAATGTCAGCAGTTTGTTCTGGTGTGTGTTACTTGTGTATAATAGACATGTATCATCGTTCCCATACTCGAAGAACGTCTCACATTCTATTCCCACGACATGCTGCACGTGCATTTTGTGGACATACAGTATACCTACTAAGTACCTATCTTTGGATTTTAAAATAAGACAGAAAATAAGAAGCAATGTCATGTAAGTAACTAATAATTATGATAAATAATTTTCTAGTCTATTACACACCTATTTTACCTGTCTGAAATTTTATAAAAAAAAAAAGATTTATATTGTGCATAAAAACACTTTATTTAAGTTTTACGTGAATATCCAGTGATAATTTAGTTATTTTATGTATCAGTAACATAAGTTCTAACCTAAAGTTTTAACGTATAAATTATCTATCTTAAAAATGTGATCTTAACGTGTTCATTTTAACAAACATGCATCGGGTTAGTTTGCTGTACGAAAGCAATCATCTAGCAAGTGAAATTGGTTAACCATTCATAGGATGATATTGGGCATTCTGTCCCACCGTAGTGACCGAGGGAGGTGGGACAGAATACCCAATATCTCCCTACTGAAACATACCTAGGTATGTCAGAGTCATTGGGTATTGGGTATATATATATTAAGAAAGCGGTGAAAGAACGTTTTTTTGGCCGCCTGACAAAAGTTCTTAACAGTTCTTTGTCCGGTGGTAACAAAATACGGGCTTTCAACGGTTGGGTGATACCTTTATTGTTGTACTCCTTTGGCATACTTAGGTGGACTCAAACGGAACTAGACGCCCTGGATAGGCGAGTCCGCCAACAACTGACATTGCATCGAATGTTACACCCACGATCGTCTGTCATGAGACTGTACATTCCACGGAAGTGGGGGCGTCGAGGTTTTGAATGCCAAGAACCTCCACAACCGTGAAGTGTGCAGTCTCAGGGATTACTTCCTACAGAATGGATGTGACATTCATTGCGATGTAGTGAAGGTTGACAAGGGCCTTACACCTCTCTCCTTGGCTAACGAGAACTGGCGTAATCCAAAGGTGTTAAGTACTGAAGACCGTAAGGACGTATGGAAGAGCAAGGATGTAAAAAACCTCTACTACCTGTCTATATATAACTACCTTTCTATATATAACTATCTATATTTATCTATAACTCTAAACTAAGAAAGAAAGGAAATATATATATACAGAAGAAAGAAAGAAGACTAAGAAGAAGGAAAACCTAGAATATGGAAGGAATTATATTTAGAATAAATTGAACATGGATTATAAATTTTTGAATTCTGGACGGATAATCTGAAATACATGGAGAGCTGCATTATAATCGTCTAAAATGATTATACTATTCTGTCTGATAAGATGATAGTATATCAACTATATAGTTCCATTTAGAATACCTATAATGTACTTCTAATATGAACTTTTACTGAAGATTGGCCAAAGTGATCGATCGTCTAATGATTAGTGGTAGGACTCTACGTTGTGTCATAGCAAACCGGATTCTTTTTTGTGATTATGCGCTCAGAACTATAATGTAAGACCTAAATAGTGCTTCTAATTTCAACCCTAAATAAGTGAAGTTAATATCTTATAGTGATTCTAAATTATTTGTTAGACCTAACTAGTGCTTTTAATTTCCTAAACCTAGACAAGTTGTTCTAGTAACTCAGATTGTCCTATCAGTAATAGATGAAAGGTATTTTAGTGTCAATTGTGTACATAACCTAAAAGTGACATTAATATTGATAATAATATTCTAGATTACTGTAATAAATTATTAAAGCTTTATCAACAAGGGAGTACCTATTTATTTATAATGAGATAGTGAATTTATTGTGGTTATTATAGAACTTAGGGATATAACACAGACTAGTTGCAATAATTAAATGTTTACCGAATGGTCATGATAATTAGGAGGGGTAATGGACTATAGGTAATTAGGTATCAATGTGGGGTTGGAAATAGCCTTCACTGCCCCAGCCACGCAGAGGCTGACTGAGAATCAATCCATACACCATATTCTCTCGTGAAGATATTTTTGGATGATGAAGCAGCTTGAACAGCTGATCACGAAGGGATTAGAACGAGTTCCAGATCCACAATATTGATGTTAATATTATCAATAGGTAAGTATACCCAGTGATAGTCATAATAGTTCAGCTAGGAGTTATGCTTGGCAAGAACCTCCAAAGCTTATTGGTATATCTGAGATCATGTTCATACAAACAGTCTCATGATTTATAAAATGACGAATTGTAGAAGATCCGAGGATACATCTACCGTAGAAACCCTGATCCAATGATACATCAACTCTATCTCAATCTGGTCCAGTCAAGGAAATCCAGTGAGTCCGGAGCAGTGCTCAAATTCACAAGGGCTGCCCATGAAATACAATCAGCAATACACGATACAGTCTATCTCGTCTTGCCCTTGGGCCAAGAGAGTCCGGACCATCGGTAAGCCAAGTTGCAACCATGCCAGCAAAGTGGTTGAAGTTGTAAACAAATGAATGTCCGTACCACAAACACTCAGATATACATCAAGATAGTTATCATTAATGTAACATAAATCCATTCTGAACTATTTTAGCAGATAGATACAAGTATTTAAGAATTAGCTTCTGGTAACCCGAGTAGGATTAATATAGGATGAAGGGATAAGTAAGTATGGGTTTTATGATTATAGTTTATACATTTGCTTGACCACAATGGGAAAAGTAGGTATAATAAAACAACCATATTTATTGTAGAGTATTTATTGAATAATTACCTTCACCTATGTAGAATAGCCTTCTTGACATGTATTATGTAATTGTTATTTACATTCTACGGATACATCAGAATAAGTACTATAAGGAGTGGGTAAGTTGGGTAGGAGTTCACTCAATATTCCATTGCTGCACCTAGGAATATCAAGCTAGTCTGACTTGGATATCGGAGTTCTAAACGAACCAGGCTGTTAGAACTACTTAGGTTTCTCTTATAAATTCCAATCTCCTCTGGTGAGACATAGCTCCGAGTAGACTGGAGGATACCCAGGTATGTTATAACCTTGAAAATATGCAAGCGCCAAACGCTTAGTAGACCAAGATTTAATCGATTTCTGAGATGAGCAAATACAGCTACATCTTCATGTATATCAACTGAAGCTTGTTCAGCATACCAGGAAACAATTTAACCCAAGATTAAAATGCTTCCATCTCAAACCATCCGCTATCCAAAATCTTACAAAATTGGAAATTCCTATAATAAAACACATAGGGGGTAGTATTATTCTGATACTATCATTCCATTAGCGGTTTCAATAATAAAGGTATGCGAGATGAATTCAAGAAGGAATTCCCACAGGCTTATGAACCAAGTTACCTCACCTATTACCATGATTCACCAAATATATAATTAGGTATCACACAGTAAAGGTTACTAATATAAATTAATTTAGTTTATGCCATCCTAGGCGTAGCTCCGACAATGGACTGGTTTTACCAATCATTGCATGAAAGATTTGGCGAAATATAGATACACTCAAGTATGCTAACATAATTTGTGTCAACCTCACCTAGGTGCTTCTGACTACGGACGAGGATTACCAATCATTACAGGAATGATATAGCGAAATGTGGTACACTAAAGTATACAAATATAATTTGTTATATTCAACCTAGGCGCTTCTGACTACGGACGAGGATTACCAATCATTACTGGAATGATATGGCGAAATGTGGTACACTAAAGTGTATATGTAATTCAGATCAATCCTCCTAATGGTTTATGACTCTGTTCATACACCTCAGGTTATTCGCTGGTTAGTTCAGGGTGGTCAAGCAACGGTATGAAATATAATATGTATGTAGGTAATATACAATAAAGATATTAGAATCAGTATTGTAATTATGTTCAATTTTGGACAACTTTCCAATTCACAATATTAATTAATTAGGTAGGTAGAAAAGAAGGTAGGTAGGTAGGTAGGTAGATATGTAGTAGGTAGTAAGTATGATAATATGACCATTATTTACGGGTAGTTCCTACCACGCTTCCTACTTCGGTTCAAGACGATTTCATCAAGATTATCTCGTTAAAATTGGCTAAGTAGTGATTATTTAGTCATTACTACACGCGCTAACAGAACTAATTAGAATGGACACTGGAGATTCGATTATGCTGTCACAATCATTGAACTAGAATGTGCCTAGAATGTTGTACGCACTACCAGGACAATATAGAACATTTAAATAACGCTGGATGTCTATAAACTACACTGTATTTATCGCACCTACACATCCTCAATCTGAACAAAATGGACACTTATCTTACGACAATTACACTGTATCATGAATTTATCCTTACTTTATCGTTCATGTACGCATTCCAAGCCCTTAGACAAATTTTACCATAAATTTTATGCATATTTATCAGATTACACGCTAAAAATCTAGAAATCATTCGTCAGTTCGTTGTCCATACGGTGTGACCAATTTCTAAATTATCAAAAATATGTGGGTAAAACTTCATGACATTGGTAAATACATGGAGGGTATTTGGATAAAACAATTCACAAAGATTTTAATAGATGAAAAGATCTGACCTCAAAATGACGTCTTCCTCGTCTCCTCGTTGCTCTGCAGCTGCATCTTGAATCACTTAAATTAGTGCTAGTCTCATAGCGCGGACTAGTATGTAATGTCGTACAATTATCGCCAAGAGACCAGACTCAATCTCTTTCCCAAATGCAATAGATATAAAATATCTATTCATTTCTATCCCCAGAAGTCTTAGAAGCGATAAATGCTTGAGTAAAATGTGTGTGTATCCCTCTGAATAGAATCTGGCCAGGATTCTAGACAAAGGCGTCTAGTAAAATAAATACATATATATAATAAATAATTGTAGGGGTAGGTGTATTGTGCAGGTACCTAAGATACTCACATGTCGACGATCGAAGCGCGCACTAGATGATACCGACCACTCAGAGGACGAGCAGAGTTACGTTACTGTTGATAATTCGAAAAGCAAAAGAGAGCTACGTTACCGACGAAATTCCGAAAATCAAAAGAGGACGAGCAGAGTTACGTTACTATTGAAAACCAGGAGATCAAAGAGAGCTACGTTACCGACGAAATTCCGAAAATCAAAAGAGGACGAGCAGAGTTACGTTACTATTGAAAACCAGGAGATCAAAGAGAGCTACGTTACCGACGAAATTCCGAAAATCAAAAGAGGACGAGCAGAGTTACGTTACTATTGAAAACCAGGAGATCAAAGAGAGCTACGTTACCGACGAAATTCCGAAAATCAAAAGAGGACGAGAATCCCGCACTCTCGTTTTTATAACCTTTTCCTAAACCACCTCCCATATCCGTATCATTCGTTCTTTTCCCGTAAAATCCATTCTATATTCTAGCAACACCGATCTACACTCTTTCCCACTTCCAACAATTCCAATAACCATTAACTAACTTTAAATCTTAATTATGTAATCTAAACATACAGAACCCATTCAAATGTACCTAAATTCTAAATAAAATTAATAAATATAAATAAGTGGTTTAGAATACCTCATTATCTTTCTCTAATAAAATTAATATTTATAAATAAGTGTTTTTGGAATATTCTAGTACGATCTCTAAAGAATTGTGAAAAGTCCAACGTTATATCAATTAATATACTATTTATCTAAATTTAGTGCCAAGAAATTTCATTCATACATGTATATTATTTCTAATAATAATAACTTGATATAAACCTAACTGATATGTATTTCAACCACTTCTAAGAATATAAGGCTCTATGATGTATTCTAACAATACAATATTGTAACATTTTAATCTGTATTGAAGTTATTAATTTTGGTAATCTGAATTTTCTATCTAAATTAATGTTTATCTGGCTTCTACCTATTATTCTGATATCTACATAGCTTCTACTTATAAGAACTTGTCATTCTTCATCATGGGACACCTCAAATTTGAAGAAACAATTGTAATGAATTGTTAAAATTTTGGTAAATTAATCTTTATTTTCTACCACTAAACTCCTAATATTTCCTACTTCCCTGCTATATTCTAGTTTATATGTAGTCTACATTCCTCAGATATGTTAGTACTTCATAATAATTACAGGCATTGGCATAGTTTTAACAGATTGAATTTTCACTAAGTTACTGGACCAATATTTTAAAGTATAATGTGAATTTCTCAATTCGTAAGCAAACTCATGTTTATAACTAACAGTGATACCTCATGAACTCATAAGGGTAGAATTTATCTCATTTTTAGCATATTCTTTTGGTTAAATGTGAAATTTTAAGATATTTTTATAGCTTACTTATCCTGAATTTTGAATGTTTGGAATTCAATGTTTCTACTACATAACTTAATTTGTACTTGGCATTCTAATTGAATTTACATAATACATAATATGTATTTGCTTATTTAATAGATACATACATCAATCATAACTTGTATTCAAAATTATACCTAGGGTCTAAGTTTGACTAAATTGACTGTCTTTTCTATTCAATACTTTCATATTTTTGACCATAACTTTATTATTAATTGGAATTTTAATGTTATATTTTGAATAGTAGTTGTAGGTACTGGCACAATCAATATTCTAACATCAATTATTGCCAATCTATCAATAATTTGAAATCCAACATAAACCTTAATTCCCTTCCTAAACTAATATATGCATTTCCAGATTTATGAATTCTACTTCTACATTGGCTATAAAGTGACAACTAATGAACCAATCACCCCTAAGGTACTGTGTCTTACTTATACTTACGTTTAATAACTAGACATGCTGAAAATAAGTAAATTATTAAAATTTAATAAATTGATTCATTTAAAATTTCTAATTAGCGCCATCTAGTGATAATAGGATGAACTAAGTACTATTTGCTTAGAGAATATAGTGTATCCGACATTGATTTTAAATGTAATTGTTAATTGCCAGCAGATGGCAGTTATAAATAATTTTTATCATATCAAAATGAGATTTATTCAATTAAGAATGATATTTTTTTAAAGGGGAATTAAAACAATCGAATCTTATTATTCTTTATTTTATGTTTCCAATTTGAAGGTCTTCTTCAAGAAGAATTAGCGTTGCAGACATAAATTTATCATACGGATCTACTCGTGTGAGTAGAGATCCGTTACAAGGAGCTACACGGGCGGTTCTACCGATTCTTAACAGGACTCGATGTAGACCTGCTCGCATCGGTGAACTGGCTGCGTTTTGGGGACCTCTTTGGGGAAACTGAAGGTTTTGCCTGTGCAATTGCAGATGAGGTTATCAAGACGAACAACTATTGGAAATACATTATGAAGCACGGTACGGTCGACATTTGTCGAGCATGCCACCGTCCTGGTGAATCACTTCGCCATATTATTTCCGGTTGTTCGTATCTTGCTAACACCGAGTACTTGCATAGGCACAATCAAGTAGCCAGGATCATCCACCAGCAACTTGCTCTTCAATATGGCCTTATTGAGTCTGAAGTACCGTACTATAAGTACACACCAGTGCCAGTTCTTGAGAATGGTCGTGCATTGCTCTACTGGGACCGATCAATCATCACGGACAGGACTATTGTTGCCAATAGGCCCGATATCGTGTTGGTTGATCGGACCCAGCGTCGGGCAGTGCTCGTCGATGTCGCCGTCCCGCATGACGAGAATCTCGTTAAGGCAGAGCAGGACAAACTTAGTAAGTACCTTGATCTGTCCTTCGAGATAACCGCCATGTGGAACGTAGACTCGACGATCATTGTCCCGATGGTCGTTTCGGCAAACGGACTAATAGCTAAGAGTTTCGATCAACACCTCAAGAGACTCTCGTTAGATTGTTGGATCAAGAGTCAGATTCAGAAGGCTGTTATCCTCGACACGTGCCGTATTGTTAGGAGGTTTCTCAGTCTGTAGCCTCCACTGCCGGTAGTTTGGGTCCTACTCCGCTACTGGTGGGTCACTATTTTTTATATTTTTAAATGTATTTGTTTTTTATAAATGTATTTAAAAATGTTTAAAATAAGAATGTTATTGAATAAACGAAATAATAATAATAATAATCATTTATTCAGATAAATTAATCCATTTCATGGTTAGTACTACCTAAAACTATGTTAGTAAATTAAAATCAAATCAAATTAAATTTAATGTCACATTATTACACAACAACACAATAATATACCTAAACAATAAAATTTATATTTTAGTGAGAGCGAGCGAGTGGGAACCACTTTATTGCATTCCTTTCGTTTGTGCATCTCAATCCAGTGCCGCCATATTGGCGATTCCAACCTATCAGCTACAACTCTCAACATGCTGTTGGAACTACCCCGGACCCTCCGCATCAGGGATGCAGTTCTATTGCGCAATATGGCTTGAAAAGAGGTCACACCGTATTGCGCAAACATACCCGACCCACTACAGTACCTTGGCAGTCCCAACAGCATCCTAAGACCGTTGTTGTACTGAGGCTCGAGCACGAACAACTTGCGAAAAAGTATTCGTATCGTCATCGACAAACAATTGTATGACATTTGTACAGCGCCCCTATCGTGCGTGAAAGTAACTAATTTTAGCAGCATGAGCGATTTTAAATTACTTTCGTATCGCAAACGTAGCGTCACACGTTCGTCACGTGACACCTTATAAAGAAACTTGGGAGCACGAATTTAATTTTGACGTACGGTAATGCAAATTTCGAAGGCTGGCTATCGAGCCATATGAATCTTTATTCACGTAAGTTTAGCCGGTGAGAAAACATTCGAAATGGTACCTACATGTGAATTGCTTTAATATTTAATCTAAAAGGAGTCTCTCCATCTCCATCTACTGTAGTTAGTAATGTTTTCTATGACAAATTGTAACCTATCTAATTATTTAAATGTTATAGGTTATTTGTGCATTATCGTTTTATGTCACTGGGTCATACCAGCGAATAGTGGGAATGGCCAAATATTTAGGCCAAACCACAGTAAGCAAATGCGTCAAGGAAGTGACCGAGGCTCTTATCACCCCTGCAATATAGAGAAGAAATCCCCTTTCCTTCCGCTACCCTCTTCAGAATGCATTATTACCAATGAAGGACAACCTTGACATCCTTGGCATAGACGTTCGTCGAGAGCTCAATAATAAAAACTACATCGAAAGATGTATAGGGCTAGCTTCGCGGAAACTAGGAATACCGAATAAGGTAAAGCGATTCTTTACAACGCACCAGAGGTGTCTGCTGTACAAGACGCAGATTAGACCCTGCGTCGAATACTGCTCTCACCTCTGGGACGGCTCCGCGAAGTATTTGCTGGACGCTCTTGACGCTATGCAGCGACGAGCTATACGTATTATATAATAGATTGTCCGGAGGTAACGCGAAGCATTGAGCCGCTAGCTCAGCGCCGAACAATAGCTTCCTTGCCGAACGATAGTGGCCTGGAACGCCCTGCCTGTGCACGTGTTTCCTCCCACATATAACCCTGGGTTCTTTAAGCGGAGCGTGTGCTGTAAGAGTGGCCCACAATCGCTAGACGTCGAATATACGTCGAATATCGACGTAGGAATTTAGTAAAAAGTAAGTTAGTACCTACCTATGAAGATTTATTGTTTAAAATTATTTTAAAATGTAACTATTGTATTATTTACTATTATATTATCTACATTTATATTATGTACCGCCTCAAATTTACTTTTAAACCTTCCCTGAACCTCCACGAATGTTTCTAGACCAAAATCAGCCAAATCGGTCCAGCCGTTCCCGAGTTTTAGCTTGTTCAACAATTCGTTACAAACAATATGAAACCACGAAAAGTTTAGTTATTTCACTATATGGTCACTCGGTCGGTGTTTCACTATTGTTTTACAGTTAAAACACAGTTTCACGAAAGTTAAAGCTCAAAAACTAATTAAAAACATAAATTTATATCGCAAATCAATTCCAACACTGTTCACTTTACTGAGGGTAGAGAGAGAAAAAAACAAATACCTAATACTTACTAAATTTATTGGTAAAGCTAATCGACCTAGCTTCATGATCAATATTAATAGATGTACATATTTAACTATTTGCAGGTGATTCTGGCTATCCACAAGGTCCCTGCTTAATGACACAAAATCTGGATGATGCTTAAGCGCAGACATACACAAGTGTCCATGGAAAGGCCAGGGTGACAATAGAAAATACTTTTAGACGATTGAAAAATCGATGGCGTTGTTTATGCCAAGATCGCACACTACATTATGCACCTGAGAAATGTGCAAAAATAATAACAGCTTGCTGTGTGCTGCATAATCTGGCCAGCGATTTTAATTTTCCTGAACCAGATCCCCAAGGTGCGAACATGCCACAGCAGCGCTCATCGTTCTCTTCTGAACATATTTTCCAGGAAAATAATATAGGAGATGACCTACTTAGGGGAAGGGCGATTAGACGTATGTTGGTGAACACAATTAACAGACTGCATGTATAATTAAATCATTTATTATATAACTATGTACATGTAAAAAGTAATATAAAAACTATAACTGTTAATAAAAACTGTAACTAGAAATATAAAAATATAATAATAAATATGTACCTAATCTTTTATTATATACCTAGAAATAACTTCCATAGCCTCTTTCATAAACTCCAGGTCTCGAGGGCCGCCAGAGGGCTTCGACAAATCACCATTTCTGGAATTTCCATAGCTCTTTACATTAATTTTTAGTAAACTGAGTAATGCAAGTAACTTTTATTGACACTCACACTTTCATGAACTCCACCATCATTACTTATTGTAAATGGCTGGTTCTCATGATTGTTTTCTCAATAAACTCCTTTTAAACACTTTCCACAAAATGCTATTTCGTTTAACAATAATAATAATAAGACTGGCAACTCTGAACGTCTCATACATCATTTTCATTCTTAAAATATTTTAATATTTTTATTTATATATTATTACCTAAATTTATACAATTACTTCAGATTTCATAATAATATCAGCAAAAAGTCAATACATAAAGGATTTTATAATATTTTAGAACTTTAGAACAATAAACATAGTCTACAAAATATGCAACGAAGATTTTAAACATGTCATTCAATGAATTCAAAAATATCAACATCACATTCAATATTATGCCTAAACAATATGAAGTGATTGTGAGATGCAAACAAGAGCCAGAAGCAGAAATGCGCAAATAACACCCCCGGACTCGTCACTAAACTCCGCCTCGCAGGCACCGGCCCGCACATCGCTGACACAGGTGCTCGCTGAGGCGTCGAGCTCTTCAAGTGACGAGTATTTCTCTCCGCTGACGTCGCCAACACCTGTACGCCGGCGAGGGAGAGGCCTGAATGCATTGCTAGAGCCGTACTTACGGACTAGCAGTGATTTGCTTGATACTCACTTGATTCTTTACTGTGGAGCTATTGCCGCTTGTCGCGTTGCACGCGTTAAATTCCCCGAAGTTAACCGTGTACCGCGACCGGATGGTGTGCCCGTATGGCAGGCAAGAATCGAGCGACGTATCGGCACATTTAGGATTCTCATTGCAAAGCTTATCTCTTTCAGCTGGGGAAATAGTCGTCCCCGGGTCATGCGTTTCGTGACTCAGGCATTTGCTGGGACCGGCATTCGTCCCCAGCAATACTTAGCCAATGTCACGGAACGTATTGACTTTCTGAAACAGAAAGTGTATGCATGGGCAAGCCGTATCCGTCGTTATAGAGAGCGTGTAAATAGATACTGGCAGAATCGCATCTTCCAAAGTGACCAAAGGAAGGTGTACCGAGAGTGGGAGGGAACTGGACAACGTTTGAGCGACGGACAACTGCCAAATGCTCACACCATGAATCAATTCTGGCGTGACATATGGTCGGTGCCCTTCGAACATTCGGAAGGCGACTGGATCCGTGTCGTCGAGCGTGAATGCAGTATCATCGAACCCATGGAGTCTATTACCATAGACTCCGAAGACGTTAGTTGTGCAATTCGTACGGCCCCGAACTGGAAAAGTCCTGGGCCGGATGGATTGCACAACTTTTGGATAAAGTGGGTTCAGAGCTCGCATGAACGCTTGGCAACACAGTATCAAGAAGCCCTTGAGTCTGGTTCCTTACCCGCTTTCATGACCACTGGCATCACCTTCCTGCTCCATAAATCAGGTAGTACCACGGAACCTAAAAACTATAGACCCATCACTTGCTTACCTACCATCTACAAGCTCCTTACATCTATTCTGAGAAGTAAAATAAACTCGCACATAGTATCTAATAATATCTTAGATAACACTCAGAATGGATGTAGGGCTGGGTCTCGTGGTACTAAGGAGCTACTCCTCATTGATATGGCCATTAGCCAACAAGTCAAGTGGAGTAAGGGCGCCCTCTCTACTGCCTGGATTGACTACAAGAAGGCCTATGATTCGGTACCACATTCATGGCTGAGGAGGACTTTAGAGTTGTATAAAATTAATCCGACTCTTAAATCCTTCTAAGTCTCGTGTATGGGGCAGTGGACCACAGTACTTCGTCAACCAGGTAATGGTGGGCACGCCTCTGACCCGCAAGGCTTGATAAGGATAGAGCGTGGTATATTCCAGGGCGACAGTTTGAGTCCATTGTGGTTTTGTTTAGCACTGAATCCACTTAGCACATTGCTGAAAGATTCAGGGCTAGGCTATCGGTTTCGTAGAGGAGGTGAGGTTATTTCTCACCTGATGTACATGGATGACCTCAAACTGTTCACACTGAAGCACCAAGATTTAGTGACATTATTAAAAACTACGGAAGTTTTAGTAATGCCATTAAGATGGAGTTCGGTATTGATAAGTGTGAGGTTATGCATGTACAA
The DNA here is from genome assembly GCA_963556515.1 of Nudaria mundana. Taxonomy (NCBI): domain Eukaryota; kingdom Metazoa; phylum Arthropoda; class Insecta; order Lepidoptera; family Erebidae; genus Nudaria; species Nudaria mundana. The sequence continues at coordinate 5,417,479 of OY748310.1, forward strand.
CGGGGGAAGGTTGTAAATTCACCGACTTTACAACTTTCTGAGATAATAACTCTCAGATCTCTCTCCGAGACCGAAACATACAAATACCTAGGTATGTCAGAGTCATTGGGTATAGCGGTGGAGGATATTAAGAAATCGGTGAAAGACCGTTTTTTTGGCCGCCTGACAAAAGTTCTTAACAGTTCTTTGTCCGGTGGTAACAAAATGCGGGCTTTCAACGGTTGGGTTATACCTTTATTGTTATACTCCTTTGGCATACTTAGGTGGACTCAAACGGAACTAGACGCCCTGGATAGGCGAGTCCGTCAACAACTGACATTGCATCGAATGTTACACCCACGATCTTCTGTCATGAGACTGTACATTCCGCGGAAGTAGGGGGGTCGAGGCTTTTTGAATGCCAAGAACCTCCACAACCGTGAAGTGTGCAGTCTGAGAGATTACTTTCTACAGAATGGGTGTGACATTCATTGCGATGTCGTGATGGTAGACAAGGGCCTGACACCTCTTTCCTTGGCTAACGAGAACTGGCGTAAACCAAAGGTGCTAGGTACTGAAGACCGTAGGGACGTATGGAAGAGTAAGGAGCTACATGGGCGGTTCTACCGGGTCTTAACCGGACCCGACGTAGACCTGCTCGCTTCGGTGAACTGGCTGCGTTTTGGGGACCTCTTTGGGGAAACTGAAGGTTTTGCCTGTGCAATTGCAGATGAGGTTATCAAGACGAACAACTATCGGAAATACATCATGAAGGACGGTACGGTCGACATTTGTCGAGCATGCCACCGTCCTGGTGAATCACTTCGCCATATTATTTCCGGTTGTTCGTATCTTGCTAACACCGAGTACTTGCATAGGCAGAATCAAGTAGCCAGGAACATCCACCAGCAACTTGCTCTTCAATATGGCCTTATTGAGTTTGAAGTACCGTACTATAAGTACACACCAGTGCCAGTTCTTGAGAATGGTCGTGCATTGCTCTACTGGGACCGATCAATCATCACGGACAGGACTATTGTTGCCACAAAAAAGTTAATAATAGTACTTTAAAATCCTTTTATAATGGGTAAATTCCTATAGGGGGGGGTTGACAGGCTAGCCTAAAATCACGTTTTTGACCAATGATCACATTGGACTCTGTTCTTCTCATACGTCGATATATTCTCTTTAGTAATCCCTAATTACGCAAAGAAAATTGAAAATGTCATTAAAACAATTTACTTCTTTCTGCGTCAACAAAACATAAAAAGTTTACACATTTAAAAAGGTTTTATTCAAAAAAGGTTTTAATGACTCGCGTTTGGGGCTTTTATGAACACTCCATACCTGTCCTATTATCCCTGCCGGTAGCGATAAATGGAAATAAAAATCCAACTATCCCCACCAGTGCAAATCGGTGGAGATATATGGAGAAAACGATTCCATATATCCCTACCAGTAGCTATAATCGGAAAAAAAGTCCAAGTATCCCTACCAGTGGGGATATGTCAGTAGGGATATGTGGAATAGGGGCTCATTATATTGTAGGCCGTGCTGTTCCGCATACCTGACACAAACATCCAGCAGTTTCTGCAAGCCACCGATTGAGGGACTCAGCAACACCATGTCATCAGCATAGCGTTAATTTGTTTTGTCAGCGTTCCTTTAATTTTTTTTATAGCGATGCTCCCTTACATGTCCTAATAACTTGCATGAAAGTGTGTACAACTGTACCATTTTACATGTAAGTAGAAATGGAAATACAAAGTTTTTAATAATATTTTAATAGTTATGCGATAAAAGGCCCTTTTATCGCATAAGGACAGATTCTCATAAAGACAGATTCGCAAAAGGACAGATTCTCGTATGGACAGATTCTCAAAAAGACGAAGTACATGTAAGTAGAAATGGAAATACAAAGTTTTTAATAATATTTTAATAGTTATATTATATATTATGAAATTTGAAAAATTATGAAAAACAAATGAGCATCAGTAAAAAACAAATGAATAGTTATATTATAGTAAATAATATTATAATATAATATATTATATTATCCTATACAATACATATTGAAATTTAATTACCTATTGTAAAACAGAATTATCTTCTGTGACTCGTCTCAGTACTGCAAGGCGTTGTAAGCACTCTATGAGCGAGATTTTATTTTGTAAACAGTCAGATATAATATGTTCTATTTGACTATCAATTAAAATATCACTTCTTCTTCTTTTTTTGCCAGCACAATAGTAGCCACCGCGAATTATCTTTATATCGCCAACAGTTGCTTCTTTTTTTAAAAGCGCGACAAAATAAAATAAGGGTGGTTTTTTAGGTATAATAGTATTCATCCTTTTGTGCCACCCCTCGATGGCATTCGTAGTACGGAACTTTTCACCGTAACAACTAAAGATCTCGCTTGTTATAAGAGTGATCCATTGTTTATTGAAATAATTTCTAAACGTTTTACTTTCATCGCTATTAGGAGTTAATTCACATAGTGATAGATATGCTTCTGGTATAAGTATTGGTGGTAGTAATGCTAACAGAGAGAACATCTTTGTGCATTTACGACCTTCTGCTGAACCAGTGAAACCAATAGCCTTAGATTTTTTCCAGACAGCATTTACAAAGTGATAGTAGCAGCCTTTTACAGTAACATCAGGATATATTGATTTAATGGCTTGGATTATAGCAAGTTCATAGTCGCATTTAAAAATGCTAATATTCATATGAAACTGTTCCTTTAAAATCTTGAAAAGTCTTTCGTACGTAGCTTGGCTTTTATTAGGTAACAAGGCGAAGGAAGGAATTTGAGTATTCGCAGTAGTTCCATCATATCATTATGACGTATAAATGGTACTAATGCGAAAAAAAATTCGCAGTAGTACCATCATGGAACTGAGCAATGGAACTAAGGCGAACGAAGCCGAATAGCAATGGCACAAAACCAACAGTTTCTGCCTCATGTGTTATATCAGCATGCAAAGAAAATAGTTGATAGAAAGGAGCTGGACAACATTTAAAGGTGCCGTCAACGTACACAGTGTTTTTCAATGTTACTTTTGCTAGTTGGCTACCAAAAATAATAATTTTCTCTTCAAATCCTTCATCAAATAAAAAAAAGTCACTCACTAGAGAGTCTGGTAACTGTACTTCTTGTGGTCGATTAAATTTATTTTTCTTAACTTTTAAAAATTTATATCGAGCCCGATATAAGGTATCCTTTTTGGAACTAAATAAAGGTAATTCTTGTGGGGATTTTTCATCTTGACCTAGTTGATTGTCAGTTTTCTTATTAAGGTTGTAATAATATTTCTCAAATATTTTAGGAATTGGTTCCAAATTTTGACAGGCCTCTTTTTTAGCACACGAAGTTGTAAAATCGTTTCTATTGCGTTCAAAATCTGGCAAGCATAGATGTTTTGCTTCTTTTATAATTTCATTATTTTTTGACAACGTTATGAAAGTGCTACACAAACTTTTATTAAAGCATCGCCAATTACTTAACCTGACATATTTGTTTTTACAAAATTATATCTATGGCCTGCATGCAGAAGCACCATGCCATGATTTGGTAATTGGCCTTTACCTATAAAAATAAATACAAGCTTGGTTTAGTACGGGACTATTACTTTCGTAACAATATTGTTATAAGCAAATTTTTTTAAATATAGTAACCCCACTAATATCCTCACTGCTGGAGGAAGAGTCTCCTCTCCTAATTAAAATCAGTACACCCGTTTGGCAGCTACTAACAATACCAGCTCTCGTTTTTCCATCAGAGTCAATAAATTATAAGCAGAAGTAAAATAATGCAAACCTTTATTGCCTTCTATAAATACGACATCATTTATCCCAGAACTAGGGCCCGCTTTATCCATTATTGTATAAACAATTATATTTAAGTATTACCAAGTATTACAATAAGAATAAAACATGCACATGACATGCACTTAGAAATTCTTCAATGACAATGTCAAACTAATGACGACAAAATAATTATCTTTCTCTATTAAACCAGTAATAGAACTAATTATAACCTCTTATCAAGGAGGATTAATTAATATTGTCATTTCTTTCTACGAATTCGCTTTGATATTAAAAATATTATTGGAAAACCTACAGAAAAATAGACCTTTAAATAAACTTTTTAAATAAATATTATATAATAAAATAAATAAATATATATTTTTTAAATAGTCTTTTGTTTTGTCGACGTTAATTTGTTTTGTCAGCGTTCCTTTAATTTTTTTATAGCGATGCTCCCTTACATGTCCTAATAACTTGCATGAAAGTGTGTACAACTGTACCATTTTTGTCTTTTTGAGAATCTGTCCATATGAGCATCTGTCCATATGAGCATCTGTCCTTTTGCGAATCTGTCTTTATGAGAATCTGTCCTTATGCGATAAAAGGGCTAATATTATTAAACGGTATACCATCAACAGAACATCCGACTCGGGTGTTGCTGAGCTCCTCAATCAGGCCATTCAGGTAGCAATTCAACAGCCATGGTGACGTCAGGCCCCCCTGCCTGACTCCGCAATCCAAGGTGTACTCTGAGGAAAGCGCATTATTCCACCTCACCTGATTTACCTGACTGCCATACCAATATTTAAGAATGGCAATCAGGTCTGACGGCATGTCGGTTTCCTTTTCGAGCTTTTTCCAGAGCACCCCATAAGCAACAAGGTCGAAGGCTCGAGACAAGTCTAGGAAGCAAGCAAAAACGGGTGTCTTCCTATCGGTATAATACCTCACAGTATGCTTCAAACATAATATTGCCGACTCAGTGGATAGCCCCGACCTAAAACCAAATTGCGCATCATGCAAGTTCATATAGCCTGTCATTCGATTACGCATCAAGCCGTCCAGCACTTTCGCCACCACGGTAGCCAAAGAGATAGGGCGATAGTTAGAGCTATCAAAAGCATCGCCGGTCTTATTTTTAATAACGGGTACAATTACCGTGCGTATGAGATCTGCCGGTAAGTATGAATGCGCAACACACAAATTAAAAAACAGAGTAAGTACCCGCGGCAAGTGCACTCCAGCATGATGTAGATGCTCAATGCTGAGGCCATCGTGACCAGGCGACTTACCACGAACCATATACTTCAACACAAATTTCGGTTCCTTCACGGTAAATAAGGTACGATCGCCCAATCTCGACTCAACCTCAGCATCCGCGACCTGAACAGAACGGGGCCTAATTCTAAATTGCTCGATCAAGTAATCGATAAAGTCCTTGTTGACGAACAGTCCTAACCGCTTTAATCTTTTTATCTAATTGATATTCTACAAAGGTTTGAAAAAGACAAAACTTGGCATTAACCTCTGTCTTTGAAGAAATAAAGTAAGCAAATACCTTTCTTGTATAATCGTCTACTAAAGTTAACATATACTTATTCCCCTGAAAGGAGGTTGTAGACATAGGCCCACATAAATCAATATGAATCAATTCCAATGGCGAGGTAGCCCTATTAAATGCTACCTTCTTAAAAGGTTTTCTTGCTTGTTTGCCTTCTACGCAAGCGATGCAATTCGTTTTATCTACTACTTTAAACTCAACGCCTACCTCGTGATTATTCAGTTGACTCATGCCTATACGACACAAGTGTCCTAACCTGTTGTGCCAAAGTTGGTAACTATTCTGACAACCAGAGTGCACATCCTGCGTCAAATAATTGTTCGCCACGTTATCGGGAACATTTACGGTACAATCAAGTACATACAGTCCACCACAGGGCGAGGCATGAAGAACGGAATCACCTGTAAAACGAAAAGTATTATTTTTATAAAAATTACATCCACTTTTATCAAAAACACATATAAAACCCTTATCAACAGCTTTCTGTACAGATAACAGATTGCTTTTAAATCAGAAACAAAAGCAACGTCACTGATCCTGTTGACAACATTCTCTGGTGTATTTATTGAGACATTACCAATTCCGCAGCACTGTATTTGTTCTCCGTTTGCGACTGTGACGACATTATTCTTTAAAGAAATATCTTGAAACCAATCATGTCTAGAAGTCATATTTTTGGAGCATCCCGAGTACCAAAGATCTTTATTAGAGTGGCCAGAAGTATTGAGAGCAGTAAATATGGAGTCGTTTCCTTTTACAGCTTTTAATTTCTCCTTCTTGCATCTCAGTGGACAGTCCGGCCTTTTATGTCCAGGTACTTTACAGTCGTAACACACTATTTCTTTCTTCTTAGATTTAAATTTCAGTCTGGCATTGAAAACGGAATCCATTGGTGCAGCTGCATTTTTGGACATCTCATTCAGCAGTTTCGATTTCACTAAATCTGTAGTTACGTCGACATTACAGTTCTCTAGCGCCATAATAAGAGGCTCATATTTTGGGGTGAGACCTCCCAAAAGTATAGCGGCAATCGACGTATCTTCTATCATCTTGTCAATATCCGCCAAGTCCTGTGCGGTTGACATAACTGCATTAATGTACAGTTCGATATTATCGAAGTCTGTCAGACTTAATCTGTACAGCTTACGCTCTAAAGCTAGTCTTCGTCCCATTCCTTTGTCCTCAAAAGCTTTCTGCAAACATTTCCATGCTTCGGCTGCATTTTTTGACATCTGACGTGCGTAATAGCTGCACCGTCTACTGTTAAGCAAATTTTTGCTAGTGCTTTTGCGTCGTTTCGTACCTTGATCGAGGCGGGGGTCGTGTCATCTTCTGTATAACCACTTACTGTTTCCCATAAATCCTCGTGTAAAAGATAATTACGCATCTTGAACTTCCATGTAGGATACCCATCTTTATTCTTCAGGCAAAAAGATGGAATCGAAGATGAATTTGACGAAGTTGACTTCTTATCAACTGAGACATCTCCAAATTCGTGTGACATTTCGACGAAAAATTTAATTTTTATAAGTCACACAAAAATATACACTATAACTATACCAAATTAAAACTTTACACAGCACGCTCTCAACCCTTCGTGCTGATAACGTGTTGGGATATTGAGGAAAACGGTGCTTAAATGTAAGTATTTGTTAGGAAATAGTAAAAGAGATGTTACTGTCACGAGTGTTTATATTCAAGTAACTAGGTAAATAACAAACATTAAAATATTGAATAAAAGAATATGTCAAATAGAATGTGCCTAAAAGGAAAAATAACTTATAAAGAGTCTGCACTACAAGAGATTTTTTTTTTTTAGTCCCGCGGCCACAGGCCGCGGCCGCTCTAACGTCCGTTGCCGGGCGTCTCTGGTTACAAGCAGAACGTATTTCCAGTGGCGCCCGGCGGACTACAAGAGATTAGACTATCTACAACAAAATTATTTGTGTGATCCACAAATGTTTGTTTCGGAGTTTGGGTATTTTCGGATCGGAAGGAAGAGGGTGAGATCAGATTGAAGAGCTCTTCAGAACACTCGCCGTTGTAAATACGGTAGAATGCGGCCAAGGAAGCTATTGTTCGGCGCAGAGCTAGCGGCTCAAGGCTTCCCGTTACCTCCGGACAATCTATAATACGGATAGCCCGTCGCTGCATAGCGTCGAGAGCGTCCAGCAGATACTTCGCGGAGCCGTCCCAGAGGTGAGAGCAGTATTCGACGCAGGGTCTAATCTGCGTCTTGTACAGCAGACACCTCTGGTCCGGTGTAAACAATCTCTTTACCTTATTCAGTACATTAATATTAACATTATTTACATTAAGCATTATGATTTAAAAATAAACTGTATACATAGTCCATTGTATACAGCTATAAATATACCCTGTATACAGACTCTTCGATTTTATTTAGTTGTTTAGATTTATATGATGTATAGGTTTGATATAATACCTACCCTAAGTTACAAATAGCAAATAAAGTCACACTTATAACCAACATCCACCTTGGTATCATTTTTGAAACCTGATTTTAATAGTCGATTTTGTAAAATTTATCGATAAAATGTATCGACACTGTTACATCAATAGTGGGCGGTAACTTTTGGTAGTGTCATTATAGTGTTATGATATAAAATGTATATGTATGTGTTTGTGAAAATGTTAATGTGTTATTCTTATTTTCATGTGTGTTTCGTAGTGGCACCCGATTGGGTTTGAGCGTCTGAGAATGTGTGCGTGTCGATGACCCCCCCGCACCAAACATGCTAGACTTTTATGTATCGGGAAAATGCATAATGCCTTGTCCCGTCGTATACGGCGACGGCATATACGACGACCGCGTTGGTCTATGCTGATAACAGATGACGAGATAGCTGTCTGGACATGCCCATTTTATTTCATTATCTCGATTTCGTCATCATGCATTATTTTCTGACATACAGTACCTATGTTTTGGAGTATATATATATATATATATATATATATATATTGGGAAGCTACGGTTAAAATATTAGTATCTTTAAATCTTTCCCTAAGAGAGTCTCTCTTAGGAATAATAAGAAGCTTCTCCCAGCTTACGTTGGCCACTCTCGCGTAGTTCGTACCTACATTAGGGAACGACCGATACCAACTGACTGCGATCCTGTAAGTAGAAAAAAAAGGGGCATACCGTAGTAGCAGCTAACAGAATGATGTCATGACTGCCCTAGAGCTGAATGAAAATTGTTCTGACACTGATTCTGATATGAATGATTTGAATAATGAAAAGAAATAATATGTAAATAACCAGTTAAAAAAAAAACAATTAATAATGCCTAATTCATCAACATCTGCTGGACAAGTTGCCATCGATCCAGTCTAGAGCCAGAAAGATCTGTAAGACTGTTCTCCGGTACAGACCGAAGATGTTGTTAACACTTGAAATTCGGTCGGGTCGCTGGACAGCGCGCACAGAGGTCTCGAGTTCAGTACGGCTTCGACCCGTATGAATAGTGTGCCCAGCTCCTCGAATGATAACGCTCTGGTACCAACGGTGCGTCGTAAGAGAGCGCGGGCCCCTTTAATGACGGCCTCATGTAGTCCACCGAAATTACTGCCCGTTGGGGGATTAAATCGCCAAACAATACCACGAGAGACAAAACCGTTATTGATATTAATCGATTCGTCGTTTAAAAATTTAGTTATTTCACTTAATTGTTTATTTGCTGACACGAAATTCGTACCATTATCTGAAACGATAGAATGGCACAAACCTCTCCTAGCTGTAAATCGATCGAAACATGCCAAAAAACATTCCGTACTTAGTGATGCCATCACTTCTAAATGAACTGCCCGTGTCGCACAACACACGAACACACAAAGATAGGATTTGGAGATGCGAGCGTTCCTACGCGTTGACTCTTTCGTAGGAAACGGTCCGCCCATGTCAACACAAACAGTGTGAAATACATGAACATCCTGAGAGTGATATTTAGGTAGTTCGCCCATTAAGGGTTGTCGACTCGTAGGAACTGCTCTGAAACAAGAAATGCATGTCCTAGTTCGTGACCTAATAGCATTACGAGCGTTGACGATCTAATACTTTTGTGTTAGTAGACTTTGAAGTGTGCGAGGACCCACATGTAAGTAAATTTTGTGGAAATGATGGGCATCTTTAGGAAGTAAAAGAGGTTGCTTTTGTTGGTAAGATAACTTTGACTGGGAAAGTCGACCCCCCACCCTGAGGAAACAATCAGGGTCAATGAAAGGGTTGAGTTTCTTTAAAGAAGAATTACTACCCTTTACCAATGCCTGCATTTCACTACCAATCATTACCGGGGACAATCGCCCGGGGCAGTGGCTGCACAGGCGGCACGGTGACCGGATCTATGTTGAGGTCACGCCCCATTGTTAACACTGCGAGGGGTCCAGCGAAGGCACCGCACTCCACACGCTTGTGGAGCGCTCAGCGTGGGCGAGTCAGCGCTGAGACCCACGGTCTAGTTGTGAATACCCTCTCAGAGGAAACCATGCTTTGAGCCATGGCCTCCAGCGGGAGTAGGTGGAACGTGCCAATGTCTTTCTTCGAGCACGTCAAGCTCGTAAAGGTGCCAGCCGAGAGGGAGCGTATCATCTCTGCTGAGTTCCGAAGTCGGTGGCCAGGGCGCCGCAGACTCATCTACGCAGACTATCAGCTGCAGTGCTGAAGCCCCGCAGAACGCACATTTACTCACCGACGCTGGATAATACCCGACCCTAATGATGCGGGATAAAACCCCACCCAACCCCAGACAGAGGCCCAGGCCACATAGTTTCCGCCGGGCGCCACTGAAAATACGTTCTGCTTGTAACCAGAGACGCCCGGCAACAGACGTTAGAGCGGCCGCGGCCTTGGGCCGCGGAACTAAAAAAAAAGGCCACATAGTTGGCCAAAGTCCGCCGGCGCCATAGGGAATACTTCCGAGTGCGTACCTGGGGCGCCCAGCAATGGACGTAGGGGTGGCCGAGGTATTGGGCCGCGGTATAAAAAAGGGGCCTCGCAAAGACCTGCCGCCCGGAGCCTCGCAATGGGTAAGGCCGCCGCTGGTACCTACTTAATAATTATTAAATTGAACGCGAAACTCTAAATCCTTAATATTATCAACACTAATGCACTATAGTAAATACCATGTACCTAACTAATGTTTGTTTACATATAGCATTAGCGAAAGAGTTAAATTAACCACAAAATGTTTAAATTTTTATTGTAAACTTGATTCTACTATAATCTAGGTACCTACTCCTTTGTTATATTAAATTACTTTTCGAGGTACTCTTATATTATATCACATGATAAAATTTACCGAATTCAAAACATATCACACGAAAACTCACAACAAACAAAATGCACTGCAAACAAACAGGTTACGACATGATTACGCACGTGGACGCGGCCAAATGTCATCGTCGCTTGGATGTCATTTACCGCGCCGAACACACCCGAGCAGAACGCGGATGAGGTTTCGGTTTCGGTCGTAGTTTCGGCAGGTTTGCTGCCGAAACCGAAACATAACCGAAACTCGTTTTTTTGCCGAAACTCGACCGAAACCGAAACTGAACATTCGGCCGGACACTACTGTCTTGACGCACTTAAGTTCGGGCGGGTTGCAGTCACGAAACTCGTCCATGGTTCTAATTGGCAAGTGTAGGCGATCTAGATCGAGCCAGTCTGGTCCTGTGAACCATTCTCGCGTGGCTAGCAAGACTAACGGTAAACCTCCACGAGAGCAGATATCGGCAGGATTGTTTACCCCACTGACATGATACCAACTCTCACAGGGTACACCGTCATTAATTTTAGACACCCTAGTAGAAACAAATGTTTTAAGTGTGTGACTAGGTGTATTCAACGAGTATTTTTTGATTGGTTGATCTAAAGAATAGCGCCACAGAATGTGTTGATAAGATCGCTGGTCAGGGTCCACGATAATCTGGCGATACATTTTACAGATGTCTGCAGACAAATAAACCTCGTGAAGACAAAAGTTAATTAGAAGCTGATTGATATCTGCCTGCAGTTTAGGGCCTGGAAGTACGACTGAATTCAGCGACAAACTGTTAGATGACTTACCTGACGCATCAAATACCACACGATGAGACGTAGTGGAACTGCTAGGCCTAATGATGCAAAAATGCGGTATGATGTATTTCGATACCACATCCCGGGCATCACCAAGACAGGTCATATGTCTGAGGTCCTCGTATTCACGCATACATTTATGGTATTGTATTTTAAGCTCAGGTTCTCTTTCCAATTTTGACTCTTAAGTTACGAAGTCGCCGAGCTGCCATTTGACTCGAGTCTCCCAATTCCACCGACTCACGAAACGGATACCTCACTATATACCTACCCGAAGTGTCACGCCTGTGGCCTTTCGCGAACAAGTGTTCTGCCTGCTCTTCCTCCGGACTTAGCGGTACGTTAGATGGTACTTCTTCTGTTTCCCAAAACGATCGCATAACTTGTTCAATTGTGGAAAACGCGCAGAAAGAGTCAGAGCGATTCGCGTTGGTAGTTGTAGGATCCCTGGAGTGACAGATGTCTGTCTGCCCCACAAGAACATAACCGAAAATGAAGCTCATAGCAACAGGTAAACCAGATTCTCGCGGAAGTATCTTTTGACCGTCATAAATATATGGAAACAGATCACCGCCGAGTAACATATCTATAGCCGCAGGTCGATAGTACCCTGAGTCAGCTAACCTTATTTGTTGAAATTCTGTAACAAACTTATCGGGTAGTGGCAGCGTTGGTAAATTACCAGCTATACTGGCGACTATCACCGCGTCCGTCTTCAGTACAGGACCAGGAGAATGTCGTGGTTTAACATTGCATGTAGTTAAACCGAAATCCTTGACCAAACTACCACCCAGCCCAATGGGTTCAAAGTGACATTGACGTCGCGTCAGGTTCAAACGTTTTGCGCAGTTTTGAGTTATGTAGCTCGTCATGGCGCCGCTATCAATTAAATTACGTACGGTGTGGAACTGGCCCCAACAATCTGCGACGTGTATAATAGCGGTGCCGAGCAAAACTGTCAAGTTAGCCGAGCACGTCAATGCTACTGCACTAGTATTCGAATTTGCAAGAGAATCTATGTGCAATGTGTGATGATGCTTATTTTTGCACACTGTACATCGTACCGTAGACGGACAGTTGTCGATCGAATGTTCTCGTAAACAATTCTCACATAGACGTAATTGTTTGATCTTATCGAGTCGCTGCGCCGGTGTCAGATCGATGTAGTCAATGCATCGATAAATAGAATGCATCTTTGTACAGTACAGACACTTAATGGATTTCATTGACATAACACTTTTGTCTGTACTTGTACTTGTAACAGCTGACGACAAGGTCGTTCGCTGTGTTTTCCTAGGTTTTGTGGTAGACGGTTGGCTACCACTCGAAGAACCAGGAATGTGTCCAGCCATCTCGAGAACACGTACGTATTTCTCCACGAATAGTATTAATTCCTCATAAGTAGGTATGTCCTATCTCTTTTTCTAACTCGCGCCTAGTGACGGAGTCCAAGTTACGCAAAGCGACATAAAATAATATAAATTCCGATAGGTTGTTGACCTTGAGTAGCTGTAAGGCCTTAACGTTTTCTTGATATGTCTGTAAGAATTCGTTAAGTCCCGTGACAGATTCGGTAACTAACGGTTTAAAATTAAATATTTTATCTAAATAATTAGTAGCTAATGCGCGTTTGTTGTCATATCGCTTCACTAAAGTAGACCAAACAATAGGATAATTGTCAGACGTAACTGGCATAGACTTCATGATAGTTAATGCGGGACCGCTCACCGCTGAAAGTAAATAGTAGAACTTCTCGATATTTGCCACTATAACTATGAATTAAGCTGAGAAATGTGTCTCGAAAAGTAGGCCAGTTTTCAAGTTTACTATCAAAAGGAAATAGTTCCAACTTAGGGAGTCTAGGTTTCGCGCACTGACTTTCACTTTTACAAGTTTTATTTAACTCATCACTATTTGATTCACTGGAACCAAACATACCTTCATAGACGCCACGAATGTGATAGTACATAGTATCAAAGCTACAACTTACAGACATTAAAACGGCGCGTCTTGTCTACTTCAGCTACTTCCACAGTATCATGACATATGGCATACTACTGTGGGGTAACGCTGCCGATATTGAATGCATCTTTGTGTTGCAGAAGAGGGCTATCCGGACTATCTATGGAATGGGGTCTCGGGAGTCATTAAGAGATAAGTTTAAGCATATTAACATCCTTATAGTGTATGCACAGTATATTTATGAAATTTTATTGTATACCCACAAGAACAAAAGTAAATTTGTGAAAAATAGTGATAATCATAATCTAAACTTAAGAAATAAGGATAAACTGGCTGTTCCTAAATTTAGGCTTCATAAAGTGAGTAATTCTTTTGCGGGGAACTTTATTCGAATGTACAATACATTGCCAACCGAAATAGCAAATTTATCTGTCAATAAATTTAAAAAACTAATAAAAAGTAAATTGTGCCATAAAGCTTATTATAGTATTAATGATTTCTTAGATGACAAGGCGGCCTGGTTGTAACAACGTAACGAATTGCTCCTTTCTAAATAACTCTGTATTAGATTTAAGATGAAATATTTTAAAAAAAGCCGAGCTGAGTTTCTTGAGGGCTCTTCTCAGTCTCGTTGCATTTTGGAACCCTCGGTAGAGTCACACCAACTTCTGACGAATCTAAATAATTTTCTGAAAATTTCAAAGATAATAAACGTTATTTTATTTTATATATTATATTTTTAAATAAAATTACGAACTGCAAAGTATGAACAACAATGGCGGTCACCCGTATGATCGCAGATATTTTTGTAAAATGAAAACTTAAAGTACTGTGTTTTGCATTAAAATATACACTGATTTGAGATACGATGTGTATATTTCTATGTTTTACACAGGTTTTAGACTCCTACAATAGGAATTGACATAGAAATATGCAAATATGTCGCACCCGTGTAGGTACCCACTTAATAGTTTTATAATGAAAGTTGATGAAATAATGAATTTATATCGATAAATACATGTAAATATATAGATATTCAGTTGTATTGATATCGTAACTGATCGATCCTGGCTCGATTAATAATAATAATAATAACCCTCGACATCTGTTCATACGTCATTTTTATCCGCAAATTATTTTAAAATTTTTATCAACATAATCTTGCCGAAATTTATACCATTACTTACAGATTTTTAAATAAATACCAATAAGTTTATAAATAAATCATTTCACAAGTTATTACAACAATAAACCAAATTATTCTATAAAAATGAAAAAGCGATTTGACATGACGTGTCAATCGTCAAACATACAAACAATAATATTACGACTCAAGAAATTGGATAATGATACTGATGAATAACGATGCTAACAAGAGCCAGGAGCAAAAATGCGCAAATACCACCCCCGGACTCGTCACTAAACTCCGCCTCGCAGGCACCGGACCGCACATCGCTGACACAGGTGCTCGCTGAGGCGTCGAGCTCTTCAAGTGACGACTATTTCTCTCCGCCGACGTCGCCAACACCTGTACGCCGGCGAGGGAGAGGCCGGCCACCGAGCAGTTTGGGGCCCCGAAGCCTACCAGCTTCGAGTAGGGTCCCCACTACCGGTGGTATTGTGCACCGCATGCGATGGACTTCATCCATCAATGAAAACGTCATGCGGGCATATTATGAGGCTACAGATGGGGAAACCAACCTGACTGCGTACCGTTCAAGGATGCTTCCTTTGTTTCAGGCTCTTGAACCAACAATGACTGTTGCCGTCCAACGACTATCGGATCAAGTGCGGGCTATCCAACGATGTAAGTTGTTGGATCAATCTGTGCTTGATCGACTACGCCTGGAAGTATTATCTACTCGTACAGCTCCAGTGTCAACGAGAGCACCGTCACCTGTGACACAGACGGTTGCTACAAGTGCGACGTTAGCAGAGCCCGCACCCGACGCGGGAAATGATACGAGTGATACATCTATCCAGGTAAGCGAGCAATTGAGGAGTACTTTGGAAGATGTGATCTCGCAGTATAGGTTTATACCTAATTCTAGACCGCGGCTACCACGCTTGCCAATGCATAAACGAAATCTGGCGTTGATGGGAGCCCTGAATGCATTGCTAGAGCCGTACTTACGGACTAGCAGTGATTTGCTTGATACTCACTCGATTCTTTACTGTGGAGCTATTGCCGCTTGTCGTGTTGCACGCGTTAAATTCCCCGAAGTTAACCGTGCACTGCGACCGGATGGTGTTCCCGTATGGCAGGCAAGAATCGAGCGACGTATCGGCACATTTAGGACTCTCATTGCAAAGCTTATCTCTTTCAGCCGGGGAAATAGTCGTCCCCGGGTCATGCGTTTCGTGACTCAGGCATTTGCTGGGACCGGTATTCGTCCCCAGCAATACTTAGCCAATGTCACGGAACGTATTGACTTTCTGAAACAGAAAGTGTATGCATGGGCAAGCCGTATCCGTCGTTATAGAGAGCGTGTAAATAGATACTGGCAGAATCGCATTTTCCAAAGTGACCAAAGGAAGGTGTACCGAGAGTGGGAGGGAACTGGACAACGTTTGAGCGACGGACAACTGCCAAATGCTGACACCATGAATCAATTCTGGCGTGACATATGGTCGGTGCCCGTCGAACATTCGGAGGGCGACTGGATCCGTGTCATCGAGCGTGAATGCAGTATCATCGAACCCATGGAGTCTATTACCATAGACTCCGAAGACGTTAGTTGTGCAATTCGTACGGCCCCGAACTGGAAAAGTCCTGGGCCGGATGGATTGCACAACTTTTGGATAAAGTGGGTTCAGAGCTCGCATGAACGCTTGGCAACACAGTATCAAGAAGCCCTTGAGTCTGGTTCCTTACCCGCTTTCATGACCACTGGCATCACCTTCCTGCTCCATAAATCAGGTAGTACCACGGACCCTAAAAACTATAGACCCATCACTTGCTTACCTACCATCTACAAGCTCCTTACATCTATTCTGAGAAGTAAAATAAACTCGCACATAGTATCTAATAATATCTTAGAAAACGCTCAGAATGGATGTAGGGCTGGGTCTCGTGGTACTAAGGAGCTACTCCTCATTGATATGGCCATTAGCCAACAAGTCAAGCGGAGTAGGGGCGCCCTCTCTACTGCCTGGATTGACTACAAGAAGGCCTATGATTCGGTGCCTCATTCATGGCTGAGGAGGATTTTAGAGTTGTATAAAATTAATCCGACTCTTAAATCCTTCTTAGTCTCGTGTATGGGGCAGTGGACCACAGTACTTCGTCAACCAGGTAATGGTGGGCACGCCTCTGACCCGCAAGGCTTGATAAGGATTGAGCGTGGTATATTCCAGGGCGACAGTTTGAGTCCATTGTGGTTCTGTTTAGCACTGAATCCACTTAGCACATTGCTGAAGGATTCAGGGCTAGGCTATCGGTTTCGTAGAGGGGGTGAGGTTATTTCTCACCTGATGTATATGGATGACCTCAAACTGTTCACACTGAAGCACCAAGATTTAGTGACATTACTAAAAACTACGGAAGTTTTTAGTAATGCCATTAAGATGGAGTTCGGTGTTGATAAGTGTGCGGTTATGCATGTACAGCGGGGGAAGGTTGTAAATTCACCGAATTTACAACTTTCTGAGATAATAACTCTCAGATCTCTCTCCGAGACCGAAACATACAGATACCTAGGTATGTCAGAGTCATTGGGTATAGCGGTAGAGGACATTAAGAAATCGGTGAAAGAACGTTTTTTTGGCCGCCTGACAAAAATTCTTAACAGTTTTTTGTCTGGCGGTAACAAAATGCGGGCTTTCAACGGTTGGGTAATGCCTTTATTGTTGTACTCCTTTGGCATACTTAGGTGGACTCAAACGGAACTAGACGCCCTGGATAGGCGAGTCCGTCAACAACTGACATTGCATCGAATGTTACACCCACGATCTTCTGTCATGAGACTGTACATTCCACGGAAGTTGGGGGGTCGAGGATTTTTAAATGCCAAGAACCTCCATAACCGTGAAGTGTGCAGTCTGAGGAATTACTTCCTACAAAATGGGTGTGGCATTCATTGTGATGTTGTGATGGTTGACAAGGGCCTGACACCTCTTTCCTTGGCTAACGAGAACTGGCGTAAACCAAAGGTGTTTAGTACTGAAGACCGTAAGGACGTATGGAAGAGCAAGGAGCTACACGGGCGGTTCTACCGAGTCTTAACAGGACCCGATGTAGACCTGCCCGCATCGGTGAACTGGCTACGTTTCGGTGACCTCTTTGGGGAAACTGAAGGTTTTGCCTGTGCAATTGCAGATGAAGTTATTAAGACGAACAACTATCGGAAATACATCATGAAGGACGGTACGGTCGACATTTGTCGAGCATGCCACCGTCCTGGTGAATCACTTCGCCACATTATTTCCGGTTGTTCGTATCTTGCTAACAGCGAGTACTTGCATAGGCACAATCAAGTAGCCAGGATCATCCATCAGCAACTTGCTCTTCAATACGGCCTTATTGAGTTCGAGGTACCATATTATAAGTACACACCAATGCCAGTTCTCGAGAATGGTCGTGCGTTGCTCTACTGGGACCGATCAATCATCACGGACAGGACTATTGTTGCCAATAGGCCTGATATCGTGTTGGTTGATCGGACCCAGCGTCGGGCAGTGCTCGTCGATGTCGCCGTCCCGCATGACGAGAATCTCGTGAAGGCAGAGAAGGACAAACTTAGCAAGTACCTTGATCTGTCCTTCGAGATAACCGCCATGTGGGACGTAGACTCGACGATCATTGTGCCGGTGGTCATTTCGGCTAACGGATTAATAGCGAAGAGTCTCGACCAACATCTCAAGAGACTCTCGTTAGATTGTTGGATCAAGAGTCAGATTCAGAAGGCTGTTATCCTCGACACGTGCCGTATTGTTAGGAGGTTTCTCAGTCTATAGCCTCCACCGCCGGTAGTTTGGGTCCTACTCCGCTACTGGTGGGTCACTATTTTTTATATTTTTAAATGTATTTGTGTTTTTTATAAATGTATTTAAAAATGTATAAAATAAGAATATAAATGAATAAACGATAATAATAATAATAATGTTGGTGAAGAAGTGAGTGATGCTGCTATACCTGTAAGTACTCAATACAATGAGGAATTAAGGAGCGCTTTGGAGCGAGCGATTGGTGAGTTTCAATCTGTCCCTATTGAGTGTAGACCGCGGCTTCCGCGTTTGCCCACACATAAAAAAATTGTGGCGCTAGTGTGTGCCCTAGACTCGATGTTAACATCGTTTTTTAACAACTGCAGAAACATTACTGATGCCCATTCCATTCTGTACTGTGCAGCTGTTGCAGTATGTCGAATAGCTGGTGTTAAATTTTTTAAACAAGAAACAGCTATTCGACCAAAGCCTGCTGTACCAGCTTGGCAGTGCAGAATTGAACGGCGCATCAACGAGGCTAGGGTGCTCATTGGCAAGCTACACTGCTTCAGGACGGGCAATACACGCCCGAGAGTCATGCGCTTTGTGACCCGTGCATTCGTGGGAACTAATATTAGGCCCTGTGAATACTCTGTTCGGGTCACAGAGCGCATCGATTACCTGAAGCAGAAAGTTTATGCGTGGGCGAACCGCATAAGGCGGTACAAAAAAAGAGTGGACAGATACACTCAGAATCGCTTGTTCCAAAAAAATGAGAGGTGGGTATATAGAGGGTTGGAGCGACCTAACTCGGATGTGACTGATGGGAGTCTACCTGATGCTGTTTCTACAGTTAACTTCTGTAAAAGCATCTGGTCGACGCCCGTCAGTCATACACAGGATGCGTGGATTAGGGATGTTGAGCGGGCGTGTGAACCAATTCCAGCTATGGAACCTATAACCATATCTGAAGAAGATATTGGTTGTGTAGTTCGTTCGTTGCCAAATTGGAAATCTGCTGGACCGGACGGACTGCACAACTTTTGGTTAAAATGGTTCCGTAGCTCACACGCTTGCTTGGCATCTTGCTTCCAGTCATCCCTTGAGTCAGCGTCGCTTCCAGCTTTTATGACTACCGGACTAACCCACCTATACAAGTCTGGTAGTACCACAGACCCCAAAAATTATAGACCTATAACTTGTCTACCTACCATATACAAACTTTTTACATCCATCCTGAGAGTAAAAATATATTCACATGTACAAAACAATAACATCTTGTCAATCTCTCAGAATGGATGTAAAAGTGGGGCACGTGGTACGAAAGAGCTTCTTATTATTGACATGGCTGTTTGCCAGCAGGTACGCCGCAACCGAAAGAACCTTGCGACATGCTGGATTGACTATAAGAAAGCGTACGATTCTGTGCCTCATACATGGCTTCGGAGGGTGCTAGAGCTGTATAAAGTTGATGCAACTCTATGCACCTTTTTGGGGTCATGTATGAGACAATGGAGTACGGTTCTTGTTTATCCAGGGTGTCGTCAGGTTTTAGGAGGTGGTGTACCAATAGGGATTGAGAGAGGTATATTCCAGGGTGATAGTCTGAGTCCGTTGTGGTTTTGTCTAGCACTGAATCCTCTCAGTACGTTACTAGAGGGTTCAGGGTTAGGCTATCGGATGCGCAGAGGGGGTCAAATTTTGTCCCACCTTTTTTACATGGATGACCTAAAGTTATTTGCCCCTAATGGCCCCGATTTGATGACTTTGCTAAAAGTTACTGAAACTTTTAGTAAGGCCATCAGTATGGAGTTTGGGGTAGATAAGTGTGCGGTCATGCATGTAAAAAGGGGCGGGATTGTGGAATCTGAAGGAGTCAATCTTTCAGATTTCACACGATTTGGGTCACTCTCCGCAACCGAAACCTACAAATATCTAGGTATGTCTCAAGCTCTGTGTATTGCTGAGACTGACATGAAACAGAAGTTGCAGGATCGTTTCTTTGGCCGCCTAAAAAAAATACTGAAAAGTCTTTTATCAGGCGGTAACAAGGTGCGTGCTGTCAACGGCTGGGCCATGCCAGTCTTAGTTTACTCTTTTGGCATACTTAGATGGACTCAGACGGAGTTAGAAGCTCTGGATAGGAAGGTGCGTTGTCTATTGACTTCATATCGAATACACCACCCACGTTCGTCAATAATGAGGTTGTATATACCACGGAAATGTGGGGGTCGAGGATTTTTAAATGCCAAGACTCTCCATAACCGTGAGATATGCAACCTTAGAGAGTATTTCCTACAGGTGGACGTGGATGTACATCGAGATGTTGTGGCAATAGACAACGGACTGACCCCGCTGTCCCTTGCGAAAGAGAACTGGCGCAAACCTGTAATATTAAGTGTATCTGATCGGAAGGAAATATGGAAGAGCTAGGAACTACATGGTCGATTTTATCGGGCTCTAAATGGACCCGATGTTGATTCAATAGCATCGGTATCCTGGTTACGATTTGGTGATCTCTTCGGAGAAACTGAGGGTTTTATCTGTGCAATCACTGACGAAGTCGTGATGACGAATAACTATCGGAGATTTATTGTCAAAGATGGGACGCTAGACATTTGTCGGGCATGTCATCGTCCCGGAGAATCTTTAAGACATATTATCTCTGGTTGTTCCCGTCTTGCGAACGGTGAGTATTTGCACAGACACAACCAAGTAGCCAGGATTATCCACCAGCAACTTGCTTTAAAGTATAACCTTGTCGACGTGGAGGTACCTTATTACAAGTATGTGCCCGACCCAGTTCTTGAGAACGGTCATGTCACATTGTATTGGGATCGATCTATTATCACTGATAGGACTGTTATAGCTAACAGACCTGATATAGTGATAATGGATCGATTAAAGCGCCTTGCAGTAATTGTCGATATCACTGTGCCACATGACGAGAATCTCGTGAAAGCAGAAAAAGATAAGCAAATGAAATATTTAGATCTAGCTCACGAGATTGTCGACATGTGGGATGTTGATTCGGCGATTATTGTTCCGATAGTCGTATCTGCGCATGGTCTAATAGCCAAGAGCCTCGACCTCCACCTACAGAGGCTCGCGTTAGGCAGCTGGGTCAAGGGCTTGATGCAGAAGGCGGTTCTGTTGAATACGGCTCGTATTGTGCGGAAGTTCCTGTCTCTGGAGCCCTAACCACCGGTAGCTTGGTCCCTGTACCCGATGCCGGTGGGTTACTGTTTTTTATATTTTTAAATGTATTTTTTATAAATCTATTTAAAAATGTAATAAATATGTGTTAAGTGTTAATAAAGAGAATAATAATAATAATAAATAGTTTATTTCTTTAACTTTTCATTTACAAAATTAATTAGTTGCCGGAACACCCAGGAAGCATTGGTAATGCTTGTGTTGGGTGGTTCCGCTCCTCCTTAGGACTATATAGTGAAGGTGTAGTATTATAGGTAACTACATTATATAAACTAATTTTATGTAATTAACTAAATTGACAGAGGTAGAAAATGAGTGAAAGAAATAGGAATAGTACTGGCGTGATCATCTGCATATATGTGTTTGTGTATGCGTGTGAGTATGTGTGTTGTGTAATGTGTGTATGTGTGTGAGGGTATATAAGAGTATATGTGTATTTGTGTGTGTCCCTATGTGAGGAGGCACCTATAGATATGAGTGCAAGTGACGGTGAGTTTATATGGAACAGTGTGTTACGTGAGTGTGTGTGTTTCGTAGTTTGTGTAGATTATGTTATTATTTGAAACTAGTTCCCAATGCAATGCTCGTAAGTACATACGAGCACTAAACTAAAAACCAGTTCCAAATACCACAAGAATGAGTTGCACAACCCTGAACTAACATTCGCATTTAAATAATAAGTTCTCAGTTTCGTTGCACCCAAGCGACTCAAGTTCCTGAACAAGGGTTTGTTTACATGTACGGAATTGCATGTTATATATTGTACATTTGCTGTGAAACTTATTATAAAGGTAGGCAGAATGTGCAGGAAATTGTCGCCTGGCAAACAGAGTTCTACAAGGAGGAGTAGCGGCTACTTTAGATATCCTTCTACCAGTTTGAACTTTATACACATACGGCAATTTTTTATGTAGTTTAAGTACTGAGTTGACAATATAAAGTTTTCTTAATGACAGTATGTTATGGCTTTGGTATAGTTCGTCCGTAGGAAATCTAAAAGGTTTAAAAAACATTGTCTTTAACAAGCATCTCTGGGCCCTTTCTGCCTCAAGAAATTTAGTTTTTGAGGCCCCACCCCAGACAGAGATACAGTAACTCATAACAGATTGCGCCAAAGCAATGTAGATACGCTTTAAGAGGTCTTTAGAGCAGACATGTCTCAGCCTCTTACAGACCCATATGAGTTTACGGATCCTACCATTTAAAGCTTCTATTTGGGGGTGCCAGGAAAGTCGTTGATCTAATAATATTCCAAGGTATTTGGTGGAATTTACACGTCCAATCTCCTCGCACCCACATTGCGTGGTATTCACAACAGTGAAGTTACATGTGTGAATCCGAAATTTTAAGTTTGGGAATTGCGGAAGAGTGCGTAAATTCATTAAAGTAAGGAGAGCTGATTTCAGCCAGATTGCAACCTTATGGAGACCCTGCTCGGCGGCTGCAAAGACGGAGTTCCAGGAATCTCCATTAAACACGATGGCTGTATCATCCGCGTAGGAACATATGTGCCCACCGCTAATTTTGAGCCTCGTTAAATCATTCAGATATATTAAGAATAAAGTGGGTCCTAAGACACTACCCTGGGGCACGCCAAACTCAACCTCAGTGTCAGAACTAGTAAAGTTTTCAATTTTTACTCTTTGAGTGCGATTTTTTAAATAATCTGTTAAAAGTTTCAATGGTGAACCCCGAATACCTATAAGCTCCATCTTTTTTATAAGAGTCGTAGCCGACACTGTGTCGAATGCTTTTTTTAAGTCTAAAAAGACTGTAAGACATTTAACTCCGCGGTCTAAGTTTTGAGTTACAAGGGAGGACAGTCCCAAGATGGCGTCTTCTGTTGATCTTTCTTTTCTAAATCCAAATTGTGAATCAGCCAGGATACCAAACTTTTCTAGATATGTAACTAGGCGCGAGTTGATAAGCCTTTCAATGATTTTCGAAATAACGGACAGGACCGAAATAGCTCGATAACCATTGATGTCTCCCTTGTCACCCCCCTTAACCCTAGAATACTAATCTGAGTCATTTTGACTCGCACTGTACACATTTCTAGCTATCTCTCTCTAACGAATGCGCGGATCGTCGCAATTCTTTACGTCAACTCAGTCGCCGGTGAGACGCTTATTAGAGCGGCAGCGTTGTGCAGGTAAGTGACGCCATTTTGTTACTATGATGTTGTTCATAGTCAAAATGACTCATGATTAGTCTTTGTGTAACTTTTTTACAATTTAACATACTGCTGTGTTTTGAGTTATTACCTGTTTTTATTTGCTTTTTTATTCCTTTTTAGATTAAAAATGTCTTCTTCACGTCCAAGTAGTAGTCGAAACCTCACGGATGACGAATTGGCCAGATATTTAAATGACAATGATGCTAGTGATAGCGATGGAGAATCTGTGCCCAGTGAAACTGAGAACCATTTGGAGTTCGAGGATCCTGAAGACACTGATGAAGACGACGACGAGTCAATGGAGGTATTATCTGCCAGTTCATCTAATATAGAATCTCCCGTTACTGTCGAAGAATCTGTGAGTAGCCAGAACCCAGAGAGTACACATGCGTGATACATGCATTATTCACTTGCCGCAGACTGTCTTACGTGGTAAAAATAGGCATATTTGGTCTACAAAAAGGCCTCAATCTTTCAGAACGCCTAGCTCTAATATTGTCCGTATATCGCGAGGCCCAACTTCTAGATGTCGCCGTATAAATGATCCATTACAATGTTTTCAAATGTTTATTACTGACGAAATTATAGAGGAAGTAGTAAAGTGGACAAACTCCGAGATTATGGTAAAACAACAAAATTATTCTGTCATTAGAGACACCCAGCAAACAACTGACACATGTGAAATCAGGGCATTAATTGGACTTTTTGTTTTAACCGCAGCTCATAAGGACAATCATTTGTCAACCGACGAGTTGTTCGATGCATCTTTTTCTGGCTCAAGATATGTTACCACAATGAGTAAAGATAGATTCGAATTCTTGATACGATGTCTTAGATTCGATGATAAGTCTCTCAGATTATCTACCCAAAATAGGGACAGATTTGTGCCTATTCGAAAAGTCTGGGATCAATTTATTGAAAAATGCAATACAAATTATGATGTTGGGATGTATGCGACTACAGATGAACAACTACTGGCCTTTAGAGGGAGATGAGGGAGAAAGAAGAGCTTTCTCAACCATATAAACTAACTTTAGTGGGTACTTTGCGTTCAAATAAAAGAGAAATACCCAATGAATTGAAAAACTCAAGGACAAGAGCAACTGGTACAGCAATTTTTTGTTACGATGGTCCTTTGACACTATTATCCTACAAGCCCAAACCTAACAAGGTGGTTCATTTATTATCATCATGTTCTGAAGAAGGGACTATAAATGAGCGAACAATGAAACCAAACATGATAGAATTTTATAATCAGACTAAAAGTGGTGTTGACACTCTAGACCAGATGTGTTCAAATATGAGCTGTAGCCGAAAGACTAATAGATGGCCTATGTGCCTATTTTATGGAATACTTAACATTGCCTTCGTAAACAGCTATGTAATTTATTGTAAAAACAAGCTCAATGCCAAAGAAAAGCCTCTAAATAGAAAGGCATTTATGCGTGATTTGCACATAGAACTTGTCAATCCTTTTCTAGAGAAACGGCTATCGATTCCAACTGTATCGAAAAGACTTAGAGAAAGTATACGGATTTGGTGCCGACTAATACAGGGGAGACCACCAGTCAACAAGAAGATGAACCTGAACCAAAAAAAAGAAAGAGATGTTCACTTTGCTCATACAAAAGAAACCGCATGACTAAAGTTAAATGTATGAAGTGCCAAAAAAATATATGCGGAGAACATAAAGTAGAAATATGTGTTAACTGTGCCAAATTTGAATAATTTTCCTTTTATATAGTAGATTATTTCATATTTTATTGTAATTAAGTTTAAAAGAAGAAGATTTTTTTATTTTAGTCATTCTTTTTTTCTTCTATGTCAGGCTGTTGATTGTGATCTCAAAATAATTTTTTTAGAGAATAGTACTTGTTTTTTTATAATAAACGTTTATTATTTGTAGACTTTTTTTAAGTGTAAACCTACATAATACTAATACATACCTATGCAAAATAAAAATATAAACATAATATAGCTTTCATGATCAAATTTATGTACTTACATTATGTGTGTCAAAATTACTCATGATTAGTATATACGTTTGTAAAATATGATTAGTATTCTAGGGTTAAAGACCGGTGTCACGATGGATTTTTTGAGCAGAATCGGGAACACCCCTTTTCGGAAACAGAGGTTAGCAAGATGGCTAATGATGGGAGCAACGTGCGATTTGACGAGTTTCACAAATTTAGTCTGTATACCGTCCCAACCGGGAGCACTGTCAGTTTTCAAAGTCGATATAACACAGTCTACCTCCCATGGATCCGTCTCCAGAAGTACGAAAGAAGAAAGTTGTGTATTTGAAGCAGATAATGGGCCACAGGCTGGTAGAGGGGATCCACTGAGAATGTTTTCTGCGAGATGCTTGCCGACACTAGCAAAATAATTATTAACATAGTTAACTGTTTCTATTGGAGAACCATGAGTATTGAACAATTCATAACTTTCTGTTTTAGACAAGTTAAGATGCGATATTTCCTTAATAGTCTTCCATAGAGCTTTAGAGTTTTTAATATTAGTTTTTAGTAGATCAGATTCGTATTTACGTTTTAGTTTTTTAATTAATTTATTGCAATAATTACGATACCTAGTAAATGTTATTTTTAGTATTTGATTACATGGATCTGACCTTACTTTTAGTTGCATGCTGTTCGATTGGACCAAAATGTATGTCGCTAGCCCATTTAATTATTAATTTGACTTTTAAAATGAGGTCAGTAATATTGACTCACCGCCGAGCTCCTTGAAATCCTGTGTATCTTGAATCTGGTGGAAGCCGGTGCTGATATGCTGTTATTACGCACACACAGTTCACTTTTTAATAGTTTTTGAATTTTATACTGATTGTTTTTGTGGAGAAAAATAGTTTGAACGTCTCAAGATGGCGAACGTTGAATGATACAGTGGCGCCACACAGTGTTGCGGACGCCGGGATGTAGTTAGCTGACCATAGATTATAAAAGAATTATACAACCAATGAAGGACAACCTTGACATCCTTGGCATAGACGTTCGTCGAGAGCTCAATAATAAAAACTACATCGAAAGATGTATAGGGGTAGCTTTGCGGAAACTAGGAATACTGAATAAGGTAAAGCGATTCTTTACACCGGACCAGAGGTGTCTGCTGTACAAGGCGCAGATCAGACCCTGCGTCGAGTACTGCTCTCACCTCTGGGACGGCGCCGCGAAGTATCTGCTGGACGCTCTCGACGCTATGCAGCGACGGGCTATCCGTATTATAGATTGTCCGGAGGTAACGGGAAGCCTTGAGCCGCTAGCTCAGCGCCGAACAATAGCTTCCTTGGTCGCATTCTACCGTATTTACCACGGCGAGTGTTCTGAAGAGCTCTTCAATCTGATCCTACCCTCTTCCTTCCGATCCCGAACAACGCTTGCCGGGCAGAGATGCCACTCCCACACAGTGGATAGCATGTTCGCGAGAACCGAGCGTTTTAAACGTTCGTTTTTCTGCCGAACGATAGTGGCCTGGAACGCCCGGCCTGTGCACGTGTTTCCTCCCACATATAATCCTGGGTTCTTTAAGCGGAGCGTGACGAGGTACATCAGTAGGTCGTCAAGTTGAGGGCCACTCTCTATAGTATTGTGCTGTGAGAGTGGCCCACAATCGCTAGACGTCGTCACGACTTACCACCAGGCGGGCGGCGTCAATTTGGCGAACCAAATATAAAAAAAATATAAAAAAATGTATATAAAATTAGTCGATTTATAAATACGCCAACCAAAAATAACGAGTTTTTAAATTATTTTAAACTAAATTTCAACTTACTATAGGTACACACTGTATACCGCTAAATAACAATAAAACGATTTAAACATGACTGTTTCCGCCCAATGTGGAACTCATCCGAAATGGAATCCATCCAAAATGGAATCCGTCTAACATGGAATCTGTCCTAAGTGGCCAGAAGGTATAAATATATGTACGAGTTTTATTTTAGATAGCTTTATACGACGTATATCTTGGTTGTCAGTCCTAAGTCTGTAAAGTATGAAGGTAAATCAATTGATAAACTGATAAAAATAAAATAAAATTTCTTTATTTTTCTCTCTCACATAGTCGATGTTGAGTACAAAAACATTACAGAAATTAGGTATCTATCTATGTGAGAGACTGGTTTCTGTACTAGGATATGAATACCTGTATTACAGATTAACCTAACTCTGGGCGTCAAACAAGGTTCTTTTATATTTATTTTTACAAAATATAAAAAATAAGAAAGAAACCAAAAAAAAAGTGTGTGTGTGTGTGTGTGTGTGTGTGTGCGTGTGTGTATGTGAGAAGACATTATTTATGCGTACGTGTGAGATCGGAAGCGCGGGCTTGACATAAGGGATAGGTGAAAAAAGAAGATATTTGTTTAAGAAGGAACATGTAGAAATCTCTGTTTCCTCATACGTTAAGGACTTCAGCCAGTTTGAAACAGTCTTTTTGCATTGATATTTGTTGAGATGGTATGCACATCTACCATACCATACCTACATTCTCTATTTATTTTATTGTAAAATACACTCCCAGGAAACCAAAGAATTTGCCTGAAGCAGCTGTATTCCAAAGTTTTTCAAAGTGGTAGATTCTACATCGCCTTTTTTGTGAGATAGTGTGGGGAGGATCATGAGGGACTATTGAGTGCTGCCTAAGGACGGTTTTTAAGATATAAGTACGTTTGGCAAACAGTCAGCACATCCGGCCGAGAGATGGTAGAGGTCCCTGGTGGGGTACAGAAAAGGCAAGGATAATTGATAATTCAATATAAAAAAAAATTACACATTAATATTGCTTTAGTTATGTATCGGAACGATTAATTACGAGGTGAGGATACAGTAAGGAGTAAAGGAGGACTAGAACTAGAACGGCTGGAATGGCACATTTTTAACGACGTGTATCGTGGATTGCATATAAAAATCATCTCTAAGAAAACTACTAATTTCCGGAACTAGATAGGTGCGCGAACATGTTTCCTGAATATAGTTCCGCTCCATGATTTGATTTTTTTCTGGCCATGATTTGCGCATTGATATCTTTACAAAAGTTGAAGTTTTATTCTAAAAGCAAAGTTCTATGTTTAACATATAACCTTGCTACCATAAAAATATATGAAAATCGGATTAGGTTAGTTCTATGTTCAATATGGAACTTTGTTATTCCTTTACGTTATGAACATAACATAGGACCATGTAATTTTTAATATTTTGTGGTACAGAATACTGCTATCTAGTTGTTTATCTTTGTAACAGTGAAGTTGATGAAACAAAGAAGTTAGAACCTTGTACCATTCATAACATAAAAAGTACTGAAATTGTAACTGATATGCACAGACAATAAAATGATCGCCTGTGGCGCCAGTATTGCCGCCAGTCACCACTGAGTGGTTGTAGAATTACTAGATGTCGTTATAAATCGCTAGGTCAAGAAATAACTAAGTATGCAATCCATGCTACTAATTGCAAATGTTGAGCGGAGCAAATTTCCTTATTTTTTTTATACTCTATTTTCATGATTTCAGAGATATGCACTCCCGGGTATGATGTCGACCAGCATACCAATATTGGTCAAAATCGGTCGAGCCGTTTCGGAGGAGTTGGCACACAAACGATTTACACTTGTCGTCTAAGATACGCTACGCTTCGCTCCGCTCAAATATTAATATTATCAATTTAAAAATATAAGAGTCAAAAAATCCCTGAAAATACCCCTAAAAAATCCCATCTCACTTATTTACCCCCTAAATCTGGGGGGAAAACCCCTAAGATGGTATCCGTGAATCGTATTGCAATACATTAGACGCATGCTATAGCGGGGTAGACCGGGCAAGGTGTTGGGGATAGCCGTGCAAGGTGTTGGGGATAGTACAGTCAGCTTCAGAGAAAAGAGATAATGACATGAAAGCATTAAAGGTTTTTTGAATCATTGTGTATATTGCATGTTGGTCTAGTGGTTATGACCGCTGCTTTGTGGACACGGTAACCGAGGTTCAAATCCTCGGACACAAGTTCTTTTTTTATTCTAATTTTATTATTCTAATTCTATTATAATTTTTTTACTATAATAATAATTCTAATAATTCTAATTTTATTATATTTTTTTTATATTCTTAAGCACTTTTTGTTAATTAATATTTAAGGAATCAAATTTTATAGTAGGTATGAGGTTTGTAAGAAAAGATAGGCTTATTGCATAAACAATATTAATTTATTTCTTGAATTACATTTCTAGGTTTTTTTCTTTCTTCTTTCCATTTCTGGTTGAGTATACAGTTTTTCTATCTGAGTTAAATTGGGGTTACTTATTTTTAAATTTTACCTGACCTAAATCTATTGACAAAATACAATACCCTAAGTGAAGTATAAAATGTTTACTTAATATACTGAATATCGCCGCGTCACATGACTCACGAATGACGTCACGTGATGCGATCGTTCGCCTTTTTTTTGCATGTTCATATTAATTTGTAATTTTCTGATATTTTTCGTCTTTCGGCTCAATTGTATACCAAGATACAATTTACTCACAAAAAAATACCACATTAATTTATGTGCTGTTTGAGGATACGAACTCGCATCTCCAGCGCCAGCAGATCACCTAGGCCGTGCCTTATACCACTAGGCTATCGGTTCACTTGATAATAATGGCGAAAATATGAATAGCATTACTCCTTTTATCGAACAAAGTTGATTACGGTGTAATTTTCAAGACCTTAAGGTTTAAATTTTAACTTCCACCATATGTGATAATAATAACTGCTCAATAGACTACATAAAAGATAAGGTTGAAATTAGTATAGATTTCTCGTTTAGTTCAATAGATTACGCTTGATACAGCTTGTTGTACTACCGTCATGTTTTACTTCACTACTGTGATTGAAGGTAACTTTATAATTCGTGGTAATTTGCATTGGTGTTAATCCTCCTCGTAATATTATTCAATTTATTAAGTTTTTGATCAGTTTTTTGAGTAAATTGAAAGTATGGTTCGATTAACAACATTTTTGAAAGCTAAAATTATTGTTCTCTGGGAGCAAGAACAAAGCATAAAGAAAATAGCACCAGATATGGGCATAAAGAAAATAGCACCAGATATGGGCATAACGGTAAGAGTTACGATAAAAATATATTATATACCTATTTATTGCTTAATCATGTTACATTTTCATTTACAAGTTAGTTTTTTGGAATTTCTTTTATTTATTATCATTTTCATTACAGAGAAATACAGTGCGTAGATGGATTCGAAGGTATCAAGCGACGGGTGATATAAAATGGGAACGCCAGCCAGAAAGATTCAACTTACTGACGATCATCGCACCAACCGAGTAAATTTTGCTACTCGTTATTTAAATTTCGACTGAGAAAACGAAATTGTTATATTTACCGACGAAAAATGCTTCAAGTCAGATAGGGATGGCCGAAAAACGTTATGGAGAAGAAGTGGCCAACGGTTCAACCCTAAAAACGTATTAGACTTGAGAACAAGCGGGCGGTTAACATTAGGTAAGTAAATGATTATATTCTTTAACATAAAATAAATTAATAATAACATAAAACTAATACATACATATATCAATATATATATATAATATAATAGAAATATATAATAGAATATATATATATAATAGAATAATATATATATATTATATATTTCTAATTATTATTGCTGCTGACATTGATTTACATATTGCAACAGATTTGAAAAGGTTTATTATTTTAGGTTACTGGGGATGGATGTCTTCAATGGGCCCAGGCGAGCTAGTGGAAATAGGTGGCCGCATGAACAGTGAGCGCTACCTTGAAGTGTTGAATGACGTAATGCTGCCTTCAGTGCGGGTCGCATATCCAGAAGGACACATTTACCTGGTTCAGGATAACTCTTCAGTGCATCGGTCCCGAATTGTGCAAGACTGGCTAAATGCACAAGAAGATATAACGGTGTTTGAGTGGCCGGCTAAAAGCCCGGATCTTAACCCTATAGAAAACTTATGGGGTCAGATGGTTTTAAACTGGGACTCAAGTGAAATAAAGTCAAAAAAAAATTGGATAAAGAGGTAAACAGAACTTGGGAACTAATGCGAAATAGTGCCGCATGTCTTAATATGGTGTCGGGGATGAAAAGTCGTCTTCAAGAAGTGATAGACAGTGAGGGCCATCCTCTCCGTTATTAATGCAGTTTATCGATTCTTACCCAGGACAAATCTTTGTGTGCTGAACACGATTATTTGTTATGTGTCTGGGTGTAATTAATCTAAAAAAAATATTTAAAATAAGTATTATATCCGTTGTCTAGTATCCATATCACATTAAGGTGCTTATTTTAGGCTAGATGACGCTGTGTATAAAGTGTCCTAACATTCATAATAATAATATTATATTATTAATACCTAATCCCATTACAAGTTTTTGTTTACAAGTTTAGTAATCTTCTAATGTGTTAACGATGCACCATCTGACCTCACATATTTTTCTAATGTTGTGTTAAAAGGGTTACCTACTTATCAGAAAATGTGATCAAAGAGGAAAATGTATATTGCTATACTGTTATAGTTTAGCATGTTGGTTCTTTCTTTGTGATTCACAGGAACAAATAACATTTCATTTTTCAACCATTCTTTTATATTCAAAGATTATACAGTGTAAAAAATTAATGTTTGTAACTTTAAATAAATAAGTAAATAAATAATGTAGTTATGTTTCTAGAATTATCTAATATTAAGTAAACATTTTATACTTCACTTAGGGTATTGTATTTTGTCAATAAATTTAGGTCAGGTAAAATTTAAAAATAAGTAACCCGAATTTAACTCAGATAGAAAAACTGTATACTCAACCAGGAAATGTAATTCGAGAAATAAATTAATATTGTTTATGCAATAAGCCTATCTTTTCTTACAAACCTCATACTATAAAATTTGATTCCTTAAATATTAATTAACAAAAAGTGCTTAAGAAAATAAAAAAAATTATTATATGAATAAAAAAAGAACTTGTGTCCGAGGATTTGAACCCCGGTTGCCGTGTCCACAAAGCAGCGGTCATAACCACTAGACCAACTTACCATATACACAATGATTCAAAAAACTTTAATGCTTTCATGTCATTATCAAGGGGGGTTCCTTTTCTCTGAAGCTGACTGTACACGGGCCGTAGAACATTGAAAAATATTGATTAACAGCAAGCTCATTTTTCGTAAGTAGCTTTATTTTACCGAGTCTCCCACATATATCTCAAAAAGAAATCTCAAATCAGGTAGCTAACAGAGTTATCCAGTTAAAATATTCGGAACAAAATTGTAAGGTTGCATTAATTTGTATAGAGCTGCAAAGTGGTGCAGGTATTAAGTACATCATTATAAATCAAATCTCAAAAGTTCCCATCGATCCGACTTGTGCTAAAAAAGTTATTCAAGGTTGAAAAGTTAAAACGTTGAATATTTTCAGATTTTTGGATTTTTCTCGTAAACAGTGAATTATATCAAAAATTGATTTTGTACAAAATTGTAGATAATAAAATAACCTACAAATAACTCCTCACAACTTTTTTCCTAGGAATTACGATTTCTGAGAGATTGCGGTTATTAACGTCCAACAAGCTATAGTCTACACGCAATGCTGGTCCGCTCCTATTAACTCTGTCGTGATGTTATATAGCCTATGTTACTCGCTAAAA
The DNA here is from genome assembly GCA_963556515.1 of Nudaria mundana. Lineage (NCBI taxonomy): Eukaryota > Metazoa > Arthropoda > Insecta > Lepidoptera > Erebidae > Nudaria > Nudaria mundana. The sequence continues at coordinate 5,450,886 of OY748310.1, forward strand.
ATAAAATTGGAGGATAAATTGAATACGCAAGCGATAGGCATAGGCGGAGATAAAAAACCGATATATGTTGACGAACATCTTCCCGGATCGATGAAGAAACTATTCCTACAGTCTCGTGACTTTGCCAAAAAGAACGGATTTAGTTTCTGCTGGATTGTTAATGGCAAGATTCTGTTACGCAAGGCTCCGGGAAGTAAAGAAACCTTCACTATCAAGACAGAAAACTGCCTGACGGATATTCTGAAAAAAGCATGACAGACTAACCAGTGCTATATAGTTCTTACTCTATATAATTCCTTAGTTTCCTATTACAAAAAAACACACTTTCTTTTTTAAATAATTATACTTTTTAAGTTTCTTTATAATAGATTTAAATTTTGCACATCTAACACTAGTATTGCAAACACCCATCACACAAAAACATCATTTTTTGGATATCTTAAAACAATTATCGTTAAGTTTTTTCATATTAGATTTAAAGTTTTCACATACGACACTTGTATCGTAAATACATATTACAAAAAAAAATCTTTGAAATTTCGAAAAATAATAGATTTTAAGCTTTTTTATATTATATTTAATACCTGTTACACAAAAACACATTTTAAACGTCATAAAATTTTAATTGTTACATGTTCTTATACTAGATATAAGTTTTGCACATTAAACACTTATCACTCATACCATTCACCCTTCACATACCATCTCCAGTACACGAAAATTCATTACTCTAATATTATTCTGGTGTATTATTCCATTACGGTAACTGAAGTATCTGCTTTCACAGTACATTCAAGCAAAAGCATTCATCCTAATTATATCAACAAAAAATTACTAACAAATAGACTTTCATATATACCTATCGTAAGCATTGTTTTATTTAAATTTAAATATAAATGGCCTGTATAAATAATATTATTGATGAAATTGATCAACATAACGTAGTTGCTTTTGAAGTCTGTGCCCCTCACGCATACAAATCTTTACAAAACGTAGCCAAATCTTCCATTAAAATTATACACATTAATATTCGTAGTATTCATAAAAACCTTTACAGTTTTTTGACCTACCTTGCCCAGATGCCTATTCAGTTTGACTTTATAATATTGACGGAATGCAGACTGAAAAACACAGGCCCGATCCCATCAATAGACGGTTATAACACTTATTCCACTGTAAATAATCCGATCCAAAATGATGGAGTAGTAATATATGCCAAAAAAAAATTCAATGTACTGTAACGGAACCGCCTTTGTTTATGGATGCTAACTGCTTAATCTGTTGTACACACGATAGGTACTGCAATAATTGGAATATACCGTTCACCTTCATACAAGGACATAACCAATTTAAATAACAGTTTGGAAACTGCTATCTCAGCCTTAAAAAACGGGAAATCTATTATAGTGATGGGGGACTTAAACGTTGATATTAAACCTGATAACGTTGATCAAAACTCTCACGAATATCTCCTGCATACAGCAACGTTGGGTCTTTTGCCCGCATTTCTGCATCCCACTAGACCAAGTTCAAATACTTGTTTAGACCACATCTTATTAAAAACTAAATTAGCATCACACTCCTTCATATTAAAAATGAGTATCACCGATCATTATGCTACGGTACTTTGTACTGGTAGCAAAGCAAACCGCCAACTCAGCCAACAGAAAACCACACGTTTAAACTATACTAATGCCGTAAAAGATATAGAGAACGCTGATTTGTCTCTGGTGATGCCACTGATAGTAATATAGCCGTAAATAACTTAATTAATAGCGTACAAATTAAAATCTCGAGGCGAGCGAGAATAATTAAACAGTGGATGACACCCGGTATAATCCGGTGCATTAAAAATCGAGACAGTATGCATCTAAGGCTAAATTCAGATCCGCAAAACACAATTCTTAAAACAACTTACAACAGATATCGAAACTTTTGTAATAGACTTATAAATAAACTCAAACGTGCATACGAAAAATTGCAGTTTACAAAAGCTAAAAATAATACTAAGGAAACTTGGAAGGCCGTCAAAAATCTCACTTATACGGAAAAAAATAATCAGCCTGCCATTAATCTATTAACCTTATGCTCTGATCCGTTGTCCTCTGTTAACTTAATCAACAAATATTTTGCTAATATAGGTAAAACGTTGGCTTCTAAAATTAATATCGTCCCGCCTGAATGTAAGAGGACATCCAGGCACAATCCATCGAGCTCGATAGCGCTTCTTCCAGTTAGTGCGGGTGAGGTTGAGTCAATTATAAAAACCCTTCGTGATGACTGCGCCGTGGGATGGGACAATATACCAGCCAAACTAATTAAAATGGCTCGAAACATTCTTGTGCCACCTATCACTCATATATGCAACCTTGCCATATCACAAGGTGTATTTCCGAGAGCCTTTAAAACGGCCTTAGTCACCCCCGTATACAAAACTGGAGATAAAGATCAGATTTCTAATTATCGTCCCATCTCTGTTTTGAGTACCTTGTCAAAGATTATGGAGCGAGTTTTGAACAACTACCTAATTGGCTACTTAAACAAATTCGACATCCTCGCCCATAATCAGTATGGTTTCCGCAATGGCATTTCTAAAGAGGATGCCGTGGCCGACCTTGTACAGTCAGTTGCTAACAAAGTGGACAATAAGTTTAAATGCTACGGCATCTTCCTAGATCTCAGTAAAGCATTTGATACTGTGTGTATACCCAAATTAATAGAAAAAATTGGTATACGAGGTCTGACCCTTGATATATTTAAGGACTACCTGTCTAACCGTCGACAGTCTGTAAAGGTTGATAGTGTCATCAGCGCAGAGGAACAGATAACCTTTGGAGTCCCTCAGGGAAGTATTTTAGGTCCAACTCTCTTTCAAATTTATATGAATGACCTTTGCAGTCTTCCTCTCGTGAACTGTGGTATCTTCATTTACGCTGACGACACTGCACTGATTGCATACGGTAGGAGCTGGGAAGAGGCTAAATCACATTCAGAGGAGGCATTGCGGAGAGTCATGTATTGGTTAGGCAGTAACCTGCTAACCTTGAATATTATAAAGACTAAATTCCTACGTTTTATTTTACCGCATACGTCGAAACCAGCCGAAGAAACTGGAACTCTAAAGGCCCATAACTGTCCACGAAATATTAAAAACTGTTCTTGCCTATCGCTAACAATGGTGGCTTCCATTAAGTATCTCGGTGTGTTCATTGACGAGAAATTAGACTGGACCACTCAATTAGAGTCATTAACCTCTCGTACTAGAAGACTTATATATATTTTTAAAAACCTACGTTTTTCAGCAGACAGGGATACTCTTCGGATGGTCTACTTAGCCCTATGTCAATCGATTCTGACTTACTGTATCCCTGTGTGGGGAGGCTCTTACAAAACGACGTTGCTTAAACTCGAAAGGGCTCAGCGGGCTGTGCTAAAAGTTATTAATTTTAAACCACGCGACTATCCTACAGATATAAGTACTCAGAATGTAATGTCCTGACGGTTAGAAAACGTTACATTCTAAAATCCATTATCCGCAAACACTCAAAAATTGTGTACGATGAGCAGCTTGTCAGTCGGCGGCGTCGTGGCTTCCCGATATGTCCAATTTATCCGTGCAGAACTGCTTTCGCAAAACGACAGTTTAATCATTTGAGCACTAGGCTTTATAATAAAGCCCACAGGCACTTAAACATCTACGCCTTGTCTAGATGTGAAATAAAACACAAGCTTAATACCTGGCTACAGACATTGACATACGATGAAACAGAGCAGTTCCTGACAACTGCACAGTGATGGAGAAAAGTAACACCCTAAACACCCACATTCGTACAAACACCTACATTCATACAAACACCCACATTCATACACACACACACACCAACACACACACACACACACACACACACACCAACACACACACACACACACACACCAACACATACACACACACACACACACACCAACACATACACACACACACACACACACCTACACATACACACACACACACACACCAACACACTAAACCTTGAAACATGAAATAGCAACAACAGCAATCATCCACATAATATATTTTGTTTTACTTAAGTACACTGATCGCCTACCGCAAGAACCAGATTTTTTGTAACCGCTTGCTATGTATGGACGCTTTTCCCAAGATACAGACAGGTTTCCTGCCTAGTTTGGGGGAGGAGTTTTGCCATGATCTTTTTATTGATGTACTGGTTTCCTTTATCTCATTAATGTATTATGTAAGCTAGGACAACGCTGTGTAATAATCATGTACAAACCGCTTGAATTGAATAAATTATTATTATTACATTATTAAAATGTAGCTTTAAATTACCGAAAGAAATTTTAAAATCGGTGCAGTAGTTTCTGAGGTGTCATGTTGTCCCGTACAAACTTTGTCCCCCCCTTTTCACTCTGTTAAGAGTAGAATTTTGGAAAGTCCTTATCGGAAGTATGCGCCATATAATAAACACTCCCTCCAAATTTTAGGTTTCTACGATCAGTGGTTTAGGCTCAGTCAGCAGTCAGTCATTTAGGACATAGAATGTTATAATGTATGGTTAGCTGTAATTAATATTGATTGACGATTCAACGTTTACCCTAAACGGCTGATCGTAGAAACCTAAAACTTGAAAACGTGTTTTTTATATGGCATGTACTTCCAATAAGAAAGGATTTTCCAAAATTCTACTCCTAAAGGGGTGAAAAAGGGGGGACATAGTTTGTACGGGACAATGTGACACCTCAGAAACTACTGCACCGATTTTAAAATTTCTTTCGGTCATTTAAAGCTACATTTTTAGGGAGTAACATAGGCTATATAACATCACGACAGAGTTAATAGGAGCGGACCAGCATTGCGTGTAGACTATAGCTTGTTGGACGTTAATAACCGCAATCTCTCAGAAATGGTAATTCCTAGGAAAAAAGTTGTAAGGACTTATTTGTAGGTTATTTTATTATCTACAATTTTGTACAAAACCATTTTTTTATATAATTCACTGTTTACGAGAAAAATCCAAAAAACCGAAAATTTTCAACTTTTTAACTTTTCAACCTTGAATAACTTTTTTAGCACAAGTCGGATCGATGGGAACTTTTGATATTTGATTTATAATGATGTACTTAATACCTGCACCACTTTGCAGCTCTATACATATTAATGCAACCTTACAATTTTGTTCCGAATATTTTAACTGGATAACTAATATACGAATATAATACTACTAATAATACTACAATACTTCGAACACAAAAACACATTTATCAAATGTTTTGAGCGATAATTTGTCTTTCCATCATTCTTTCATGGTATGTAGTTATATATTTTGTTATCGTCCGGTGTTATTGTTCTCATCCATAGGAAATCTGGCCATGAAAATCCGTTTTGTGCCGTCCTTTCTTCCAGATTTTAAACTACATATTTCACACTTTCTATACATACTTCATATTCGTTTTTAATAAACAATGTATAAAACAGTCTTTTCTAGAGAACGGTCTTACAAAAATTTTAATAAAATTCAGCTATTCTCCCAATTATTTCACTAATAACATTTAAAGAAAAACATTATTATTGAAATTGAAAATAACGATTACACATCCACACTCCACAGCGACAGACAGTGACAGACAGTGTCTCCATATATAAATTTAGTATTACCGTGTTGCAAGAGTAAAAATACGGTGTTTACCGATAAAATTACGGTAGATAAGTTTTGACGATACCGTGCAAATTACCGTGTATTTTTTTAAAGTAAAACTAAATTATGATGAAAATAAACTCCAAATTATGGTACTTATGTTTTATTATTAATTTGATAAGTACCAAAAAAAAACATGACCAACTACTAAACAATATTTAATCGGAATCTGACTCTCCTATCATAACAATATCTTTTTCGTAAATTGATTTATTAAATTTAGATAGCATTTCATTAGTAGGTCTGAAATCAACACAATTTTTATATTTCCTTTTATGGTTTCAGTTAGAATTTTGTTCCTTTTTTGGTTTTATGTCATTTACTTGGCCAAAAATGCTCTCCATCTCTTCCAATTTACCAATTATATTGCACTAACAATACCAACATTTATTTACAATAAGAATTACAATATACAAAATATACATAATTATAGACTAAAAATATTTACATTACAAAATATCGTTTAAAAAATCCTCCGCGTCATTGCCGACTGGGAAGGTTCCCAGTGCTGGCTGTGTTGGATGGCGATACTTATTCTTTGGGCCAGAAAATAGCCAGCCTTCTGGTCCTGAGAAGCATCGATTAGGCGTTTAGCAATGTCTCTATAAAGGCGGCGAGCACTCGGACCCCATGACCCCAGTGTCTCAACCCCAAACGGCTCAAATATGTAATCACCTGCTAGGTATAAACTATACCTACTATATTAAAACAAATCTATGAAACTTCAATACGCGTCCGTACTTAGAGGTAATCAACTAACTAACAAATTCAAATTCAAGGTTGGGGGAATCCCCGTCATCGAAGAGCAGTGTTGTCATTAGAAAAGTAAAGCTGAGATTCGGTTTAGGGAGTATTTTATACACACACTACGTAATTTATTATAGTAATACGGTGACATATGACACGGTAATACCATTATTACCTTGACGGTAGACTGCGACCAGATTACGGTGCATCTACGGTAATTACCGTGTACATGGAGACACTGGTGACAGATGACATTTCATCAATGAACGAGCGGGACAGATTGAGTAATTGAGTGAGACAAATATTGAGCCAATTTATCCCCGTTTCATAATAGTTTTTTTTTGTACCTATGTACTTGCGACACACTGGTTCTACGGCCCGGTCTACCCCGCTATCTGTCAATGTAGAGATTGTCAAGAGTGTCAAGCTAGCGCGGAGCCCGACGAGCGGGTGATTACTTTTAACGGTTGAAAAAGACAATAGTTGAAATTATATTTTTCTTCCCTAATATCTCACGCTTTAAATACGAAGTTATTCCAATTGCATATTATTAATTTGCATTTTGCAATGGAGGTCACCGAGGAGAATTTAGCTACTTTAGCAAATTATTTGCAACAAACACTGAATCCAGACACAAACATCAGACGACCCGGTATGTTTTCGGTTTTTATATTTTATTGTTAGTAGTCCCATACGTTTAAATAACATAGCTCTAAATAGCTTTTGTTTTAATTTTTTAAATTCGACTTACCTATTCGACCTAATGTATCTAAAATTTTTAAGTACAAATATAACCTCAAAGTAACAAAGTGGATAGTACAAAACATATAAGTATTGCGCTTAATATGTACCTACATGTTATTAATATGCACGTAGTATAGTATAGATAATATATCTACTGAAAGACAGACGAGGCTCTGGCAAAAATATTCGAAAGTGCCCTAAAGCGGCAATAGGCTCGTCAGTTATTGTTAAATAATGAGTGAATATTAAACGGTGAGTGACCGACAAAATGTGGGCTTTCAGTGTTAAATATGGTTTTCTGTCAGTGGCATAGCATGTCTTGGATAGGCCCTGTATCAAAATTAGTTTGGGGGCCCTAATGACGGGAATATTTCTCACAAAAGAAACTATGTGCAATATGATTGCAATATTAAAGCTACTTGGGCTAGTGGTGTCTTGTTCAGTTAGTAGAATGTTCCTGCTGGTAAAGAGACAGTTGGTACAGTTAAAATTATTATAAAAATTCGTTATGCTTGTCGGTTATGAGTACTCTTAACCTGGCCCTTTTACAAGATGTCATCAGTAGCAATATGTTCACCTTGATCCTTACGGGGACAGTTTAATTCATTCATAATAATCAAATCATTTAACCATTCCTTTTTCCACCTGGTAACTTCATTCTGACACATTGCAACTTTTATCTTAATTTCAGCTGAAAAGTTCCTTGAAAGTGTGGAAGTAAATCAAAATTATGCAGTACTGCTTTTGCATCTCATTGATAAGGATGGTGTAGATCTAACAATAAGAGTGGCTGCTGCTATTGCCTTCAAAAACTATATAAAAAGGAATTGGCCTGTGGTAAGTTAATCCCATATGATGCTTGTTCTAAATAATGCAACTTATGAAAATCCACATAGCTTTTTGTGTGTATTAGAATTTCCTGACAGATCAATAAACATAATAATTAAAATATCTTCGTTTGTCAGGAAGAAGATGGCGTAGACAGGATTCATGGATCAGATCGAGTTACAATAAAGACATTAATAGTGACGCTCATGCTGAAGTCCCCGGAGGCCATTCAGAGACAGTTCAGTGATGCTGTATCTATCATTGGCAAATGTGATTTCCCAGAAAAATGGCCCAGTCTAATACCGGAGATGGTGGACAAATTTAACACTGGTAAGTGGAATACAATACTAGCCGTTACTTGCAGATCTTGTTTTCTCACTTCTAATTCCCAATTGGAACACTTTAATGGTACTCATATATATGCTATGGCACACAAAAATAATTTAATATAATTTCTGGTGATTTCGATGTGGTAAACATCTTTTTTTTTTAATTTCAGGTGATTTTCATGTGATTAATGGCATATTAAGAACTGCCCACTCCTTGTTTAAGCGATACCGTTACGAGTTCAAGTCCCAGAAACTCTGGGAGGAGATCAAACATGTTCTGGAAAACTTTGCCAAACCCTTAACTGACTTATTTGTGGTAACTATGATTTTCACATAACACTTCATACTCAAAGGGTAAAACGGGTACCGTATTACTGACTTTCAAACTTAATTTAACTCAGCAAGCATTTATGTACTGTACACTGTCGAATACTTAACACGCTCAGCGCCAAGCCCTATGTGCTAATTCTATCAAAAATGGATATTTTTTTTTTTGCTGTTTTTATACCTAAAATTATCATTTACATCCCCACCCTTTTCCACCCCTATTATTATCATGTGTATCTTTTTCGATACACTGGCTTGGGAAAATAGTTTACACCCAAAACCTTTTCCTGGGCCATGTGTGCAAAAAAGATACACATTTATAGATAAGTTTTTTATTTTCTTTCATTGATTACTTTGATCTTTCTCTGACCAAAGACATTTTAGACCACATCGTTGAGCAAACAAACCTAATGCTACTCAAACTTTATTAGCTAACAATGACGTAGCACCCCAAGCTCGAGCTCACAGTTGGTATCCAGTCACTGTCAACGAAATGGTAAAATTTTTGGCACTAATTGGTTGGATGGGCTTGGTGAAACTACCTTCTATAAAAGATTATTGGAGATTACACAAGCTTTATGGAATTCCATTAGCAAGGACAGTGACGCCAAGAAACCGTTTTGAACTTATATTGAAATACATACATTTTTCGGATAACACTCAAGCCAATTTCTGTCAATAATACTCACTAATAATTTATGTCATAATCTTTTTTTTTTCTTTAGTCTATTTGTTTAGATTTTTTTGTTAATATAACAGAAATAAACACAAATACACATAAATAATAAGTACATACCTATTCACTTTGTTTTATTTTATTTTTGTCAATAATTTTTCACCCAATTGTCCAATCCCAACCGTTATAGCTATATTTTTACAGTATAAAATGTATGGAAACTGTGTGCAATAACGATACACGACGTAAAAACATTAATGCTACTTGTGTATCACAAAAGATACACAAGTGTTTGTACAGTGTGTATCGTAAACGATACACATGGCGCTGAACGTGTTAAAGTGTAACACTGTACATTTACTTTTTTCTATTGTGTATCTTGTTAACGCCTCTTCTGTGTTTGAGAGAGATCTAAGGCCGTTTTATGGGTATGCCAGAAACTTGAATTAGTAGATACTAGTACTTTCAAATAATTACTATATTTTATTTTGCCGAGGCTATTGTTTTTAGTAAACAAAATAGCTTTTTATTTCCATTATTTACTATTCTAATATTTACAAATGATAGTTAAACATCTATTTATGAAATGGACCACTTTTGGGTGTAAGCCTCCTCCAAATCTTTCCATTTTCGTCTGTTTTTTCCAAGGGTGCACCAGTCTTCCAGCGGTGTGCGCTGTGTCGTCGACCTATCTTTTTTTTGGTCTTCCAACTTTCCTTTTTCCATTGTTTTAGTATGTATCATTATTTTTTCAGGCCACCATAGACTTGACAACAAAACACAGTGACAATCCCCAGGCGTTGCAAGTCATATACGGTTCACTAGTACTGATATGTAAAGTGTTCTACTCGTTGAACTATCAAGATTTGCCAGAGTTCTTTGAAGACAACATGCCTATATGGATGCCTCAGCTGTTGCATCTATTGCAAGTCAAAGTGCCTTGTTTGGAAATTGATGTAAGTTGTTTTATTGTAAGCTTTTATTATTACTAAAATTTATGACAGATAGTATCACGCTAATAGGAGCCGATCGAAAGAAGCCGCGGCCGTCCGCTAGTATTCAGCATTCAGTGAGTTTCTCAACCCAGGAGACACGGAGGGGTGTCAGTGTATATAGAAATGGTTACCCATCTTCACACCAACCTGACTAGTGTTTGATCAACTTTTGCTATGCGTCAACTTTACCACTTAACCATGAGCTCCTTGCTATTATAATGTAAAGATGAAGATATTTTTCTGCAGGACGGTGACGACAAGCCGGGCGTAATGGAACAGCTTCGTACTGAAATTTGCGAGTGTGCATCTCTGTACGCACTGAAGTACGAAGAGGAGTTCGGTCCACACGCGCCCGCCTTCGTCACTGCCGTGTGGACGGTGCTGCTGTCTACTGGACCGCAGCCCAAGTATGATGCGGTAAGAACTCATCACGGCCCGTCTCATGACACTTTGTCTCGCCTTGTCACAATTTGCCTCGCTTTATTAAATGTTACCTTAGCTCATAACACATTACTTTGGGTTTGTTTTAAATTTCGACGACGTGAGTTCGATACTCGGTCGCGACACTAAGTGGCTAAAACATCACTGTTAGTGAATCTCGAGGGGTTAACGGGAATGCCAGTTGACTGTATTTGCGTTTGCTAGTATTCTGTAAAAAAAAACACTTTTTGTAATGCATTTTCACACTTAGAGCTTGTCCAGGAAGGGCGAATTCGACGCGAAACGTTTCGCGCGAAATCATTCGCGCGTTAGTGAGATACTAGACACAATACATCGCGTCCACAAGCATCGCGCGAATTAAAAATACGCGCGTAAATCTAGGACTAGGGACGCCTTGTTGCGTCCAGTTAACGCGCGAACTCTAGAGCGAGTGCACGTATCGAGGGAAATGGAGCGCCAAAATTTTGACACGGAATTGTTTATAGACGAAATAGAAAAAAGACCGGCGATATGGGATTTGGAATCACCTGATTATGCCAACAGGTTTTTAAAACGTAGGTCTTGGGAAGAATTGGTGTTAATATTTGTCTTAATTTTGGATACAAAGTTTCAAACATACTATGTGTCATTCTATCATTAAGAATTGGATGTACTAAATACATTCTATTTTCCCTCCGTTTTTGTCTCTTCCAGCGACGGTAAGCTAACCACAACGAGACCGCTTCGTTCAACTCCATGTTTCGTACTGAATTCGCGGCGAATTCGCCCTTCTTGGACAAGCTCTTAGCGTCGCCTCATCACAATTTGCTTTGAACCGTCCAAACATTAATCACCGATTTCTTGCAATTTGTAATTTGTTTTTGTTCCCAAGTTGGTGTCAAACGCGTTAACATTCCTCGCCAAGATCGCTGAAAAGAACACTTATAAGAACTTGTTCGAGGATCCGGCTACGCTTAGCAGTATTTGTGAGAAGGTTGTCATACCCAACATGGAATTTAGAGGTAAATCATTTTAACACATACAAGAACAATATATTGTTACGCCTTTTTTCCCACTGGGGTTGACAGAGACCATTGACTTCTACATGCCCCGATGTATGCATACTTCTTTCACTTATATTTATAAGAATAGATTTTTTGCTAAGTAATAATTTGGCAAATAAAATAATGCAAAAAAATTTTTGGAAAGTGAACTATTGTCAAATTCCTTTCGGTGAAACAAGGGAGACCCGGTGCGGACGATTTACATATTGTCTTTTAGTGAAACAGCTGACGTGGAAGCTCATTGACATAACTTTCCAGGAAAACGTCATCGAGCATAAGCGTCATAATTATAAAAATTAAAAAAAAAACGTGTTATGAATGTTTGACATTTTTACTAAGTAATTTCCAATTGATATAATTGTGTGTTGGTGTAGAGTCAGACATGGAGCTGTTCGAGGACAACCCCGAGGAGTACGTGCGGCGCGACATCGAGGGCTCGGACGTGGACACGCGCCGGCGCGCCGCCTGCGACCTCGTGCGGACGCTCGCGCAGCGGTACGAGGACAAGATCATGCACATCTTCGGCCAGTACGTGCAGGTATACACACGCCATATACATATACATCGAGGGCTCGGACGTGGACACGCGCCGGCGCGCCGCCTGCGACCTCGTGCGGACGCTCGCGCAGCGGTACGAGGACAAGATCATGCACATCTTCGGCCAGTACGTGCAGGTATACACACGCCATATACATATACATCGAGGGCTCGGACGTGGACACGCGCCGGCGCGCCGCCTGCGACCTCGTGCGGACGCTCGCGCAGCGGTACGAGGACAAGATCATGCACATCTTCGGCCAGTACGTGCAGGTATACATACGCCATATACATATACATCGAGGGCTCGGACGTGGACACGCGCCGGCGCGCCGCCTGCGACCTCGTGCGGACGCTCGCGCAGCGGTACGAGGACAAGATCATGCACATCTTCGGCCAGTACGTGCAGGTATACACACGCCATATACATATACATCGAGGGCTCGGACGTGGACACGCGCCGGCGCGCCGCCTGCGACCTCGTGCGGACGCTCGCGCAGCGGTACGAGGACAAGATCATGCACATCTTCGGCCAGTACGTGCAGGTATACATACGCCATATACATATACATCGAGGGCTCGGACGTGGACACGCGCCGGCGCGCCGCCTGCGACCTCGTGCGGACGCTCGCGCAGCGGTACGAGGACAAGATCATGCACATCTTCGGCCAGTACGTGCAGGTATACACACGCCATATACATATACATCGAGGGCTCGGACGTGGACACGCGCCGGCGCGCCGCCTGCGACCTCGTGCGGACGCTCGCGCAGCGGTACGAGGACAAGATCATGCACATCTTCGGCCAGTACGTGCAGGTATACATACGCCATATACATATACATCGAGGGCTCGGACGTGGACACGCGCCGGCGCGCCGCCTGCGACCTCGTGCGGACGCTCGCGCAGCGGTACGAGGACAAGATCATGCACATCTTCGGCCAGTACGTGCAGGTATACACACGCCATATACATATACATCGAGGGCTCGGACGTGGACACGCGCCGGCGCGCCGCCTGCGACCTCGTGCGGACGCTCGCGCAGCGGTACGAGGACAAGATCATGCACATCTTCGGCCAGTACGTGCAGGTATACACACGCCATATACATATACATCGAGGGCTCGGACGTGGACACGCGCCGGCGCGCCGCCTGCGACCTCGTGCGGACGCTCGCGCAGCGGTACGAGGACAAGATCATGCACATCTTCGGCCAGTACGTGCAGGTATACATACGCCATATACATATACATCGAGGGCTCGGACGTGGACACGCGCCGGCGCGCCGCCTGCGACCTCGTGCGGACGCTCGCGCAGCGGTACGAGGACAAGATCATGCACATCTTCGGCCAGTACGTGCAGGTATACACACGCCATATACATATACATCGAGGGCTCGGACGTGGACACGCGCCGGCGCGCCGCCTGCGACCTCGTGCGGACGCTCGCGCAGCGGTACGAGGACAAGATCATGCACATCTTCGGCCAGTACGTGCAGGTATACACACGCCATATACATATACATCGAGGGCTCGGACGTGGACACGCGCCGGCGCGCCGCCTGCGACCTCGTGCGGACGCTCGCGCAGCGGTACGAGGACAAGATCATGCACATCTTCGGCCAGTACGTGCAGGTATACACACGCCATATACATATACATCGAGGGCTCGGACGTGGACACGCGCCGGCGCGCCGCCTGCGACCTCGTGCGGACGCTCGCGCAGCGGTACGAGGACAAGATCATGCACATCTTCGGCCAGTACGTGCAGGTATACATACGCCATATACATATACATCGAGGGCTCGGACGTGGACACGCGCCGGCGCGCCGCCTGCGACCTCGTGCGGACGCTCGCGCAGCGGTACGAGGACAAGATCATGCACATCTTCGGCCAGTACGTGCAGGTATACATACGCCATATACATATACATCGAGGGCTCGGACGTGGACACGCGCCGGCGCGCCGCCTGCGACCTCGTGCGGACGCTCGCGCAGCGGTACGAGGACAAGATCATGCACATCTTCGGCCAGTACGTGCAGGTATACACACGCCATATACATATACATCGAGGGCTCGGACGTGGACACGCGCCGGCGCGCCGCCTGCGACCTCGTGCGGACGCTCGCGCAGCGGTACGAGGACAAGATCATGCACATCTTCGGCCAGTACGTGCAGGTATACACACGCCATATACATATACATCGAGGGCTCGGACGTGGACACGCGCCGGCGCGCCGCCTGCGACCTCGTGCGGACGCTCGCGCAGCGGTACGAGGACAAGATCATGCACATCTTCGGCCAGTACGTGCAGGTATACACACGCCATATACATATACATCGAGGGCTCGGACGTAGACACAGGCCGGTGGACATTTTTTAATTTCTGTTTTCACCGAAGACAGTCTTTTCAATGATTCTGATTATTTTTTCTCATTCCTGTAATTCGAAGTCGGCTTTTGTGTTATTTTTGCTCTTTTTCTATACTGAGGCGCTTTCTACTATTATTCATTCTATCGAACTGAAATAAGTGACTTCAAGCTTTGGTTTGTATCAGTTGTCTGGGATCAAAAACTGTTTTACAATATCCAATGTTTTTGTCTAGTACCAAATAGTTTTGATAACAGAAAATATTTTACACTATGCTGTCGAGGCCTTTTTTTCTGGAACTTTTAAAGATGAACAACTTTCTAGTACATTGAAGATGAGCATTGCTCTCCATTTTGGCTCGCAAATTACATACACTTTCGGTATTATCTGTGTTAAATACCTAAAAATAAATGATCCCACAGCTGATGCTGTCGAAGTACGGCGAGGTGGGCGCGTCAGCGTGGCGCGGGAAGGACGCGGCCATGTACCTGGTGACGTCACTGGCGGCGCGCGGCAGCACGGAGGCGGCGGGCGTGACGCGCGCCTCGCCGCTCGTCGACCTCACGCAGTTCGCCGCCGCGCACGTGCTGCCCGAGCTGCAGCGGCCCAATGGTACGATAAACACACTAATGTGAGTCCAGTAGCTCAATAATAATCATGATGTACATTGTTGCAGTGACGGAGTTACCAGTGCTGAAAGCCGACGCTATCAAATATATTATGACCTTCAGATCCTTATTGCCGAAAGACCTCATTGCCAGTGCTGTACCTTTATTGGTGAGTTTTATATAATAATATATTGTTTAGGAGCCATTCATTACTTATTGGTGCTGTAACATGGGTTTAAGTTTAGGTACTTAGCCGTAGGGTAGTAGGACGAAGAAACGATACTAGGTACGATTCTAGGAAGAAGAAATAGGAGAAATAAGATGACCGAGTTTTACTATTATATTGAACAAAGGTTAAACATTAAAGCATGAGATAGGTTTTCTTTTTTTTTAAACATGGTCGGTGATGCATTTAGGCAATTTGCCTCCCCGCTGCGGGGGCTGCAGGACGTCCTGGAATGGTACTCCCGGTACTTGGATGGAAAACGGACCGGACTACCCACTAAAACCTGTGTTTCTCCTTCGCCTTATCTGGGCCCGCGGATAGGCAGAATCTGACAAGCGACGGCGCCGGCCTGGTAAAGGGGCGCTCTTTTGAGCTCTGCACACGAGGCTTAGCCCTCCCCTAATCGTCATGGAAGCGACGCCCCCGAAACACATAAAGGGCGCCGGACTTCTCGGGGCCATTCGTGTGAGCGGTGGGTCCCCCGACTCACTACCCACGGCCCACGGATTCGAGATAGGTATCAGAATACACGTGACATAACCAGACACTATATTACAGCCTGTAAACTATCAACATACTACAAAATTATCACTATCTTATTTTGTCATGTTCCTTTTCATCTCTAGCTAACTTTGCTTTACAGAGGTCTATGTTATCACAATATAAAACAGCGATTGCTAGGTTTCCTTCATTATACTCCGTTTAGAACAGGGGTTCCTAAACTTATTTTGTCTACTGCCCACTTTGACAATAAATTATTTTTTCACCCTTTTTTTCACCTTCTTAAAAACCACTATAACTTCAAATGAAGAGTGCGCCCTGGTAAGCGCTGGCGTCCACTAGCGACACCGATGATTTCTATTAATCTTGGTGAATACAAGACATTTTTGAAAAAAAAATCTTTAAGCATACTAGAGACAGAAATTTGCATTTTTTTGAGATGTTATGTATTTTATTACCGAAGAAGTAACCAAACTTTGGAGTATTGTCAAGTGACCACTTTAGGCAATAATCCGAAGTTTGGTTAACAATACTTTTCCTGGCAATAAATGCAGAAATATTCATCATTTTATTTATCAAATTCAAAATTGTTTAAGTTTCTTAAGGGCCCAGACCGCGCACGGATAAAGTCGATTTTGAGCGACAGCAGCGCTATTGTTGCCCGAATCATCCGACGGGCGGGTGAATGACCCAGAGAGCGCGATTTTGAAAATGTTTTGCGACAAACGTTCCACGTTGAGTTATTGTTATTGAAGTTGAATATTTACAGCATAACAAAAATGTTGAATTATTGGAAATAAACGACTGCCTATTTGTAAAATATTCCAAGAGTAGTTTTCGTTATAAAATGATCCTAATTACTAGATAAATAAATAAGAGTAGTTTGAGACACAATTTTTATGATTTTCTATTTATAATAAACAATCAAGAGCAGGTCCGGACTGACCTTTTTGTATTCTACTTACCTAAAATTCCAACTACGAGTACCTATGTATTTATTTGTAATTTTAGTACCAAAGTTTATTCTTATTTCGTAAAATTTTCATTCAATAAAATAATTGCAAATTCAGTAGGAAGTACGGTCGAAATAACATCACGCCTTTCCTCGCTAGTGTTTATATCTACGCAAGGAAATGTGCCTATTGCGTAAACTCAAATACTTTTTGCTTAGGATCACCTCGCAATCTAAAAAATCTTCTAGGGTTGTACAAAAAATTGTCAATAAATGAAACACAAGTATAAAAATGGTTCATATAATTAAAAGTAAACAAAATATGAGTCGCCACCTAAAAAGCGTGCTAGGGTTGTACAAAAATTAGTTATAAACAAACATGAAATTTATAAATTATTCATATACTTAATTAAACGAAAGTAAACAATAACAAAATATGAGTTTAAGAGTTTCTAATGTTTTTTTCATTTTAATGATTACTGATCAAATTCTGATTTCTACTAATTTGATGATAAAATCAATTGCTATTGCAAAACCTATCAGAATGAAAATGTTACCAGCTGCCCGATTCACGTAATAAAAACCGTAGCGTAGTGACTTAAAAATGTCACTTCGCACACTTTTTAACCGACTTAAAAAAAGAAGAAGATTCTCAATTCGCTGTATTTTTTGAACCGATTTTGATGATTTTTTTTTTATTTGAAAGCTGGTGATCCCGTGTGGTCACATTTTAATTTCATTAGGATCGGGCCTTGGGTTTACACCAGGTAACTCTTCAAAATCGTATAGGAATTGTATAGAAATTGAGCTATTGGAAGATTTATGACAATCCAAGACTAGATAAGTAAGTGCGTTAAAAACAGAAAACCAAAAGGCGATTTCTAAGTTTCTAAGTTAAAACGACTTTTGAACTGGCGTGTTTACGTGAATCGACCGGCTGGGTAGTTAAGTTACCTCAGTCTCTTTCAAAATCATTAGACGTTCTTCTCTTTCAAAACACGTAAAGCTCTTTCTTTCCTCTCTTTCATAGCCTCTATGACATTGGGCGGGTCACGAATAGGCATGCTTCGTGACTGCCGAGGATCAACTAATTCTGGAAGGAGGCAATCGTAATAAAATCTAACTAATTTCATCTCCATTTTCTCCTTCCAAAATTTGTCGTCCTTTTCTATAATATAAACTTTCATAGGTACAGTAGCACCAAACCAGATGCCAAGCATGCAAACGTTTCTTTTAGTTATATGTAGCTGTCCCTGAATTTGGAAATACCAGTAATGATTTTTATTTATGACATAACCCTTGGAAGCCTTGTCCTTAACCCAAAAGGTATGTTTGGCCATTGCTTCATCAAGAGTCATGCCAGCTAAAGAATGTGGGCACTTAATTTCAATTAAACCGTTTGCATAAATGCCATCTGGTGTAGTACCAAGAAATTCATATTGATCGTCGACGAACAAACCGCAACCTTGTATACTAATATTCTCTTGAATTTCTAACTGTCTAATTGCAGTTTCTTCGTTTTCGATACCGTACCGTACAGCAGGCAAACTGGAGATATTACTACCATAAACGATTTTACAAACAAGAGCAGCACAACTTGTGCTCTCTCGTTTTTTACAAACTTCCCCGAACGATGATGAGGTTAGTAATTTTCTCCTTGTACTCATCCACTCAGCACTACTTCTTTGCAAATGGGTCGACCTTTCAAGCTCCTCTCTTTCAGCACAAGACAACTTTAAATCAACTAAAAAAGATGACTTGGCTTTCTCATATAATTCTGGACTCAGATCAGGTTTTTCGCAGTTTGGTCCATAGTGAGCGTCTTTCGATACAGCGCTGTGGCTTTTTTTCAATCTTAATTTAGGTTTAGCAATTAAACGGTTTCTACGATTACTATTTTCCACTTTCGCGATCAAAGGATTAGGACTAGATTTAAATATGACTTCATGAGTTTTACTATGAATCGATCCCGTATTAAAAGACACAACAGCAGCTGCGCATCGGCCCGCATAAGAACCACGGGAAGAATAATTTACACGCTTACCCCCAACTAATTTGGCAATTACTCCGTTAAAACTTTCAACTATATTACTTGTGCAATTATGAATTAAACTTCTAGAATGATATGACAGTCTTTTACTTAAAATTTCTACCGCGTCCATTAATCCGCATCCAACAATTGCTGGAAGTAACCCAACAGGTTCTATTCGACGAGTGTCAGGTCTACAAAAATACTCCTTGCAATGTTGGTGATTACCAAATACGTGTTGTGGACCATTTAGAATATCTTCACTAAGATTTTTTATTTTTTCTTCGAGTGACTGATTTTGATCCCCCCAATATTTAATCGCGCATTTTACACCCGTTCTTAAACGCAAATACCTTTCTTTTAGGAATTTCCGCAACTCGCAAGGATACTTAGTGTCTTTCGACAATTTCTCCAAGCTATTGCAGTAGTTTCGTAAAAGATGATTTTTGCATTCAATTTTCTCTACTATTAAATTATCGTACGGACGCGAATCTAATATTTTTTTATAAGTACTGGAATCGCCGTCTGCTACAAATTTATTATAAATTACACCGTGATCAACAAAGGAACGTTTAAACCCCTCAACTATTATGGTCGATTCCATCCCGGTAGATGATCCTGAATAATTCCTGAAACAATGGTGTTCCGGGGGCTGACTGTTGTTCTTTGCGGCTCGTGCACAGACTACGCAGTATTTATTTTTAACTCCAAAAAACAATACTTTATTAGTTTTAATGCCAATTATCGCAGCTGCGCCGGATAAGGGGGAAAAATTCTTACCATAAGATCTCTTGCTCCAACAACCGTCAACAGCAACAGATATTAATGGTGTACCATTTTTATCAACACTACCTATAGACACTGCGTACTCCGCTTCTTCCTTGACAGCTTCTGCCATGGAATGTGCTGCTGTCTTTTCCCACCAATCGCAAACCGTATTATTAATTTCATTGTACAATGAAGGTGACATGATTGGTAGGGCTACTGCGGCACTTAATGTTTTTAACTGAGAGTAGCTCCCACCAGATGATATGATACCAGACACAATTTGATGATTCACTTCCATGCTATCTTCTTTCTTTTCAACCAAACACACAGTAAATTTCATATTACACATACTACATTTTATGATGAGTTTTGAGTCCAGACCAACTTTTACTTCACCTATTATACTGAGGTAACTTAACTTACAATCCATTGGACCGTGGTCCCCTATGGCCTGAAGAGCTTTAAAAAAAAAAGAAATATCCACTACTCTACGCCCAACTTCCACTTCATCCACCTTTCCCTCTTGACGGTTGTCAATAACTAGTTCCTGTAAAGAAAGATAATGGCTTAATTTTTATTATAAAAAATAATTCAAAAGGTATGGGCCAAATTTCTTCAAACATAGCTAAGAACTCCCTTAGAATACATCTTTGAAACACAGAACACTAGATCAAAATCTTAAACGTTTTTATCAGTCTTCGTCAATTATGAAAGTGAATAAATAAACATAATAAAAAACTGGTTGCTTGTAAAGTCGGTTTAGGACGATAATTTTATCGGATAACGTCATAATATTATTCTCCATCGCTTGTACTGCGCTCTCGCTTGACCCTAGCGTGACATAATGTGACACTTTTTTGTGCGTGTTGCCGGTGTTCATCGATTTATAAGACGTTATCACGTCATAAATTTAATAAATCCGACTAATCCGACCGAAATAATCCGACGGCATAAAAACTCAAAAGGTAAAAAGAAAACAAGTCTACGGTCTTGAATTATGTTACATAAAAATAAATAAGAACACTATTGTAATAAATCGAATTCAACAGTTGAGACCCATTGAAATCCTCACAGGCTCGAAGATATTCCTGACTAGCTAAATATTTCTTTAGAAATAGGCCCCGACTGCTAAATACGCTATATTACAATGGTGTTGTTATTTATTTTTATTACACATTTTCATTTTTTAATCTGTCGGGTTTTAACATTTTTATTGTTTATTTATTTATATTCATAACTGACGAAGACAAATATAAAAGTGCAAAAGAATTCATACAATATTATGTTCGTGATGAACAGAAATTATAAATTTCCTTTACGCTATACGTATTGGTTTTTTTATGGCGTCACTTATTCTATGTCACTCGGGCTTAGAAGACAATTCTAATGATACTAAAAACATTAAAATCGGTTCAATAATTTGAACTTATCGTGCCACAAAGATATATTACTTAGTATACATACATACATACGTACACCAGTCGCGTAAAAGATAATATTTTACAAAAAAAAATCTTGATTTTGGTAAAATACGAGATTTGAACGTGAATTTTCTTTTGAGAAAGTAATTGAGAAGTATGTGTTTGTCTCACAATGAAAATAATAAATATTGCAAAAAAAAACTGTAGGTACTGAGATTTTGTCTTCGCCCATCACTAGCTAGTTTGTTTATTTATGTAACAAGTCTACAAGAATTACGTATAACAACTTACCTCTATACAGCGCGTAGCAGTGTTGCTCGGAGTCTCGGCCTGAAGGTTTTCTTCATTTTCAGTACTGGAAATATTATTCATCAACATCCACTTTTTATTTATTTTGTAATTTTTGTACAACCCTACGCCAGGCACGGCGCGCGCGCGCCCGTGCAATTTCTGATAGGAAACATACCTACTTCCACTTCCACATATTTAGACATGATGAACATGAAAACTAATATACTGTAACTAATAATAGTGTAAGCAAACTCATTGCTTTGAAATACATAAATATATGAAAACTAATACTATATTATGTAATAAAATTTATTATTATGAAAATTGTTCCTATAGAAATTGACTTTATTACTTATATAGATATTGAAATTACGTAATTATTACCTACTGGACATTGTAATTTTTCTTCTTAGACTGACATACCTAATTGTGTACCTATCTAATTACATGTCAAATCAATATTTACATGCTGTTGTAGGTATATGTCTGAATCAGGCGATCTAAATCATTGTACCTATTTGCTTTGTAATGTACCTACCCTGTTCAAAATGCAAATAGATTATATTATTATTACTACTAAGACATGATAAGCATACACACAAATAAAAGTAATAAAACTAGGATTTTTACTTGACACTAACACAAATCTAGTAAATTTTTTCTAGGTATTTAGGACAAGACGTAGTCAAGTAGGCAGGTAAATAAATAAGTAGGGAGGAACTTACATTTTATTCCGAGATCTTTTGGCTTTCACGTTTTTATAATGCGTACTAAATTTTCTTTTCGCTGGCATGGCACTCAGCAAATTATCCTGCGAAAAGAGACCCTCGATTACCAATTACGTTTATGATACCTATTGCCTTTATCATGTTGAAAAATCTATGTATGTCGTGCAGAGAACTATATACCCCGCCAGTTCATATCTCGAGAAAATAAGGTAGGCAGGGCTTTGATTGTTTCAAGCCTGAATTGATACCTACTTTACAAGGTTCATAAAATGACCTACGCAACAAAGTAAATAATTTTGTATTTCTTACGATTTATATCTAGTTCCATCATGGTTTTCTTTCAGACTTTCATTATATCGGTACTTTCTATTTACTAAAAGTAAATTAGTTATAAAAATATTGTACTTACAGTTTTTCACAAAAAACACAAATTCACAACACGTAATTTTGCTGTAGCATCCGACACGCGTGGAGTCACTTTGAAATTCTATGGCGCACTGGCGATTAGTTGCGACGATCGTTCTATCGGGACGCGTTTGAATTTGCATACATTTTTCTATGGAGAATTTACGTAAAACATATCTAGATTTTAGGGCTTTAAAAGGGGAAGTCTTTGTTTGTAAAGGTACAAAAAAAAGTACATGGTTATATTTATTGGCTTTTTCAGTGTTCAAAAAGTGTTTCTTTTTATCAATTTGTGTTGATTTATTGGGTTAAATCTGAAAAATACGAAGGCAGGTTTTCGATTTTTTTCTCAATTTTGTGCGTTTGCTGACGTTTATTATATAACAACTACAGGGTTTTAAGAGTTAAAATTAGCACTAACATCATTTTTGGTCTTTCATTTTAATATATACAAATTATCGTTGTTATTAATCATATGTAAATAGGTTAAATATGAAAAATCGTAACACTCTTTTCGGTGATTTTCACGATCTGGGCCCTTAAACCTTTTGGTCGTTTTTCTTTATTGTTTTTGGTTCCTTATTTGTAGTTTTAGTCTTTTCTTGTTCCAAGTTCTTTCTCTTTCTTTCTATTTTCTTTTGTTCTTTTTGCTCTAGGTTTACTTTTTCCGGTGTGCTGGTGAAAATAATGGAATGTTTTTTTTAACTAATTGTTTTGTACGAGTAGGTTTTAGAGTTGGTACCTGCACTACATTACTAAGTGGTACTAAGGGAGATGGACAAGTTTGACTGGCTATACTTTGATTTACACCAGCTTCACTAAAGTCACCTACTAATGCAGATGTAGGAATTGTTTCATTTAAATAAGTTTCATTCAAAGTTAGCCTCATTATTGAAAAGTTGTAATATTTCCTGAGATTCTATTGGATTAGCAATATTTTCATTGGCAGCATTACAGACAACTTGAGATTAATTCTGGGGCTCACTTTGGCTTGAATTATAGGTATCTGTTTGTATCTGTTGTTCAAGAGGAGAGACTGATGCAGAAATATCACCAAAACTTTCAAAAGTGTTTTTAAATGTATCTTGATCCATTGGACAAATTCCAGCAGACTTTTTTCAGTACTTGTGGTTCTATTAAAAGCCTTTGTATAAAGGCCTACAACATCATATGCCGTAATTTTGGTGCCTGGATGGTTGAACATGAAGGCTTCACATTCTCTGTTTTTAGTGGGCCATGGAAAGTTAAATCTAAAGGCTGCATTCTATGGGATGTGTGTGGTGGCAAAGTTAAACATGAATAAAATTCTTGCCATAAAATTCCTGAGCTCTCAAACTAACGAGACGTCTTCTGAGTGATATATTGGGGTGGGTTCACTATCCATTTGCATAAAAAAAATAACCATAAAATATTTTGGCATATGGTAATTTAGACTAATGATATTTATGCATAATTTTTTTATCCATAACAAATTTAGCATATTTGTCTTAATCATAAATAAAATTAGCAAAATCATATTTAAGCATAAAATTTATTAGCATAGCTTTATAAAAACATAAACGTATGCCCAAGTGCGGCGGGGGCACCTAAACCTACTTTGACACTATATAGTATAGGAAATACTGGTTAAAGTAACTTTTTTATTTTTCATTCATTTCATTAATTTATACCTATTCAATTTTAGTAATATATACTATTAGGCGACTGTACACTATGCCTAAAAACATTGTGCAAATTATACATAACATAACATAACATAGCATCACGCCTTTTTCCCCGAAGGGGTAGGCAGAGGTGTGCAAACACACCCACATCTCGCCAGCTATGTTAGGTCCCATGTAATAGGGGGCGAGCCTATTGCCATTTACCGGGCACAAGTTCCAGACTCTGGGATAATTATCTGGGTAAAATTCTAAAGAGAATTATACATTATCCACCAGACCCGGGAATCGAACCCGAGACCTCGAGCGTGGCAGTCCGTACATAGTACCATTGTGCCACCGAGGCAAATTATAACTATGCATAAATATATTAGACCTAAATATAATTATTCCACAGTACATATGCTGCTAAAAATCAATTATGACCAAGTATAATTATGCCAAAAAAAGTATGCCAAATTCATTGTTCCAAAACATTTTAGGATTACATATATTATGTTAACGAAAGGTATACCATTGGGGTGTCTCGCCATAAAATTATAATACCAATCAATACCTGCCATTTTGGTATCTTTATTGAAGCCATTTTTCATATATTATTAGCAGCGGCAAAATCAAATACAATTGTTCTTTGCAAGATTTTAAAATGAATTCAACCAGTTCTTTTTCTTGAGATTAATTAAAAACTGACTTCTTACCTCTTTTTGGCATAGTACTAACACAGACCTTTTTTACTTGATCAAAAAGGGTCGCTCTGGGAATGCCATACTTCTCTGCCACTTGTCGAAAAAGAGTCTTTTTCTCTTTAATTTCTTGCACAGCTCTTTGTAAAGTTTCTATGGTGTAAGCTGGTCCTTTTTTCTTAATATATTTTCGAGGCATCTGGAATATAGAACTATTATAAATAATGGAGTAATTACGAACTAATTATATAAAAAATGATTTTGATAAATAATGAGGTAATTACGGACGTCCGTATTTACCCCAGGCCATTTGTCCGCAATTGACCCAAACAAGTTAGAAAAAGTACAACAACAATAATTTTAGGTTAACAAAATGTATCAAGGTCAACGGTTGTGCTATTTACTCGTCATTAACATCGCAATCGATAGAAAATATGACCTTTTAACTGACACTTATTCTTTTTGAATAACACTCAAAATAGTAAATACCAAAAATTACATCAAAATCACTGTCGGGAGTGTTTGGTGGGCACTAAAGATGGCCGAACGAAACGCATGATCGCGGTGGCGCGGCGGGACATGCAACATGTTTTTGTCTATAGCTGCGGGACACCATTTACACCATTTATTAGATATTTTTATCTGCATCTGAATGGCTTCGCACGGGTGTATTTTATATTTATATGTTTTTTTTATATCTATTTATTCATTACTTAAGCATATTTTACATGAGGTCATAGCTCATTAATTATAATTACCTAGTTGGCATTAATTTAATACTATAAAACATTAAATTATAACCAGGGATCTACGTATAGTGCTAAGCTTTAATTACATACGTATTAAATGTTTGCGCCTGAACTAGGTAGTCCTGTATCTCAGCCATGGCGTTCATTAGGTACCTATCTTATACATAATATGTAAATCTAAATAAACAGTTTTGTAACGTAAACATTAATAATTACAATATCAAAATTAAAATATTTAAAACTAAATTGCAGTGTTTCAAAATGCTGCGAATGCATATTGTTAGTTATTGTTATTTGAAGTAAACTGAGTCAGATATTATTATGTTTGCACTTTGAGACTAAAGGCGAACGGTAAATTGCTACTTAATCAAAAACACTATCTATTGTTCACTACAAAAAACTAAAACATATGTGTACGAGCCAAGAAAGCTCATACAGTAATTTTCCTGCGTATTGTATTAAGATAGTTGTAGCAAATTATTAATAACCAAGGCAAAGCCAGAGGATAAGGATAGTTGCACTATTTTTAGGTAGGTACGTGATTCTTACCTTCACGGAAACATATTACACATACGTGATTCTTACGGATTATGTTTTATAACATATCCCCGCTTAATCTAGCGTGAGTCTGCTGACTCACGTTAATTAACTATAAAAATACTTTAAGAATCGATAAATAAATTAATGTTAATTGAGTATCTTCCTCGTTTCATTCACACAGGCTTATCCCTCAGTGCTAATATAATTGTGAGTCGACCACTCCCCTATATGGTGATTAGCAGTGAATCTGACGGGATAAGCCTGACACTTCTAAGCTACCTGTGCGGTCCACAATAACCGTACAAGGAGCAACCTTACAACTTCGCTAAGTGCGGGTCTTGGGGAACTTACAACCCCCATAAAAGCCCACACAATATGACATATTAAGAGCTAAAAGACAGAAATAAGTTATCATCTACGCCCCCTCATAGTCGATTGACTGCATTTGCCGGTCTTCTGCAGTTTTACGGGCTGGGCAGTTTATATTGCTTGATGCACATACGGCCGCTTTGCAACGTACTGAGCACTCCTTTAGGGAATGGCCAAGACATCCACAGTGGCCGCAGGTTAGGTTAGTATCCCGACAGTACTTACCCGAGTACCCATACTGTTGACACTTATAACACATAGTTACAAGTGTATATTCACTGACTGGGCACGACGTCCAATTTATAAAAATGCGTTCCTTTGGGAGCAACATTCTTCTCATTTCAGCTATAACCTCCACAATGTAGTTACAGTAGGAAGAGTCAGGTATATCTGAGGGCACACCTAAGAAAATCAAACGGGGTCTCTTTTTCACAGTTTCTGTGATTAATGTACGTAAGGCCCGTCGATTGAAGCTGCTCCGATGTTCTAAGCTTTTCAAGGTCATCCTTTCCTTCTGTGCTAAAAATGACACCATCGTTGCGGGGCTGATATGTATAAAATAAGAAATAAAAATAATATGGTAAATATCCCGAATACATTTCCAAAGTTTATAATAATAACGACCATGGCAGTTTAAATAACTATAAAATAAGAAGTAAAAAATAAAAATACCCAACACCCCTAAGGTCAAAAAATACCCCTGCACGATCGTAACATTTAGGTTTTAAGTTTACTTCTGCACGACAGTGATTTTATTGGGTTTTCCTGTTAAATAAAAAAAATAGAAAATGTTTAATTAACAATGTTTATTTAGAAACTTAAGTATGTCATGACATAGAAAATCTAGCTTAATAAAATCTATAATTGAGATCAAAGAAAAATTGTTTATCTAAATTAGCTTCATTCATTACTTTAATCAGACTTTAAAATATAATCAACTGTTATTTTGTATGATAAGCAGTGTAGCAGTTTTGCTTTCTCGTCAGACAGAGATAAACATCACACTTCTCACATCTGATCTTAGATCGACTTCTACATCCTTCCATCCTACAAGCTCGAGGATTATCTATGCTCTCGAAGCTTGGAAAGTGATCATAGCCATCGTATCTCTTTGCTTGGGACGGTTGATTTGATCTCCGAAACCTGGACGTGTTTGGCTGAATATTTTCAGCTTCATCATCAAGATCATCAATTTCTTCACTCCTCCTTCGACGTGTAGGTGTACTAACAAGGCCATCTGCTACTTGCATTCTGAATTCAAGGAGATCCATGACTTTATTGTTCGGAATCTCAGCAGCTGCACTTTCCAACTTGTACAGGTGCCATTTTCTTGTTTTCATAAACGTGCGGTAATACTCCATCGACTGGTCCAAGATATCGACGCCACCCATGTACTTGTTGTAATTTGCAATTGTTTTAGGTGCAAGTACATCAACAAAATTGGAGGTATTTTTGTCCTAACGCTTTACATAGGTGGTGTCGTCTGCGGATGTGCAGTGGGATGCAACTAGCACAGACTTGTTGTCCATCCATTTAACGACAACTATACCGTCGCTAACAAACTGTTGAGATTCCCACGTTGCATTCGGCGATCTTGCTTGAAATCGAGGTTCCTCCGTTCTGGTATTCGATTCATCATTACAGTCCCTGTTCCATGTAGTCCGATAGAGTTCAATTTGTCCAGCAGTGGAATTGATGAAAAATAACGATCAAAGTATACATAACTCTCTCTTGGAATAGACTTGCAGAGATGTAAGATTACAGATGCCCCCTAAAGATCTATCTCCGAATGGAGTGTTAGCACCTCTGTAGACTTCGAAGTCTATTATAAGTCCGTCATGGGTGGTGGACACGAAAATTTTTAGGCCTTGAGGCCTAGGCTTGCTCTTTATTACTAGTCGCAGACCACGTGGACAAACACCACTAAATGGTAGCATTTGCTCGTCGATGGAATAAAAGCCAGGCTGACGTTCTAGTCGGTAACACGCTCGTTTTACCTGATCTAGTATTGGCTGTACCTTCCAGAGAACATTGGTATTTTCTGATGGAGCTGTATCACTATCAACGACATGAAATGCTGACCTCTCCCGAGCCATGACATTCGCCACCATGTCCAATCGCATTCCATCTCTCCAATACATGTACAATCTTGGGTATGGGAAGACTTCCATGAACAAATGAATGCCAACAAGTTTCTTTAATTCTACTGAATTTGTATTTAGAACTTGGCCTGTGCGGCGCATGTAGTAATTATTCGTACACACAGAAGTATGCTCAAAAATCTCATCATCGAAATAATCATTAAAATAATCCATCGGGGATCTAATAACATTCGGAGGGGTACGTGGCAGGTAGGTTTGAT
This sequence comes from Nudaria mundana, assembly GCA_963556515.1. Lineage (NCBI taxonomy): Eukaryota > Metazoa > Arthropoda > Insecta > Lepidoptera > Erebidae > Nudaria > Nudaria mundana. The sequence goes on from OY748310.1 coordinate 5,479,929, forward strand.
CTCTTTGATTGAACGGTACCTGTCTCCAGATTCTTCTTCTGGCTTGAGACGGTCGTAGGGCATTTGCGGGACGACGAATGCTTCAGAAAATGGTGGTGCTGAAGCGATGACATTTGCAGAAACGATATCTGGCCTTGAGATCGGCAATTCACTGCAGTTTGTTTTAAAAATATTTGTAATATCTGCGCCGCATTTCTTCTTCAATCAATTCTGCAGCTCGTAGTAGTGACTGTGTAACATTTTGACCCTTTTTATTTACCAAATATTAGGACGCTTGCTTCATTATTGCCTTGTCTTTAATCACTTTACCTTATACACATGGTAATTAGCTGAAACAAAAATAATGACATAATTAATGAACTTATTTTTTGTCAATAATTTTTATTATACGGGTTATAGAAAACCATGATTTCTGAAGTGGCACTAACCTTTTGTTATAGTGATGATGATTATTTTGCTGAACCCATTAATTGAGCAATTTTATTTTAGTTTGAATTTGACTGTTCTTCCTATAAGTGATGAATTTATTCTACTGCATTTATTTGTTATTAGCAAAACTGACAAACGACACAGCAACGAGTCCATTAGGTCTGTATTGTAGTCCCCACACAACCAAAGTGAATTTATATCCTTTATCATCATCAAGCGACACTATCTACCTGTATCTTTATTATGAAGATAAGGTTTTACATCACGTTCGAACACAGAAACACATTTATCAACTGTTTTGCAAGGTTCTAAAGTTGGGTAGGTAAGAGATAATTTGTCTTTCCACCATTCTTTCAGTGCTACGAGGGTGGATTGAAAAGTAATCGGCCTAACCAAGAAAATAAATACATAATAAATGAAATATATTTTTATTTTTCAACGTAATCAACATCAAGTTCAATGCACTTTTGCCATCTTCCCTTCCAAGCATTTAGCCCGTTGAAAAAAAATGATTCTTCCTTAGAGTCAAAATATGCGTCTACTGCTGCTTTGACCTCGTCATTTGTCAAAAATCTGTGACCTCCCAAGTGCTTTTTTAGGTTAGGGAACAGAAAAAAGTCTGACGGTGCCAGATCAGGTGAATACGGTGGATGCGGTAACAGTTCAAAGCCAAAGTTGTGAATTTCTGTCATTGATTGGACAGACGTGTGAACACGAGCGTTATCTTGATGAACCAGGATTTTTCTTCTGATCATTCCTGGACGTTTTTCTTTTATTTCCTCTCGTAAACGACGTGGTAAGGTGCAGTAATAATCAGAGTTTATAGTCTGACCCCTTTCAAGATAATCAACCATAATCACACCCTTCGAGTCCCAGAATACTGAAGCCATCACCTTACTTGCCGACAAAATCGACTTAGCCTTTTTGGGGGGTGGTGAACCAGGTCTTATCCCCTGTTTTGATTGTTGTTTTGTTTCCGGTGTACAGTAATGAACCGATGTTTCGTCCATAGTAACAAAACGATTCAAAAAATTACATTCATCAGCTTCAAATAACTCAAAACAGTCGCGTGCAATAGGCAATCGCATCCTTTTTTGCTCAACTGAAAGCAGTCGCGGAACCCACCTCGCAGACACCTTGTGGAAACCCAACACGTTGACTATTATGTTTTGAGTACGTTCATAAGAGATGCCTATAATCTTGGCTATCTCTCTAATTTTCAATCTGCGGTCTCCCATAATTAAGTCGAGTATTTTTTAACATTTTCGTCAGTAGTGGACGTCGAAGGCCTTCCAGAGCGGGGTTCGTCTTTCACACTCTCTCTACCACGCTTGAATTCTACTATCCGTTTTTTGACGGATGAATATGAAAGAGCGCAATCCCCTAATGTACTGACCATATCATCATGGATGGCTTTTGATGACAGCCCCTGCTTATGGAGATACTTAATGACGGCACGCTGCTCGATTTGCTCCATTTGCGGAAATGATGTCAGATTGCTTTGTTAATAAATTTATAAAATTAAAACTAATTATCGCACACGTTTCAAACTTCACATAATTAACAGGTCTGAACTGAACTTAATAATGTGGATAGATTTGATTTTTAGAACTAAATGGATCAGTGTTAGGCCGACTACTTTTCAATCCACCCTCGTATGTAGTTATATATTTTGTTATCTTCCGGTGTTATTGTTCTTAAGCTGTCGCAACATTTGGAACATTTTGTAGTCTTAACTAAAACTGAGGCCAGATAGCCACTGACATAAACAACTGGTTGTTTGTCGAATTTCTCGGATAATTCTCTTCTACATCAACTTCGAAGTCTGGTAAATGCAAGACAGGTTCATCGTTACAAATATCATATTCATGGACATCGTTCTGTACATAGTTCGTAGCTCTGTAAGAGTGATCAGCATTAACTGCATCTTCAGCTTCGGAACTTGGGAACACCAAGTCATGGAAGTCCAGCATTAAATGGTTATCATCAACCCCACAATTAGCACCCCTAATAGGGGTACTTAGTTTCGTCAAATTCGATGTTTTAAGTGCGGCGGTGAAGTGGTGGGATTTGGATTTGTGGGCGAATGTTGCCGAATTAGGCCGAATAAATTTTCTAATAAGTCCTGGTTAAGCTGGCGCAAATTAAGATATTTAAATCTAATCGACTGTACTTAGTTCCAAATATCTTGAAACGATGATATTGATGTAATATCCATTCACACAGCGTACGTTTCTTAATCTCAATTGAGTATCCAACTTCAAAAATTACATGTTCTTGATTTTATTTTTATATTCTGGCCACAAATTGTGATGGATACTGTTTTGGATTCATTCACTCTTATTCCTTTTTTCATATCTTTTTTTAATGCAGGACCGTTTGTGATATCAAACAATTTATCTAGCTGCTGAATCACGTTTGCAGTCTGCAAAATCGCATCACGTTTTAAGCTACCATCAGATTGGAGTTCGTTTCTAAATATTTCCGCGAACAATGTTAAACTTGCTGCTACGTCATTACTTAGTATTTGTGCGGCTAGTTTGACCTTCATCTTAGCACGGACCTTTGGATTTACGTGAAGTGCTGTAAGTTTTTTAAAATGAAGCGTTTCCTAATTTTTTTCTGGTAGCTCAACTATGTGCGACCAATCGGCTTTTTCGCCATTAAAGATGTTTTTGATTTTGATTAAAGATGTATAGAAAGAGGTATGTCATAGATAAATATATATATATATATATATATATATATATAAATATAAACCATATTATCATCCACTAAAAAGAAATTACTGTCTGCAGGTTGGCCAGTGAACTTCTTGAGTAAATTAAGAGTACCAACGTTAGTCGAACCCTGATCGCATACTGTAGCAATTATCTTAAATCCAAGATCAGAAACAATTTTTATTGCATTCTTAATAATCACTACTAATTTTTCTGAAGATATTGTTCCTTTTACAAAGTAGTGTGCAAGGGGCTGTTTATATTCCTTGTGTACACCTTGTAACAACAGTACCAAAGATTTGTCAGCTATATCTCCGATCCGGCCATGTTCACCAAGATCCTGATAGCTTTCAACACTGTCATTAGCACCATTATAAATGAGCCTCTGTTTTAGGGACATCTCATCAAACAGCACTACACACGTTTTATATTTAGATGACAACTCATTTGCTTTTCTTCTAAGATGATTCAAAACAATTTTATTGTATCTAGGAGATATGGGCATTTTACTTAAGATAAAATCTTGAAATTGTTGAGGTACCTGGAAATCAAATGTTACTTTCTACAATTAGAACTCGGTCGTGTTTTTAGAAGTGTGCAGGTTTCATGAATCCACGTTTGGCACACTTTACATTGCATCCAGTCGGATTCTGATTCAGTGTTGTAGTTTTTGAAGTATTCTGACCAAAACTCTTGGTCCTGATATTTAGGATCTTTTTGTTATTCAACCTCCATTTTTTTCCCTTAGGTCGATTTTCTTCATTGTAACTTCCAGCCAAGTACCTTGTAGTAGGAATGGCCTGCGTTAAGGTTAAACAACTTGGTAACAAGTAAGGTGTGTACGTATACGAACTCACTTGTGCGTACACTCGTACGAAAACGCTTCCAAAGTGAGCATGCCCAGCCCAGGGCATGTATATGGTTTACACATCATTTCGAACATGAATTTATTTTTATATTGACTAAAGGGACATTTAACATTATAATCGGGAAATAAGTAAATTTTGTGTTTTGAGTGAGCCCAAAAATTGTTAAAACACTAAAAATAATTTCGCCGGAGACTCGGGTTCGATTCCCGATCGGGATAAACTTTGTGTGAAGACAGATACGTTTGTACCGAAGTCTGGGTGTTTCATATGTATAATATGTATGTATTTACAAAAAAAAAAGTATATAAGTATTTATATCAGTTTATCTAGTACTCATATCACAAGCTCCTGCTTAGTTTGAGACTAGATAGCGTTGTGTGATTTGTCCTAACATATTTATTTATTTATTTATTTTATAATTACAGAGTAAAAATGAATTAAATGTTCTGTGGCCTTAAATTGAAAAAGAGGTCTGGGTTTGAATTCGGAGATTTACAGATTGCCAGATTTATGCTCATGTGCGATTTCGAGCTGCTTTTTCTTTATTAAAACGCTACTTATGAACTGTCTCTATTCCATTATAACTTTCTTGCTCCATGAGAGCTTCGCTCGCTCCGCTCTGATAAATGACTCATATTTTCACTTCAGCCCCCTTACCATAGCGCTCGGAAGAGTTTGTCAAAAACCAATGACATCGCAGGAAATGTCAAAAATGTGTTAATTGTGTCACAAGATCGACATTTTCTGTAATGTCATTGGTTATCGAAAAACTCTTCAAATGCGCGGAGAAGGAATGAAAAATACTTCTTTTGGATTTTTCCTTTGGTGTAACAGATCGAGCATATAACGGGCAAGGGCGTGGTGTGTACGTACGCGGCATGCGCGACGGAAAAGTTGGTGGCGGGCGGCATGCTGCCCCGTGCCGCGCTACAGCCGCACGCTGCGAATCTACTCACCCGGCTGTTCGACACGCTTGGCCAGCAGCTTGACCCCGCCGACCATAACGAATACGTTATGAAAGGTAACTCTTCCCACGAAATATGGGTAAATCAAATATTTTTTAGTTTTCGAAACGAAAATCTCTTATACAACAGTAATGTCCCCTCGTAAGAGCTAGAGACTCAGTGTAAACGCCAATTAACTTAGCGTAGTCGAAAACCCCCCAAAATTAAATTGACCTTTGACCTCTGATCTCAAGGTCAAATCGAGAACGGTAATAGTTAGAGACTCAAGACCAGCTGCAATCAACTCAGCATGGTCAAAGACCTCTAAAATGAACTTGACCTTTGACCTCTGATGTCAAGGTCAAAACGAGGTCATATCGAGAACGGTAATAGTTACGAGACTCAAGACCAGCTGCAATCAACTCAGCATGGTCAAAGAACTCTAAAATGATGTTAAACTTCTTGTCATGTGACATTTTTTAGATTTTATGAAAATACTTTCGAAAAGTCCAAAATATATGTCAAATTTTTGCCATATTTTTAACGTGTTTACAACTACCCTTCTTAGAGACCAAAACCAATGTCACCTGCAAGTGGCGGGTCTGACTAACATAAAAGATCCCGGTAAGCGGTAACAGACACGCCACTATTAGGTGGGACAAAATTAATGGTGAAAAGTAGGCGTATTGCCATACAGCCTCACACATTACGTCCATAAGACCAACACCTTCGTTTATTTTCCCGATTCATAAAATTCTCTCATTTTGTACTGGGAGAAATCCTCGACACGCACACGGCACACGTAATACAGGATTATTTATAATAAGTAGTAAAGAAATGAAGATGTATTTTCGCAGCGATCCTCCGCACGCTGTCGTGCCTGGGCGCGGACGCGCTGCCCTACCTGGGCCCGGCGCTGCCCAAGCTGGCGCACATGCTGGCGCTCGTCACCAAGAACCCCTGCAAGCCGCACTTCAACCACTACCTCTTCGAGACGCTCTCTCTCGCTGTCGCGTGAGTCTCACACACCTACTTGTACACGATACAACATATACGCACTTTATTTTCATTATCTATACAAATTTTATACAAAGAAAAGATTTGTATTATTGTCACGAAGAAACTCTAAAACTACTGGACCTGTTTCAAAAAATATTTTACCTGTATGAAACTACACATTGATTGCGAGTTAACATCACGCTACGATCAATAGGAGCGGAGTAGTGATGAATAATATTGCAAAAACCACATTTCCTCGTCGCCAACGTCGCGAGCGACCGCTAGTGTGCAAGTAATCTGACATAATAGGATATTTATTTATCTATGCATTAACCTCTACTTTTAATAGAATAATTTATTTTATTATTGTTTTAATTTTTTTTATTTAATTTATTTAGAAACAAACAATCTTATATAATACTAGCTGACCGGGCAAACGTTGTTTTGCTTTAGGGGTGGACTACCCTTAACATTAAGGGGGATGAAAAATAGATGTTGTCCGATTCTCAGACCTACCCAATATGCACACAAAATTTCATGAGAATCGGTCAAGCCGTTTCGGAGGAGTATGGCAACGAAAACTGTGACACGAGAATTTTATATATTAGATATGTAAGATTGTTTTGTTTCTGGTTCTGTAAAATTGGTTATATTATAACCAATTTTATTATTTTATTTTATTATACATATATTGGTTATATTATAACCAATTTTACAGAACCTTCATAAAATTGTAGACTCACAGTTGCCTGTATTTTAGAAAAACCTACATAACAAATATAACAAATTTTGCAAAGGAGAAGTGTTCAAAAGCCGTTTCTTTTTTAAAAACCTAAATAAAAAGTGTATGGCTTCCTAAGTAAATTGATAAATCGTATGATATTTTTTTAACGATCTTTTAATTCACTCGAACGAAATCGTATATGGGGTTTAAACTTTGATAATAATTCGTGGTGTAATCGTTTTTGATTGTCTTCTTACTCAAATGCACTGCCTGTGTCGGATCGGATGTCATCAATCAAATTCATAGACAAATATCATAAAAGTATCGGATCGAATGATATGAAGAGGTGGTGTAGTTTTTACTAAACTTTTTGAAAATATTATTATCGACATTTTGAAATTCTGTTTTTTTGTAAGAAAACTACAGATTTAAAGTAAACGTATGTTTTTTCATAAAGCAAATTGAATAACAGACTCAATTTACTAGTTTTAATAATTAAATAATGTAAAACAATGTTTTGAAGATTTACATAAAGACCAGGCTGAATTGACAACTAATAAAAAAGCAATTAAATCATAAGTCAAAACAAATGCCCTTTTGACAATTTGGTATTTTTTAGAAATACTCATAATCTTATTTTATCTAAGGGATAAATATGTAATGTTTCTCGTAGACATTCATAGACATTGGTGATTAATATCAATTTTAGTATTGTAGTTTCAAGCGATGGTTACAAAACACTATCCGACTTGTTGTTTTTGTCCATATTATGCAAACTATTCCTAAGAGATAGGAGTATGACGGAAGACCTTGCTATGGACTACTATGGAGTATCAAAAGCGATAACATCGACACCAAGATTCAACCCTACATTTTTCAGTGACACCAAGGTTTACCTTGATGAATTATTCTTGGATGATTGCAATAAGTAGATCGTCAATGCATTGGTTTACATTTAATATTACACTGAGAACAGAACGAAGCAGTGCGCTGTGGTCATTATACCTACCGAGCAACCTAGTAGGAGGGCAGTGGATGTAAAAGTCAATAGGAAGGAGGAATATTGTTATAGACTGTTATGAGTTAATTTTTTAAATAATAAATGACGTCGAACTTAGAAAATTCCTTTTAATTACATACTACTTTTACTTAAATATATTTTCTATGTATATTGTTTGTAGGTACCTATTTAGAAATAAATATACCTTCCTATGTATGTTTATCAGTTATCTAGACCCTAGATACGTGGTTCGGTATATGCGGTTGATTGGTTATAAGTAATACAAACTTAGGCTAGATGACGTTGTGTGAGAATGTCCAAAATAAATATTTATATCTAAGAAAGGGTATAGAGAGGCATTTGTACATCCACTTTTCACCAAGGCCGTACATGCCCTTTATTTGCCAGTATCTTGTCCGTTGATCGGCAGGTGCATCACTTACAAGTGGGTATATCCAATGATGTGGCCGCCCCATTGTCAGGGTTATTTATAAGTGTGTTGGAACTATTACTTCTATCTTATTTGAATTAAATCCATGTTCATCCATGTAACGATTAGCACTGTTTGGACATTTGATTTGACGGATTGATGGACATTTGCTTCAAAACTAACCTCTAATTTTAACGGCAAAACGAAGAATGAGAGAAAACCCCACAAAATAACGGAATATTTTTTGTTTCCTATGAAAATACGATATCAATCCAATTTATATCCGATTTTCGCTGTCATACAAAATTATTTGTAACGAAACGGGCGGTCTATTGAAATGCGAACAATCTCCTTTAAAGTTTTAAATTACAACATTACACCTAACATAAAGCTACAATCTGACAAAATTAGAAAAATTTAGAATTAGAATCAGATCATCATTCACCGAGCCTTTTCCCAACTAAAGTTGGGGTCGGCTTTCCAGTCTAACTGCGATTCGGCTGACCATCGATATTTTCCGTGAAGCGACTGCCATCTGACCTCCACAACCCATGGGCGACATCGAAGTTCTGTAGTTAGACCGGTCAGATTTTTGATTTAGGGCTCCAACTACCCCTAACGACTGCCATAGATGTTTGTATGACAACCGGGACCGACGGCTTAACGTGCTCTCCGAGGCACAGAATTAGAATTAGAATCAGATATATGTATATAATTTAGCTACTTAATTAATTTAATTTATCTTTTTTGAACAAATACTTAATTACAATATTTGTATTACAGTGTCGTCACCAAGTCGAATCCTAGCGCTTTATCAGCATTCGAAGATGCTCTATTCCCAATATTCCAGGAAATTTTACAAAATGACGTCCTAGGTGAGTTACGGATACATCTATTTATAAGGTGAAACACGTACATGCCTCTAGTCCGGGGCGGATTTATGGGGTCCATATTGTCTCACCTTTGGCTGTCCTTTACCCGAAATTGTTCTTCCTAATGATTTGTAATCCGAATGATCACTCTTCCTAAATTTTTTCAACCTAAAGTTTTCATTCATACTACGAGGGTGACGCATTTGACGGATGAATATGAAAGAGCGCAATCCCCTAATGTACTGACCATATCATCATGGATGGCTTTTGATGACAGCCCCTTCTTATGGAGGTACTTAATGACGGCACGCTGCTCGTTTTGCTCCATTTGCGGAAATGATGTCAGATTGCTTTGTCAATAAATTTATAAAATTAAAACTAATTATCGCACACGTTTCAAACTTCACACAATTAACAGGTCTGAACTGAACTAAATAATGTGGATAGATTTGATTTTTAGAACTAAATGGATCAGTGTTAGGCCGACTACTTTTCAATCCACCCTCGTAGTGTAAAAGATGGTTATATTGAAAAAATATAGGAAAACAAATAAAAGTATAATAGATATTGGCTGTTCTCTCTGAGACAGTCTTGATAATGCCTCGTTTAGAGGCGAAACAATTGTCGACGTTTTGTTGTCCTTTTGATTCTGCGAAAAATTAATGCTATTAATTAATGCTAAAAAGTTTTTTCTTAAAAAAATTTTTACTTACCATTGTTTTAGTATAATAGATGTTTATTGCTACTGACATTACGAAGTTAAATGTTTCGAACTTATGAACATTAGAGACAGAGTAGTTAGGAATTGTGGATGAAAAATGTTAGGAAGAACATTTTCGGATTTCCGATTATCGGAGCTGAAAATTTAGGTGAACTTTGGCGCACCCGGATTTATCGTGCGACATACGTCTATTACCGATCAATTCGAAATTTGGTCTACGAATATTTCAGGCGTTTTATTCTACTACTAGCTGATCGCCGCGGCCCCGCCCGCGTAATATCGCGTTTTTTCGTACCCGGCTCCTGTTGTAACACATTACCGGGATAAAAATAGCAGTGAAAGAATTTTCAAAATCAAACAAACAATCAATCAAATCTTTTCTCTTTATAAATAGTTACACATTACACACAGACCGCTCCATTACCGCGGTTCCAGTCAAGTACTGGATCCTACGCGAACAGGCGTGAACGTGAATGTGGACGACTCTCGTGCTTGTTCAAGAGCGTTCACGCCTGTTTTCCGAACACTGCCGACATTTTGTCTCGCGACAAAGGGTTTGCGCACACACAATCCACATTCACGGTGTCGTGTAGTTCATTACTCGTGACTACATAAAAGGTTACTGTTTAAGTCGACCTGAATCCTTTGGGGGGATATTGCTTCCATCATTTCGGACTGATTTTACTATGAAACATCTTGCCGTAAATTTCTACGTTCTCTAGTTATTGGACTTTAAAAGTTTTTGATATTACATAACCAATTATTTGTCTGATCTCCTATTTTGTGTTTTTTGCTAAAATATCGTATATTAGCTTTTCAAAATTGGAATGAATGTGGAGAGAACTAAGTACTTATGACGTGAATTCGTGACAATAATGTAGAGCCAACATTAAAGTGGTGATCTATTGTGTGCAGAGTTCATGCCGTACGTGTTCCAAATGTTGTCCCTGCTCCTGGAGATGCGGGGGTCTGTCGCGGGTGGGGCGGGCGGCGCGGACGACGACCCGTACGGGGCGCTGCTCCCGTGCGTGGTGGCGCCCGCGCTGTGGGAGCGCACTGCCAACGTGCGGCCGCTCGTGCGCCTGCTGTGTGCCTTCGTGGCGGCCCGGGCGCAGCTGGTGCTGAGCTCTGGACGACTGGTGAGGGATTATACAACTAGTCCACGACTTCCCGTATTTGACTAATATTTTCGAAAATTCTCATACAACGTCATCTAAGCCCAAATTAAGCTAATAATAATATTATAAGCTTTTGCTTTGGGGTCTAGACCCAGTGGTCTAGACCAAAGCAAAAGCTATCAGTATAGACATGTTTAAATATATCTATATATTTAATACGACAATTTGTCTGTCTGTCTGTCTGTCTGTCCGTCCGTCGCGTTTTTTAATTTACATAGATTTGCATTAAATATTAAAATATTCTTTTTTTTTATTTTTTTTATTTGAGGCTATACAAAGTTCGTCAGGATAACTATAAAATACTGTAAAAATCTTTTGGTTAATTACCCTACGAGGATAAACACTATGATACATAAAAATAACTAGACTGATAATTACAATTTACAGTAATATTGTACAGAGGTTAGGTATGAGACACTAAATAGGTATCTACGAGGATATAAGATAGGTCTTCAGGACGCGGTCCTCGGCACTTTGGCCACAGGCTCCGAGACGGGTGGAGGTTGCAGAGAACACACCTGTCCTTGAAGCTGGTGTTGCGAGAGATGGTAGTTTGTCGCACGCCTTATTTGCGACCGTCACAGTACATACATATCATACACAAAACATCCAAACTCCGAAACAAACATTTGTGGCCCCGAAAGCACTCTGCACTACCGACCACGCCTTCGTAGCAGTTAGTTTTCATTGCTACTTCGCTTCTATTTATCGTAGCGTGATGTTGTTCAACCTTCCATGATAAATAAACTATTCCACACCATTATAATTATTCAACTCGAACCAGTAGTTGCTGAGATTAGCGCTATATAACATCACGCTACAACCAATATAAGCTGAGCAGCATGGATAACAAAAACGGAAAAGCGAACTAAGTGACGTTCGTCTGATATTATTGACTGAGGGAGCGAAGCGACCGAAGTCTCCGTTTCAACTTGCAGACTGGGGAGAATTTCTTTCGTCTGTACCTACCTCTACATCTACGGGTTCTGTCAGATCATGTTTGAGGCCGTATTTATCAACTGATTTTCATGAAACTTTATACACACACTCCTTGCTTACAATGAATAACATGTGAATGATATTTAATGGATTGGATGAAAAATTAAAGAGTAATAAAGAAAATTGAAAAATACATTTTCTAAACAAAGCTCCCGAAGTCTACGGTTCACAGAACCACTAGTTTAATAAAATTTTCTGTGAACTCACTGATGTAAATTTTGTCTCATGTTTGCAGAACGCAATGTTGGGAGTATTTCAAAAGTTGATAGCATCGAAGACAAACGATCACGAGGGCTTCTATCTCATACAGTCAATGCTCTACAAATTTGGACCGTGAGTCACTTATTGCATTTTATATTCTCTTAGTGGAGTTACAGAAATCACAATCAAATATTTAAGTCGATCGATCATCATCCACTGAGCCTTCTCCTAACTCAATTGGGGTCGGTAACTTGTTACTGGACCTAAATTTTCATGAAGCGACTACAACCTATGGGCGATATCTGAGCTCTGTAGTTAGACCACGAGGATGTTTGTGGCTCCAACTACCAGTAACGACTGCCATAGAAGTTCGTATGACAACTGGGGAACGAATTGGGTTAACTATATGAAGTATTATTACATTTCATGCCAGAGTGTGATAGATGGCTAAACTGCTAAAAGATATTAATAAAAGTCTAATTTAATTTGTACTTGTTTCAGCGACGTAATGTCACAGTACACTAAGCAGATAATGACGTTACTGTTCCAACGTCTGTCGTCGTCCAAGACCACGAAGTACGTGCGAGGACTGATCGCCTTCCTCGGCTTCTACGCCGCACACTTCGGAGCTGACAACCTTATAGACATCATTGATTCTGTACAAGCTGGGTATGTATCTGCACTAACATTAAATGTATTTTTGTATGTTTGTAACGAATTGGCTTATGATGATATTAGAAAAATAGAAATGTACAAAAGTGTAAGATTGGTTGCAGTATGTTCGGCATGTACCTGGACCGCGTGTTGATCCCGGACCTGCAGCGCGTGTCGGGCGCGCTGGAGCGGAAGGCGGCCGCTGTGGGCTGCGTCAAGTTGCTGTGCGAGAGTCGACGTGACGTCATTCTGCAGCACTGGCCGCGGCTGCTGCAGGTAAGCACACACACACTTACACTTCTGTTCACACTCAGGCTACTTTCTTTCTTTCACTTACTTTAACAATCACTCGCTCTCATTAACACTCACTCAGTCACGCTAACACTCACTCCCACCCTGCCATGTCCAGGCACTGATCCAGCTGTTCGAGCTGCCCCCGGACTGCTCCTCGCTGCCGGACGACCACTGGGTGGAGGTGGAGGACGCGCCCGGCTACCAGCCGCACTACGCGCACCTCACGTGCGCGCGGGGGGACGTGCCCGACGCGCTCGCCAGTACGTATACCGCCCATCACACATATATCACGTATAGGATAATACACCAAGTGAGCCGTCTTTTTAACCACCGAGACATTTTAAGTCGAGCTATTGGTTTCAAATAGACCGTTGAATAAAATCAAATTCTGAAAATTTTAAGATACGTAGAATTTTACTCGCACTTTGGGTTCTAGCCATAACGCATAAATAATAATGACACTCGTTTCGCGTATGATACATTTTTGCCAGTAATTTTGTCGGTATCACGTAACAGGGGACGAATTTATTGATAGTAACTGAGAACCTTTATATATTTATCCGTTAGTCTCGTCTGTCGATCAGAGGGGTATTTGAATCCTCAAATGAGACCATTGTAACTCACAGCATTATAGTACCTACGGCATTCTAGTTCTAATATGTATTGCCCGTCCCCCAGGCGTGGCCGACCCCAAGCGCTACCTGGCCGAGTCCCTGGGCGCCCTGGCCCGCCGCGCCCCGGGCACGCTGCCGCCGCGCGTGGGCGCGCTGGACGAGCAGCACCGCGCCGTGCTGCTGCAGTACCTCGCCGCCTACAGCGTGCAGCTGTGCTGATGCTGCCCGGTAGGCGACGTAACACCTCCTCATACAACCTTCGATAGGGAACATGGCTGTCAAATCTAATCACCTTTATTTTATTAAGTGTCAAAACGGTAAGGCTCGTAGAAAATTGTATGAAACACAAGCCTATGATATCACTTCAATGTACTGCCAAATCAGTATGTAACTATTAGTATTTAATTGATGATAAAACAATAAATAGGTACAACAAAGTTAATTAGATTCAATATGTATAATATTTGATTCTCTTTTAGAATTTTTATTTAAAAAATACATTTAAATTTTAGTCGATGGCATCTTTCCTATTCACCTCACTATAGTACCACCGTTATGAACTGACTCGTTGGTATATAAAATAAAATAAATACACATTGACACAAAAATCAACTTAAAATTGCCGAAATAAATCCAAATTAAAAACACTCGATAAGCAGTAGATTTCATTAAAAAAAATTCATCCAGTCGAAAAATATGAGGTAACAAATATTTTAAAAAAACAGTCGAATATAAAACTTCTTTTTTGAGGCGGTTAAGAAGAGATAGCAATATGCAACTCGCCGGACGAGATATATTGTATACGTTATGATTAATAGCCCGATAACTCAGTTCATAACAGATGTATTATAGAACCTTGTCTACATGGAAATGTAGTCGCATTCACACCTATCGGACGACGCATAGACAATAGACTTACTCTCGTATAGACGTACTCGTCGTTAAAATCTGACAGACCTCCCCCCACCCCACCATTTTTTTGTAAAAATTTACCCAGCAGTGAGCGTCAATGGGTTAATGAAAAGCAAATACTGTATATTATGTATTAAATGTATACTTACGTATAATGTTATTAACCAGTTAAAAAACTCGAGTTAATATGTCGCACCCCGAGAACATAAATGACACTAAACAAAAAACATAATTTTTCAGTAGAGCGATTTAAAGTTTTTATATATCTTATAACTGCTGTAACAGTTCCGTGAATTCAAATAGATATTACATTGTTGTTTTAAATACTAGTTTAGTCTCTACTCTAACGGAATCTACTAGATCATTGTTAATATAATAGGTAGAGACGTCATATTATTAATTTTAAAAAAAAGTTCAGCATAGTGCCATTTTTGTTTCAAAATAATTAAGTATTTGTTCTTTTGTGACAGTAAAAAAATTAGAATTAATCATCTATACTTTTTAAAAATCGACAAAAATGAAACAATTTAATGTAAGAATAATTAAAAAAATATATTTGGCTACTTTATAGCTTCTTTACAAAATCGTTCCATTTTTCATTAACTTACAAAATAAAGGCAACCCTACAAAATCTTTTACAAAACTCTTAACTATCACACATTTATGGCACATAAAATTAATATTATACGCAATTAAATAACATTTTGTAATACAGTCCTTCTAAAACTTGTACAGAAACTTGTAATAAAACATTTTTAAGAACTAATAAAAAAAACAAAAATCTATTCAAAAGTTGCTTAATCAACAGACCACATTTTAAAGTGTTTTTTAATTGTCTATCACATAAAATATAAGATAGTAAGTAACAACATCAGTCCTTCTAATAATATTAACTTACAAAATTGCTCATTTTAAGTAAACTTACAAAATCTTTAATAAAAGCTCTGTATAACTTGACACCATTATTAAAAAAAATCAAAATTATAAATCTAGTATGATACGGAAACCTATTCAAAAATCTTAAGATATTTTAGTCTTTCTTCGCTTTTAATATCACAACCTTAACGTGTTTCTAAATGAGTTAACTATGAGATCAATACTTAAAATCTAGTTTAAAATGCTATCATAGTAGGAACTGTAGTAATTAGGAATTAAGCCAGCATCTATGAGACTCCTAATGTCATTTATTTTCCTATCGGATACTTTTAATTTGGTCTCATACAAGGGCTTAAGTGCTTGAAGTCCATGTTGTACTGGTAGGTTGCTTCTTGTTCGTTTTGCCACATTAATCTCTTCAAACTCATGAAAATACGACGTTTTGTACAATATTTTGGTTTCATTGATAGTATTTTTCTCAATTTTTATAACTTTTATGTCTGATAACTTAACAGCTTGACCCCCCACACTTCTGTTCAATTTTGGGACAGGCAGCTGTTTTATGTCAATAAAATCACGGTATCCCATTTCGTTTACGGTGTATGGTGTTCCTCGTTTCTTTGCATTTCTTATGGCACATACGTAATGGGAAGGAACATAGATTGGTCCAGATTTTAGTGTTTTTTTAATTTCTTTTTCTATAGTTGAATGTACGGCATCTCCTTCGTTTTGTGTGTGACCTCTTATAAGAAACTTGTGAGTTATCGATCGAATTTTTAAATTTGTTACTGCGTAAATGTACATGCCAATAATGAATTGGTTCTTCTGCTGGCCACAACAATTATCAGAATAGAATATTATGTCAAGATCATCACTAGCAACTGATGATTTCTTTTGTAAATATTTTAAAACACAGGTTCCTATTTCGTTAGCTCCACGACTTGCTTGAGATTCATCCCAAAAGTAACATTCGGTTTTGTCTGATTTTAATTCTGAGATAGTAAAGTTTAAACAATTTATTTTTGATTTGTAGTAAAACGTAGATACTTCTCCTCTTGGAACTGTCATCACAGCCTGTAAGTCGTAGCATGCAACAATAACTGACGGATTTTCTTTATCATACGCTTTTTCCTTCCTGCTTTGTTCTTTCTCTTTTAAATGTCTCATAATCTTCCTTCAAATTTTCCTTTTCAAGACCTACAGCCAAATTATAAATTGTGCATTGTTCACATTGGTCTTTTTTGGGTATGAAGAAACTAATGTTGAAATTTTCATTGAAAATTTTGCGATAAGCATGCTCCAAGACCCAGGGTACCCCATCCCTTTCACAATCCTTTTTGTAGTCTCTGTATAGGTCTATCAAGGTCTTCCCTCCATCTATAAATTCTTTGGAAGTTTGTTGACGTAGATAATGACTTTCGATACGTGGAATGCTATTTATATGACTTTTTACTCTATCAATTAAAGAATCTGCCAATCTTTTATGCTTATTATGCTTTCCTCTTTTTTCTCCATCTATTATACCAGTTACTTCGCATTTCTTCTGCAGAACAGTTCTGATGCACCTGTCAGTAATATCTAAAGTGTTTTTAAAGAAATATTTACATACTCTAGTTTTATTACCATTGATTTCAAAATGAAATGCATTTTTAGGCATTCTGTTTGAATTAATTTTTTTGTATTGGTACTTAGGAATTATATTGCTGATATTACGAGCAATGTATTCTCTTTGTCTTTCAATTGACGCCATTTCCCAGTAACTATCGAACAGTTTTCGTCTATATTCTTCTGTTACCCTTTCTGGACATTTCAACTTACAGCCAAGTCCACAAGTTTGTTTGACTGTTTTAGCTGGGAAAATCTTTTTTGTTCTTGAAGTAGAAACGTATTCTTTACCAGAATCTCTTAATTTCTTTGCCAACATGCTTTTTCTCTCCATCTTCTTTCTTTTCTTCGATCTATTAACTGAAATTGGAACAGTAATAGGGGCGTTATCAAGTATAAGCATGTTTTCATTATTTTGATCCAAGTTATTTTCAACCTGCAATATTTCAGACTGGTAGCTGACTATACTTTCGCCGAAATCAACATCGACTATTTGAGCTTGCTCGCCAACACCTTGTAAATTGTTTTCAACGACTTGTATATTTTCATTTAATAAACCGGAAGTGATTTCTTCAGAGCCAGGTGGCTTGACTGTTGCTCCTGCATTCATATTAACGTTGGAAGACAAAGAGGATGACGTGCTCGAGGAGGATGAAGACGAAGATGACGATGAAGAAGACGACAAACTAGACGACGAGCTTGAGCTAGAGTTAGAGTTACTGCGTTTCCTTTTTGTTGTTTTACAAATTAGTACAGTTGCTCGTTGAAGGTTGGGGGTTCATAAAACTTGAATCCAAAGACTTTTCAGGTGAAATTGAGATGGAACCCTGTTCATTATAAGTTGTTGAAATTGGATTTTCTTGTTTTTCGTTATTATATTTTTGCATAGCTAGTTGTAATATTTTTTTTCCTCTGTTTCTGTATGACTCAAGTCAAATTTTTTTCAGAAATAATTATTACTTCAAACGTATTTTAATCGAATGACCGACACTAAACATAAAGAGCCCTTTATATAATAACATATTAAAAAAAACCAAAATATTCTGACACAATAAATGGCATTAAACGAATAGTGTCATTTATTGATATAACCTCAAATAATTTTATGAATTATTTTATGTAATAAACGACACTATACGAAATACGTCACTTATTCATTAAATAATTCTCAAGTATATCACGAAAAGTTACTACATAAAAGGCACTAAACGAATAATGTCGTTTTATTAACATAGCTCATATCAATTTTCTTGATTACCTGACGTAATAAGCGGCACTATACAAATTATGCCACTTTTACATTTAAGAAAATTTAAAAGTGACATGGTTTGTTACGGTATAACTGACACTAAACGAATAAAGTCATTTTTTCACTTACCCTGTGCACTGTAGTCGCCGATGACTGGGCGCGAACTGGCTTAGTGTCTGTTTTTCCTTAATGAACAAGCGCATAACCTTGAAGTATGAAGTGACACGCGGTGCCATCTAGCGAAATCTATGATAGCTATTAAAAAAAGGGTCTTTACAGATTACGTAGTTTTGTCTGTAGATTTCAGATGTCGCTCTAACTCGATTTCGCAAAATTTTGTATAGTGTCATTTATGGTCTCAGTGTGCGATGTGTTAGGAAATTAATGTTGTAATAATATGTTTTAGAATGGTCTTTATTTTTATACTTAGAGTATACTTTCTTAACTTTTAAACGTTAAACATAATTAGTAATAAACCAACGATTAGTAGAATTCAACCCAAGCGTCAGGTATCATAAGGAGCATTTGATATTAAGGTGTGTCCACATTTATGTCATGTAACACGCAATGAAACAATTGTGTTGAAACAAGTGTTGACGATTCTATAAACACTTACGAAGTGCTTGTTTAATTTTTTTATTTATTAATTTATATACACTCAAGAAGGTAAAACAACGAGAAGAATAATAGTAAGGATAGAGGTATAGTACAATGGCACCACTTATTTCAAAAGAAATCTCTTCCAGGGAAGGAAATGCTTGGTAAAAAAAGCTTGAAGTGTGCGTAGGTTAAACTACAGTAAATACTTATATAAATACATACTCATACTACGAATGCACCTATATATACATATACATACATACATACACCTACAAATAATAGATTATACTTATATATACAATACATACAAATATTCAATTGAATTTTAGTTATTACTTGTTAATATTTAGAATTGTATTAATTGTTTGTAACAACACATTCCCACAGACAAACTGTGAAAACAGTTTTGTGGGACATAGTATTAAATTATAAGCACTAATATGTACTTATTAAATAAATAAATAAATAATAAATAATTCTATATAAAATAAATAAGTGTGTACACACCCTTATATTTCTTTTCCAGTTGTAATTCCTGGAAATTAACGTCACATTTTAACAAATTGGTTTATAATTTTTAAGTAACATGATCCTTTACATAAATAACTTTGATTAAAAACGGGTAGTCGGTAATCTACGAGTAACTTTCCTGGTACAGTCATCTTGGGTAACTTTGAACACTTTTGTAGGTTTTTAATACACTCACAATAATTTTTATTTGAACGTTATATCATTTTATATCATGTTGAATGTTCATATATACTTATCTATAGGTTGCCAAGGTTTTTATAAAGATTTATTGGACAGTTTATTAGTAATTTGCAAAAATGTAGTGATTCAATGTTACCACGAACTTTGGGTAACATTGAATGGTGTTTTCCACATCATACAAATTTTTAAATTGTGCCCTTATTTGATTATTTGGGTAACTTTGCTAGTATATTTTAGATAATAAAATAAAATCTGATGTCAGTGACAGTTTTCGTTCAAAAACTAACTATATATTACGTGGTCATCATAAGTGATTCATAGCTTGCAGTGGAAAGCCAAAAAAATATCTTCACATGTTTCTATTAATTTAACTAGCAAAGTATCAGTGACTAAAAGGCAGGTATGTATCAAATTATTTATTTATTTAGCTTTAAAATAAGATCAAATTCAAATCAGTCTGACAAAAAATTTAATACAAAAATTTTAAATACAAAATCCTACTCTCCCCATTCCATAAACAAAATGTCATCATTAATTAGTAATTTGCCACCCTTTCTAATAATCTGGTCATCTTTCAACATATGTATAATTTCACTTATATCTATTTGATGAAATTCAGTCTTCGATGGCCATGTCCAACCCCCAGAAAAATGTTTTTGTGGGAGACTGAGAGTAATTTGGGAATCGGTTATCTTAGTAATGCGACCTGGGAACAAACTGCCTTTGACATTGAATACACAATATGAACCCTCTAAGGGCTGGTCGTCATTTTGGTTACTAGCTATCAATGTGCCATCTAAATGCACGACATAGTCCTCCACTACTTCTGGTAGTGTATGAGGTTCTATAGTGATCTCATCTCCTAGTTCCAAGAAATGATCTTCGGTTAGTAGGTATTCCTCCACGGATTCTGATATTGCTGGTGTAGTCAACTTATTTATATCATGGTTTTTTTCTGTATCTAAATTTATGGAAATAACTTCTTGTCTTTTAGTCTTTTTTATTCTTGGTAATTCATGTATCTCATCACAGACAACTACTTGTTCCTGTTGTGTGTTTAAAGCTTCTTGTTCTGATACTTTAGTTTTTTTGTTAACTTTACCTTTATTTGTAGATCCTTTAGGCCTCTCTCTTTTTTTACCCTCAGTCACTGGTTTTTCTTTAATTTCTTTTTCTCTATTTTTCTGGTACTTTTCTACTTCTTCGGCTGAAACGCTTTTACCAGCTGTCACAGGCAACTGAAATTTTCTTGCTTTCCCTACTACATTTAGATCAGATTGCCTGACTTCTTCTATAAAGTTAACAAAACTATCAGCTACTAATTCTCGTACTTCCGTTTCAGATGTATATGTAGGCAGTTTGCTTAAAACGGTTTGTGGAGAAAAAGGGTACAAACCACAGCTCCTAAAACCGGCTTTCATGTTTTCAGCGGAAGTGACTTTGATATTTTCCAAAGTAGTTTTAATAAGCTGTGCAAACAGAGACTTTGGCAAAGCTAATACCTTTTTCCCTCTACTTGTATTGCGATAGCTATCTAATACTTTACGCCATGCAGTTTTAAGGGGAGAAAAATAACCCACATCCAGAGGTTGTAGTAAATGAGTAGAGTTAGGAATCAGGCATATAAAAGCTATATTATGAGCTTCACATAAACGCAATGCTTTTGGAGAAATATGTGCACTCAAATTGTCGCAAAGCAATATTTTTTTACCGTCATCCTTGTCAACGTAAGGCAAAAAGTGGTTTTCCAGCCAATCCTCGAAAATTGACTGATCAATCCATCCAGATTGTGAAACTGACATTCTGGAACCAGGTGGAGCTTGAAATAACCAGTCCGACCATAACTTTTTGCCTTTAAAAACAAAAAATGGTGGCATCATATCACCATTGGCATTTCCGCAAAATATGACAGTGTAGCAGGATTTCGATGAGTTTTTAACTATCTCAGGATTGCGACAATCCCTACGAAATAATAGCTTCTTCTTACCTGGATCGTTATGAAAACCTGTTTCGGCCATATTATAAATATTTTTAGGTGAAACTCCTTCTATTTCTTCTTCAATGTTGTTAAAAAACTCGTAAACTTGTTCTCGATTTACTTGAACTCTTTTTCTAGGAATTTTATGTCCTACTTTTTCTTTTATCTCAGGATGTCTCTCTAAAAATAATGTACCCCACTCATAGCCTGGCATGTTATCCTTAAATTGAGGTACAATTTTGTTGTTCTTTGTCAAAAAATTACGTACAATAACTCGAAAATCAAGCATACTGCAAGGAATACCCAAATCGGCCATCATAAGAAGATGTGAAATGTCAGATGTCAAATGTCTTCGTCAGTAAATATTCTAGGTCTACCCACATTCTTGTCATGCTTTTCTTTTAATTTATAAAATAATGTCACAAGGGGTATTTTATATAATTTGGCTGCACCTATTCGCGACATGGCTCCTGATTTTACTTTTTCTATAGCTTCTTAAAGAATCTCAGGCGTGTAATTACTTTTCTTTCCATATTTTCTCACACCAGGCTTTACTTTCTCAGATTTTCTCGGCATTCTTCACCCTAAATTAGAAATTCACCTTTATTTAAAGTTACCCTAACTAAAAAGTTTAAGTTTCGGGTAACATTGAACGATTCAAAGTTACCCAATATTCACACATTTTGAAAGCACATTAGAAATTACGATTTCAATTCAAAAGCCTAAAGTTAAAGTCACATGTTGTATAATAAAATTGAAGGCGAAAACATAAACAACAAGAAAAGTCAAAATCTCACCTGTTTTAAACAGCTTTTAAATTTTTTTTTACAAATATAATCTCCAACGTACATCCGATAAAAAACGTATTCAGAAAGGGCGGCTAAAAGTAAAATTCTAGTTTGACAGATGTCATTTTTTTTTGGAGTTGCTTCCTTGGTATTATGTCGTTCCGTTTCAAGCCAAGAAAAAAATAAGTTATGTACGCGAAAGGTTTTATTCAAAGTTAGACCTAAATTCAAAGTTACCCAAGATGACTGTAACATGTTTGTTCCTACGTACCAGTGGGCGAGCCTAGCGCCTAGCGCCTAGCGCCTAGGTACCGCTAATCGAGGACTAGAGATTACATAATAGTTATATAATATCACATTTTTAATCAAATTTATTTTAGGTTTCGTACCCAAAAGGTAAAACGAGAACCTTATTACTGAGACTTCGCTGTCCGTCTGTCTCCACAGTGTATCTCATGAACCGTAATAGTTAGAAAGGCACAGATGATGTATTTCTGTTGCTGTTATTATAATAAATATTTAAGGGGGCCTTACAACAAACGTGATTTTTTTTTCCGTTTTGGTACGGAACCCTTTGTGCGCGAGTCCGACTCGCTCTTGACCGATTTTTCTATTTTTAGTATATTATTGTACTAGCTGATCGCCGCAGCTCCGCCCGCGTGATTTAGTTTACTCGTTCCCGGTTCCCGTGGGAACACATTACCGGGATAAAAAGTAGCCTATGTTACTCAGGGTGAATGTAGCTTTCCAATGGTGAAAGAATTTTTGAAATCGGCACAGTAGTTTTTGAGTTTATTCATTACAAACATACAAATCTTTCCTCTTTATAATAGTTAATATAGATATAGAAGTATAGATAGATTAACACTATAAGGTAATATTAATGTGTTTGTTTGTATAAAAAGATATGAAAGTGATTTCTAAAAGACTGTTCAGTTTTGCTACTTTAGTAATACCAACCAAATCTAAAGAACTGCTCCAATGTCACAGATACTATTATATCCCGCGGTTTTGCCCCAACATTTGACACACACCTAAATGTTAGAAGGGTCACCGTAGTTGCTGCTTGCAACTCTCGCCTGTTTGACGCATCGCACCTTACTACCGTAAACGAACGCTTATAGTCTTGAGAGTGGATAGGCCAGATTTCACCAGTAATGAAATGATTTATTTATTTGTATAGGACATTAAATGGCTCTTACAAACGTCAGTGGGTACTTAAAATAAAAATAAAAATTATTATTGCTTCTATATTTACATGTACCGAGAGAAAGAACCTGGCAATAAAACTCACGGTCACTCTTTTTCTATAACTGTAAGAAGTTTTGGTGGTCTCACGTAATTAGATAGAATGTTCTGTAATCCGGACTCTAGGGTCTAACCCCGTAGAAGCCTTTTCTTTATAGTAGTCTTACCGGGTACAAATCAAAGATGTTTATGTAATTAGTTTTTGTAAATGAATTACTCAAGTAGCAAAATAATAATTTGTATGTTAAAGTGTTAATATAGTATGTGAGGATTTGTGTAAGTATGTCTGATGTTATATACAGGTGTAACATTGATGTGAGTCAATGACGGTTAGTCTGAAACTATAAGACTTACGAAGATCTGTTCTTAGGAACCATGTCATCGATTTTACTAAAAATAAAAACTGGTTTAACAGATTTAAAAAAAAACTCGTAAGTACTCAGCTCGGGAATCGAACCGGGACTTTCTGAAAAAAAACTTACACTATTTTTATTTAGATATCGATTGTGTAGGTCTCCACCCCTCAGTTTACAATTATCACTTCACTGTGTACTTTTTTTTTAAATTTTTAAACATTAAAATATTTTTTTCTTTTTTTTTACTAAAATTGGTTACATGGTTTCTATGAACAGATCTTCGTAAATCTTATAGTTTTAGACTTTCCCTCACTGACCCATATCAATGTTACACCCTTGCATATACGCACTAGCGTGAGAGAGGAAGAGATGCAAAATGTGCTGTTAGTGATATTATGTAATATGTATGTTACATATAACTTGACAATAATGTAAAAATTAATGCAGTGCGTTTAGTTTTAGAATGAGATTCCATTGTTATTTCGGAAAATATTCCCATTCCCAATTTCCATGGGAACATATTACCGTAGTTGTCGATTCAAATCTGATCCACGGTTTGCTCGTGATCGACTTCCTTCCCACAAACAAAAAACCCACACTGTATCTATGTCAGCTACAATGTCGGATATTTCATTGTATTTTTGCACTGTTAGAAGTACTTTTGATTTGTATAAAGTCGTAGTTAAACAATATTTAGAAGTTATTTAAAGTTTCAGTTAAGTTTAACCCCTCAGTAATACCGATATGTTTTAACTCAATATATGTTACTATATTGTATAAAGTATGAATGTAAATGTTTCTGTTCTCCTAGTCTTAACGCAGCGAACTTCGACTTAATATGTTTGAATGAAAAGAATGTTTGTGGTTTCTATTATTATTATGTTAATAAAATAAATGCTTCATAATAAATCTTTATTTTATTTATCCCAAGCTCACCCCGCATATGTTGTTTTGCCAAAAAAAATACTTAATAGTTTAAAAAATAGTTTACGACCGATTCTCACTTCTCAGTCCTACCAAATAGCACAAAATTTTCATCAGAAACAGCTGTTTTGGATGCGTTTAGCAACAAACACTGTGGCGTCAGAATTAGATAGGTACTTGTAACTGTGTATATTGTATCTGCACATAACGTTTTTGTTACTTGTTACTTGCTACCTACTTCCAGGGAAAAAACGTCACGAACGATCGATAAAAAATAAAAAAAGTGTGTGTGTCAGCTCCGACGCACGACTGGAGTTTACTCCTTAAGTACGAGTATCTAACCATAAAAAGTGTGTGTGTCAGCTCCGACGCACGACTGGAGTTTACTCCTTAAGTACGAGTATCTAACCATAACAAATTAGAAAGTTGCGCACTAGAGGTGCGCACCAAAAACGTGACACGATTTTCGTTACTTGTTAGTAGGTTTTACCCCTCGGATTTTTCTCATACCGGGCGCCTTATATATGAAAATCGATTCTTAAGGAGTAAACTCCAAAAATTAGCACTCAGCGTAGTAAGTTCATCTTTCTAGCGCTAACCGTTTGGAAGGGAAGCCGAGGATGGACATAAACTACGTCTTTACCCACTTTCCCACCGTTGGCAGGACTACACACTGGTAATTTTTTTACTGTGTCTGACTAAGCTTTACACTGGGATCTTAATGATAAAAATACATGGTCACCCTAATTTTCTACCTTCGCACAATATAAATTGTAACACAATGTAAACTAAAGCAAATGTTGAGCGGAACAAATTTCCTTAATTTTTTTATGCTCTACTTTCATGATTTCAGATATATGCACTCCCGGGTATGATGTCGACCAGCATACCAAATTTGGTCAAAATCGGTCGAGCCGTTTCGGAGGAGTTGGCACACAAGCGATTTACACTTGTCGTCTAAGATACGTTGCTGGTATCTTCTCGGGACAATCAACTTATGTACCGAACCAGAGAAAGAATCATTTTCAAATGGTTATTTATGTGCTTAATTTAGTATTTTTATAATATTGCTTGACATGAAATTGTAAAATGTTGACATAGCCTAAGCCTAAACTGAATAAACGAAATTGATTCTTTGACTTGTCTCACCCACCTGTTCTGTTGATTAGTTCTATTGGCAGAACTACTGGTACCTTAGTTCTGTGACTGACTGGCCTCAACTATGAGATGGACGACAGTAAATTTTGTACTGAAAAGGTTCTGAGACTTGTCGAAACCCTAAAAAGCAACGTCCTGATGTCTGTTTGTTTCAGCTAATCTCTGAAACAGCTGGCCTGATTTTAATGAACTAACTGGCAGATATCCGATGTTATAATGAGAAACTTTAACTACTTTACAATTTGCGTACGCTAATTTTTGCTAAACGTTTAGGATCAATACGAATTTGAAGGTACCTATATAGAAGCAGCTGATGTGGAACCAGCTTTTCAACCTACGATTGTAGTGCGGCTACACGATACTCGCTCGCGTTGCCGCGAATATTGCACTTGTGGCCACACGCTCCCCTACTCGCGATGTTCATCGCGTCGTTGTGCATTCCAGTATTGCTCCTGTTGCGCTCCTTTGAATCGCGGTAAAAAGCCGACAAAACCCGTCGAGGCGAGTAACATGTCCACAAGATATTCCTCCTCGCTATTCGACGAGCGTGTGGCCGCAGGATTAGATGTTAAATAAAACAACATTTAAATTTCGAAAACATTTATTGAAACTTCAAGTCAGCTACAAGATTTTTAAGAAACCAATATATAAAACGATTAACATTGAAAAGTCATACCCACTTGGCGACAACTAGTCGTACACAAGGAATGTTATAATGTCTATCTGACACGCAACCAAATACATTTAGTAAAAATACAATTTATTTAAATACGTTTAGACAGTTATACGAAATATTTAACTCAATAGAATATTAGTAAGCGAAAACAGAAGTTTCGTATGCACTAGGAAACGTTGCCGACGTTTCATGCAAATAAGCAATAATTTTGTCTAAAATATATAATTAAAAATAAAGAAAAGAAACCTGTCGGCGTACAAGTCTCCTATTGAATTCGAACCTTGAACAATCTAGCACATTCACAGTTAAATTAATTTTAGTATATATTTTTTAAAACACGCGCAGTGACAGTTGAAGATTATAGTAAGTAAACGCCCCCCTGTGTTTAGTACAATTTTAAAATGAAATGAAAAAATAATCCCCAATTTCTCTTTACTAAATGTGTTTATAACTACACATTATATTATAGACATGAGAAATTTAAACTAACTAGGTTTTTTAAAAGAAACTGATGAAAAACACACAAACTAAGAATTTTTATCACAAATAAATGATTAACGGTGATTTAAATTCATTATTGCTGTTGGTTATTACAGAATCGATAAATAATAAAATAATACTCCAAAAAAAAATTTAAAATACAATATAGTTTCTATAAATGTAATGTATTATTGCATTTTTCGATATTATAATAAAATCAATTATTTAAATTAAAAATAAAATAATATGTGATTGATAACCGTGCAATTAATTAATTGTTTTTTTTATTAAAAATGAGACTATTAACAATGCCTGAGTATTGCAAGTCACTGTCCAAACTAAAACATGCATACATAGATACATTGAAGCCGCGCACGATGGCAGTGGGATAAAACTTTGTCACAATAACCGCTCCGTATTGTAGGTTAATGTACGTGACTATGACGTCACCAACATGGCCGCCAATCCCATTGTCATGTTGCGCGGTTGACACCCAGTTACACACAATACTGGGGGGCGAGGGCGACGCGGGGTGTGACGTCACTTGAGCGCACACTCCACGAACACGGCGAGCGGCGCGGGCAGCTCCGCGAGCGAGGGGGAGGGCGAGAGGGCGCGCGGGGGGGGAGCGAGCGGCGCCACCGACACGCGCGAGCCGAAGTGCGCCGCCGTCAGCGGGTGCAACTCCTTCAGGATCGACCTGCAAATAAATAAATATTTTCAGACATTCTCACACGACATCATCTAGCCCAAATTAAGCTAAAATAAGTCTGTGCTATGGGATCTAGACGACTGATAAACATACTTATATATTTCTATGACGTCATGGAATGAAATTTAGAATTGGTTTGTTCCATCTTTTTCACATTGTAGTTGCCACAGATTATTTTTAATGGTACTCCTATTAACTTGAGTATGAACGTTTGAAATCTGGGTATTTACATAGATCGAACCTTATCCTGGGGGGTGCAACTACAAGAAGTTAGCCGCAAACTTTTTGCAGCGGGTGGGTCCTTGCGAAGATTGCGAAACTTTTTACCAACGGCTACTAAACAATCCCTGGCACAATCTCTGCTACTCCCTATCCTGGACTATGCGGATGTCAGCTATCTGGATCTCACTGAGGAGCAACTTAATAAACTTGAGCGGCTTCAAAACTTTTGCATTCGTTTCATATTTGGATTACGAAAATATGATCACGTTTCTGAATTTCGCCGGACGCTCAGGTGGCTCCCAATTCGCCTTCGCCGTAACACTCATATACTCTCTCTCCTTTACAACGTACTGTTCAATCCTTCTACTCCTCCTTATCTTAAAGAACGTTTTAAGTTCCTTAGTGACTCACATTCTAGGTGTCTGAGGTCATCGGAGAATTTGCTGTTGCAAATACCAGTGCATTCCACAAATTTCTATGATAGCTCTTTTACTGTTGAAGCCGCACGTTTGTGGAATGCACTGCCACTGCAGGTGAGACGCGCACAGTCACTGTCGTCCTTCAAGACCTTGTCGAGAGACCATTACTTGTCGCTTCTCTTATGATATTATGTTATGTTAATCCTGTAAGTCTCACTTTTTTATTATTGTGTACACTACCCGTATAGTAAGTTAAAGTCTATTATTTTATTTTGTTTCTCCTTTTCCATCCTAAGGTTGCCTGGAAGAAATCGCTGTCAGCGATAAGGCCGCCCTTTGTACATGAAGCTGTAATTTGTTTTAATGTTGTTTTGTTGTGTGGTGTACAATAAAGAATTTTTATGTTATGTTATTGTAACATATTTATAATTCTACGTTGCAAAATTTCATTTAATCCCCTACAATATTGTAATACATTATAAATAGCAAGAAACCCATAGAAAACGAGATATATGCTAAAAACGATTTTAGTGACCTTTTGACATCATTAATAGACGCGGACACCCTACCATATGTAGGGCTTGACACAATTTTTAGGATGTCTAAATAAAAGTTTATACAAGTTTCCAGCCAGGTTGGATAAATTCCGAGGTGTAAGTACCTTAGTTATACTGTTCTAACAATAACTTTGATTATGGCAGCTGACATCGATGACATTTAAGGAGGATCGAAGCTGTCCATAAAGTGACCCACACACGAACAGTTGTACTCACTCAGTCAGACGGTCGGATAATATTGAAAATGGAACAAACAGGCCGTCTGAACGATCTGAGTCTCTTCTTTTAAGCATTTTGAACGTTTTCGTCCGTGGACAAGAGTGGTAAAAACTACGGCGGCCGATATCGCCGTATCTTTAGTAACGTACCATAGTTGTTGGTCGACGACTGCCCTCACCCTGGGCACGGGGAACCCGTTGAAGGGCGACGCCACGGGGAGCGTATAGGCGCCCATGTCGCGGAACACGAGCCAGTCGCCCAGTCGCAGGGGGGGGAGGCGGGTAGAGGGCAGCACGCAGTCCAGCCCGTCGCATGTGGGGCCCCACACCGAGCAGGGGAGGGTGGGTTCCGATGTAGGCTGGGGACATCAGATTATTATATTACAAGAAACAGCCGATTTCATTTTGATTAATTCACAGAATGGCTTTATAAATTAGCCTATATGTTATTCTGATAAATGAACTACATTATTGTCCAGTTTCATTAAAATCCGTTCTGTATGTTTTTGTGGAGAAGAGGCACAAAGATCCAAACATACATGCATACAAACTTTCACTTTTATAATATTATACACTTTATATATTAATAGGAATAGACAGACAATTATATTACGTCGGTGTGTGTCGCAGAGGTGCATTACACATAACATTTTGTCGATTTCACATATCAAGAATCTTATTAATCATACTAGCTGTTGCCCGCAGCTCCGCCTGCGTGTTATAGCTTTCTTAATCACCAGTTACTGATTTATTATGTGCTATACACATGTTGAGCGATATTGTATCTTAAGATAAAATATTATAGTATCTTAACCGTGTGCAGCGCCCCTTAGTAAACTCCAGCGGGTGACGTAACCTACGACAAACTTATTATTTGCAGTTGGTATAGTAATCGGGTCTAGGGATCGAACCGCAAAATTAATTTTGTTTTTTATTGTATATACTTTTCCGGGATAAAAAGCACCCAGCGTGGTGCCCAGGATATTAAAGAATAGTTATACCAAGTTTCATCGTAATCGAACCGGTAGTTTTTGCGTGATGCTTGAACAAACAGACAGACAAAAAATTTTTTAATCACATTTTTGGGTTAGGTGTCTGTCCAGTAACACCCCCTGCCATTTATTTTTTTGAAATTTTCAATGTACAAAATTTTCACTTCCACAGATTTATTATAAGTCACAGAGGACTTATGCAAGTCATTGAGAGTGATCGTAAATCAACAGGTAGAGCCTGCGAGTAAGAAACCTAGAGTACAAGCCTATTACCGTCACCGGGAACCATAAGCACCTGTAATTGAAACAGCCAGGACAGATGATACATATGTATGTACTCGGTATGTACAGCAGGTAGTAGAGTGTGGTACTCACGTTAAGCGGCTCGGCGTGCACCTTCTGGTGGTCGTAGAGCACGCAGTTGAAGGAGCCGTACACGCCGTCGTTGATGAAGTACATGGTGTGGCTCTCCGCCTCGCCCTCCACGTCCTTCGGTGTTATCTGGGACAACGTTACACCACATATAGATATAGCCGTGGAATACAAGATGGACACAAATCACTGAATATTTTTTTTTTACATTATGAATTCCAAAAATTATGGTCTTGAACCAGCGATTGTTATCTTTCCAGTAGGAATGTTCTATAAATTGATCTTTTTAGAATCTATATATACTAAACTATTTATTAAGATTATGGGCAGCAATATGTAGCGCTTTTAATTTTCTCAGAAAGCGATAAAAAAATTACTTTATAAAAGAAATTTAAAAAAATGTTTATGTCAATTTTGATAATGACTTATAACACACACCCACAAATGACGCCTATATCCCTGAAGTAGGCAGAGGTGCATTAAACACCCACAATTTGCCAGTATTTTTAGTCCCACGTAATAGGGGGCAAGCCTATTGCCGTCACCGGGCATATTTATAACGGGTTATGTCCAAAATAACCAAATGAATTTAATAAAAAGTAGCAGCAATATTGTAATTTTGAAAAAAAATTTAAACCCGTTATCTTGCTAGCTAGACTTATAATTGTATTAAAATTAGATAATACACGTATTCAGGAGGATAATACTAAAAAAAGCACTCAAAAATAACAACATTTGATAAAATGGCAAAAAATTATCAAAATTTCTAAAAAGGTACTCCGGGATTAGTCCCGGTTACTGGAGTTAGCTCCAGTTGACGGGTTATCCAGCCCCTGCTTGATGTAGCTGGTGGTACTCACGTCTCGCTTGGCGTGCACGCAGGCGGCCAGCGTGTAGGCAGCCGCGGCGAAGTAGCGGCCCGGCTCCGCCAGCACGCGCACCGAGCGCTCCGGGAAGTGCTCCTCCAGCGCCACGTTGATCACCTCCGACACCTGCACACCCACATGTACTGAATCATATCGCCATCAAAGGTAGACAGACACTGACAGAGGCGATTATTTGGAGAATCTGTCTCTTAACTGCTTCGGTGGCGTGGTCAGTAGTGCGGCTTTCGACTGGTTCGATTCCCGGGTCGATTCCAATATTCGTGTGACCTACTAATGTTTGTTTCGGAGTTTGGGTGTTTCCTATGTATAATATGTATGTATTTAGAAATATGCAAGTATGTTTATCAGTTGTCTAGATCCCATACCACAAGCTTATAACTTAGTTTGCTTTGGGCTAGATAACGTTGTGTGAGAATATCCAAAAAAATAATTATTTTATTTATTTTATTAGAGTTTCCGAACATATTTTTAATATATTGTCAGTGCTTTGTTGACAGCAGGTACAACAGGTAAAGATAATTTTTGGGCCCCAAAGTTGTCGAAGACCCGTTTGTAGGTATCGATCATATCATATTAAAGTCCACAATCCAACTTAGGTAGCTTCATAATCCTGGTAACCTTCCTCAAGGGAATACCCAGATATTGAAGCAATAAGGCAGACACCGTGTGGTTTAGTCAATGCGAGTTTAAAATCCCACCTCGTCGATAAAGTGAACTGGATGAAGTAAATGAGGGGATACCATACATAAAAAAGTTACTTCCTTCGTAATGGCAATACAATGACGATATTATGTGGGTTTGTGAGGTTAAGAACATCAAGTAGGTATAACTTACATGGAATATATCAGTGTTGCTTCCCCCGGGGAAGCCCCCGCCGATGTCCACGAGGCGCATGCGCATGTGGCCCACGTTGTGTCCGACGGCGAACAGCGCGCGACAGAGAGCGATGGCGCGCGCGTACACGCCCGTCTCGCTCGCGCCACTGCCCACGTGGAACGACACGCCCACAACCTGCGCGGGCGCATTACATTGTTGATGTTACCAGGCTCTACAGCGTTGGGCCGTACTAGCAACCGCAGATACGATTAAAGGTCCATTCACACATATCAGTGAAGCCTTAGGACACAGTTCAGTATCTGTGATTTATCAGTATATTCTTTTATATATTTTCTAAGAACGCGTTCCCACATGTCAGTTGTCAAATACGACTCAGTCATTACTGAATCGTATTTGACAACTGACATGTGCATAGAAAATGTATGAAAGAATATTTTGCACTGATACTGACCTGTGCCGGTACTGTTTCAGACGGAACTGAGGTGTCACTGATATGTGTGAATCGACCTTTATTACTCATCTAGTATTCCCGTTATTCCCTCCACCTGAGCTAAAAATACTTGTCTGTGAGTGTGGTGACCAGGGATCAAACTCACACCACCGAACCGCAAGTCCAAACCCTTAGCCACCAGACTACGGACGCTTCTAAATTAAATTTTGCAGAAATAGATGTCACTACATAAAAAAATATTTGTTAGTCGCCTCGTCAATTCAAACGCACTGAACTTGAATGAAATTTGGTACGGATACAGTATATAAGTTGGAGGCAGCGATATAGGACTTACTTTTGATATGTGTGACAGTCCATGTCCATGTAAGGCTCGAGTAAGGCTATGCAACATAACAGTACGACCAATAGACAACTCACGTCGAGCCCCAGCACGGCGGCCAGCTTCAGCAGGCGCGGCGCCTCGGTGAGCGGGTCGCAGCCGAACTTGATGCCGAGCGGACACTGCGCGCTCGCCGCGTCGCAGCGGATACGGATCACCAGCCTGAGGGTACCACAACATGGAATATAGCTATTTACTCAACTCATTCGGATCATAACATTATTGTATTGTGTAACGTAGTTTCTGTTTAAATCACGGAACCCTTATTTATAGTTTCGTCATGTCCGATTGATCGTCTCCATCTCTCCATCCTCGGCTTTACTATTTGATGAAACTTTGCATTGATCCTACTAATATTATAAACGCGAAAGTTTGTGACTATGTATATATGGATGGATGTTTGTTACTCTTTCACGTAAAAACTACTGAATGGATTTTAATGAAACTTTACAATAATATAGCTTATACATCAGAATAACACATAGGCTACAATTTATAAAGATATTGTGTGAATTGTTCAAAATATGACGCGGCGCGACGGGATTAAGAAAAAATCCAAATTACCACGCGGACGAAGTCGCGGGCGACCACTAGTATGTAATAAATATGTTACGACAATTCACACAACGCCTTCTAGTCTCAAACTAAGCAGAGCTTGTGATGATATGAGTACTAGATAAACTGATATAAATACTTATATACTTATATTTTTTTGTAAATACATACATATTATACATAGGAAACATCTAGACTTCGGTACAAACGTATGTGTCATCACACAAAGTTTGTCCCGACCGGGAATCGAACCCGAGACTCTGGCGTCGAAAGCGGGTGCACTACCGACCACGCCACCGAAATAGTCTATGTGTTTGTACCAAGCCGACAAAGTGCTAAAAGCTAAACTAGAACAATCCTGATGGTAGTTCCATGTCGTGAACTTTAAAGGTAAACTATAACGGATCATATAACTCCGTTAGTTCAGGAGTTCTAGAAGCTATTATGCTTGACTACGAACACCTATTCTAGGTGTGGCCCGACACGCACTTAGCTGGTTTTTTAAAATGTTTTACAGGTACAGTCAAGGTTCAAAAGTGCATTTCCATTATTACAAAGCAATAACTTGACTGTATACTGATCATTAGACTGATTTACTAAATGAAACAACAAAAACTAAACATTGTAGGCGATAAAGGGAATGCACTTTGAACTTTGACTGTACATAGTATACATTTTTTTTCACAATGTTATTACTTTACTAGGCTCTTGCAGGTGCAGCAATTGCTAAGAACCCACACCATCTTAGTTCACTCATTGAAATGCGCAAAAGGAGGGCTTACTTACTGTGCATGCGGCATGTACTGCTTGACCTTGATCAGCTCAGTCTCCGAGTCGAAGGTCATCGTGTCCACGCCCACAGCGGATGCATAACGGATGTGGGACGCCATCTTGGCTGGGTTCGCGAATATTATGCGCCTGTAGAACAAGATTGTAAGAACACCACAATTTAAATTTATCCAAAAATAAACAGTAAACCGCACCAAAACCGCGAATATTCACAATACCTAGTGTCGTGTGTCGAGATCGAGTTCGAGTTACGGGTGACAATAGTGCGGACAATAGTAGTGGTTCGCGTCAGATACGAGTGAAAAAGAGGGTAGAAGGACACGGTTCACTCTAAAAGTATTTCGCGAGGTACAGACAGTTCATCCGTGATCATGGCGGTTGTAACAGTGCCGAAATATCGGAAACTCCACAACAAATATGGTAAATATCCTGTTTGTTCATTAAATGTTAACACCACATGTCTTAAATTCTAAAACTGCTAAGCGAAAGTGGCGTATAATATGTATTATAGAACAAGTATAATGATGTGTGTACTTACTCGGGTTCCACTCCAATAGAGGTGATCAGTTCGATCTCGGCCTTGGAGGCGCAGTCGAACCCAGTGCCCAGAGCGGCCAGTGTCGTCACCAGCAGCTTATCGTCGTTGCATTTCACGGCTGAGGTACATAAAAACCAATCAGGAGTGTAGCCAGAGACATACTACAACTTACATTTTGTCCGTGACAGGTATGTACAGAGATTGCTATATTGATATATGCCATGGCTAATGCCCGAAGTGCCGCTACATCTAGTATCCGCCAGCTATAGCTAGGTGCCGGCTAAAATTAGGTGTACTTATACTAAAATTTTCCGGAATTGATAGAATTAGAGCAATTGCTCAGGATCGGGGTGTCAACAAAATGTAAACTCTAACCGTAACATATCCATCATTTTGATGATTGGTGACGTGAAATATTTAACGTTTTAGACGTGATGACATTATTGAACCATTGATAGTATTGAATTTCGATCGTATTGCAAATTACCAAGATATTTAAAGACTTTGATGTGAAGAATAAAAAAATAGAGTTATGTGTAATTTACCGTAGAAAGGCTCGACCCTCGGCATGAGCTCCTTCCAGCGGCGGTAGCGGGCGACCACCTCGCCCAGGTCCATCACGTAGAAGGGCTCCTCCTGCGCGCCGCCCTCCACGATCTCGCGGATCACCTCGTCCGGGGACCACGCGCCTTCCATCACCGTGATGCGCTCCTCTTCGACGACCTTCATATCGCCAGGCGGTTGGAACCGAGTTCGGTTCACGTCAAGTACCAGAGTTCCGTGCGGAGGCCTAGGATGGGTCAGGGGTCGCGGCCGGGTGGTGGCGGCCCACTAACACTAGTCCACAAGTGTCAACTGTAACAACGTTATTGGGGTATTTAAATAAATATCGGATTCCAGCACACTTGATTGTTGCACATGTGCGTTTGTAGATGAACAAATGAGGGTAGGCGAACGTACGTGTTGTTCGTTTGACGTCAGCGGGGCTTGCCGCGGCGCAGCCAGGGCGGGTCGACGTTGAGCGCGCGCCGCCAGCAGCGCGGCGCGGGGCGAGGGCGAGCGGCCTGCAGCCACCTGCGCACACTCACACACCCGGCACGGGTCGATGCGCCGGACTCGCCCGGTGCTCCCTGTAACACACAACATTATGCTCAATCATCATCAACATCATGTCATCATCATCATTATTTATGACGGATATGGGAATTACTGATCGATCGTGATGATATCGTGATACTTAATATTAAAGGTACGATACGTCATTGCTCCCCGACAACGTACGTTTCGGTTTCATTGCATCGCCTGGTCATGGTTCATCACTACGATTTGACATAATCCGTGACCACATGCGATAGTCACCAACAAAATCCTCCATATTTACTTCTTCAATATAGATTTATATTTAGTAAGAAAGTCATATCAATCAAAGAGATATTAATTGATCAATTTAATACATATGTGTTATGAACATTACAGAAGCAATTACGCATTTTATTTTTATATGTGACTTATGTGTCCCCGGAACATTTAACAATTCGATTATTATTCAGCGCAGTGAACGACGCGACGCGCACGTAAACGGAACGTGTCAATAAAATTCAATTCATTGATTTAATTTTATTGACACGTACCTACATCAATCGAAAGTAATCAATCCTTCAATCTCGTGGAATACCTATGTATCGTGAGCACTTGTCAATATATTATTTTATCATACCGTCACGTTTTGGACATAAACAAATAAAATGAAAAACTAGAAAAGCCGTAGTAGGTGCGCGACTCAACCTAATTAGTTTATGTTATGTACAGAGTGTAAAGCTATTATGTATACAGCCTTTTTTTCGCTCTTACGCATTGCCGGGCGTCTCTGGTATGCAATAAATTATAAAAACCTGCATACAATTATAATTTGAAAAAACCTAACTTGCTGTCGACCGTAGCAAAGTTCATGCATGACCGACGGCTACCAATGTCTGGCCGCTGCTGTTACTTCCTTCGCTGGAGGGGATGGCGCCCAGAAGGAAGAATTATGTAGGTTTGCAATAGTTTGCAGACACCATACCTTTGCGTTCTATACTTTGACGTTAGGCTTTATAAATCGTGACAGAGGCTGCATAGATGGCCAAAGTCCGCCGGCGGCGCCCTGGGGTTATACTTGCGAGGGCATACCCGGGAATGGCCGTTAAAAGGCGGCCAAGAAAAGGCTTAAATTCAAGGTTTACGGCCTAATATAATAAAAGGAAGCGAATTAGGACTCAAAACCTTGACACTGATATCACGATACTCCACTGATATGGAATGTACCCATAGTGCCATGTATGATAAGGAGACGTTTGTACAGAGCGCGACTGATAAATCTATACTACAATAGAACAGCAGAAATTGTTTGTTTGTCTGTACTTCTACTTACATATACATGTCGAAACTTGATTCGAGTTTCATCAATTGCCTTAACATCAATATTAAAAAAACCTATATTTGACATAAAACTCGGGGACATCTCGCATAAGCAGGACACAACAAACAACACTGGACAAATCAAATATCTGGGTAGCACAATAACAACGAAGTGCCTCCTTCAAAGTGAAGTCAATGGCAGAATTGCAAAAGCTGCCACGGCCTTTGGCAGACTTCACTCAAAGGTTCCGTTCACATGACATAAAACTCTCAACGAAAGGTGGCTCTATACAATACATAGCGGTCGTTCTGCCGAACCTACTCTATGCATCCGAAACGTGGTGACTTTACCGCAAGCATCCGCACATTGGATAATTTCCACCTCAAATGCCTCCGCAACATTATGAATATATGCTTGTCGGATCGGTTTGAAACACAGAAAAATTACTTGAAAAATTACGGAAAAAATATTCACGAGATTAGAGTAAAACCATATTCTTACCAAACAACTTCACGATCACCAACTAATCACAGAACTGATTCTTTCACATTAACTACGCATCTTTTTATTCAACAAAATACTGTTGTATCTCAGATAAGCTTTGAACTACTGATAACTTTTTTTTACAAGATAAGATAAGAATGGCGGTCATCGTTTTCAAATGTACCTAAATAATAATTACACACACACACAACATTAACCAAGTGTATCATTACATTATGTCTGCGTAACAACTCCCGTCCACTCACACCATATCGGTTCAGATACTCGAGACCCGACTCTGTCACGGCTACGGTGTTCGGTTCGACGAAATGTCCCAAATGTGCACCCACCTAATCAGTTGCTAAGTTTAAAAATCTTGTTATCTTGATATCTTGATAGTGTGGCATTTTACTAATGTGGCATTTTGCTAATGTGGTATTTTGCCAACAAACAAGAAAGGATTAGGCGCACAATGCCACATTCACCAAATTAATGTTTTCAATATGCCACATTAGCAAATTGCCACTTAACACAAACGATATGGCAAAAGCCTCATGAAATTTTGACGTATACAAACAACCCTTCTTGTCTATCGCCTATAAGGTGAAGTAATATCTCTAATGTTGGAGACGCGTCGCTATGAGATGTCACAAGTATATTGAGGACCCGAGCCAACCTTACCTGCAAATGATGAAGAAAAGGATGGGGTTCTGGTAGAAATTGCAGTTTCGCAATATTCTATAACAACTTACAACTACCTACCCGTAGAGGAAATATGTAAAACCGAACTCCAACGTATAAATAAGTCCAGTTACCGAAATACTTCTTACAGAGTGTTTAAAAGTACTTTTTAACTTGAAATATTCTTGTGTTTTAAAGACACTGAGTGACTAAAATATAGATGCTTGAACAAACGCGGTTACAACCTGAAGACAACATAGGAAGGCTATAATTTTCATGAATAAGCAATGAATTAAATTATATGCTACGTAAAGAAAATCACTGTAATTTTACCCTTGCGAAAGGAAGGGTCGTTTTATATTATCTACTAACGGACGCCTGCGACTCTATTCGCTAGGTTTGCGTTTCTCGATCATCAAAGGAACCTTATCAAGATAAAAAGTTGCTATAGGGCTACCAGCCATTGATATGCCTTAGGTGTAGATACTCGAAAAAAATCAACCAGCGCGTATGTCGCTTCGAGTCGCAATCTGAGGAGTTATTTTCTAGTTTTTATTTCGTAGACCAATACGAAATGTAATCGATTCAAGTCTTATCGTGTCGGCGATATAAATTCCACAAGAAAAAGAAACAATCATAAATAATCATATTGAGTACTGACTCATTTATTAGTGATTCATAATAATTTTCAATGGTATAAAATAAACGGTTGAATCGAGCGCAAGTGGCGCCCGAAAGTTGATTGATGTACGTCGTAGAGTAGTACAAGCAGTACAAGTTACAACCTTGCAAGCGGTGGTGAGTGGCGTCATCATGAAAATACTGCTTTAGATCTTCTACAATGTACACAATCGGCCATGATGGGCCATCCAATCCACAGGCGATCATGATTGTGTAGAGGGCATAATTGTCTGCAAATTCTGCAATGGCCCATGAACGGCGACAATGGAATGTATTACCAAAGTAGTAACTAAGAACGTATACGACGACGATGGCCGACGGCCGTAATTATGGTCCCTTCTTTGATAGCCCATCATGGCTGATTGTTAAATTTACAAGAATGTCAAAAATTATGTGGTTAGAATTTTAGAATATACAAAGAAGCACAGATTTTATAGCGCTTGAAAAACAATCGCGCAAAACGTTGTCAGTTGTTTGGTAGGTAAACACTACCTTTCACAATACTGAAATATTTCCATTGTGTCCTTGAATTCAGTTAATACTATGAGCGGTAAAATTGTAACTAATTACCGGCAATGTTATATTAAATTAAGCACTTACATAACCTTTTTTTATTTTATCATTATAACATATTGTAATGATAAGTCAGTATGTATTAAAGTAATACACGGACGTGTAATAAATTAAGGTAAATACAAAATTATGACTTGTCTATGTGCATAACCAGCAACTAATACTTTCGTTATTTATCAAAAGATTACGAAACATTTTCTTTTATATATAGGTACAATAATCAGGGAGATGTAGATTACGATATTTAAATTAACTGTCGTAGCAACATGATAGCATATCTGTCTCGCGGTCGCGACTAGCAACAGTATTATATGTTTTGTGATTTAGCTTGGTCGGTATTTGTGGAAAGATACCTGGCCATAACACCCTACCATTTTCCAATATCAAGTTTTATTGAAGGCGAACAGTGCGAACACATCAAATAACTAGTTTTATTTCCAATGTGCCATGTGGCAAAGGTTTAAACCATATACCCCCTCGTCATTCGGAAGGTCATTATTTTGTGAGGTGACAACACTGCGTTTAGTCAATAGGAAATAACTAAACGCAATAAAGAACGAACTTAGTTAATTAAACAAAATGTAAAAAAAAAAAGCGCCCAACCACTAGGATCCCTGCGGGAGTTATTTGGATTTTTGTCCACACCGATACCCTAGGGATCTACTTATATTTTTTGTCCAAATTGATCCCCTAGCCGAATGAGTGGTCTGCCTACTTCTTTAGTTTAGCTAACAGGCGCGATTCGCCAACTTAAATTCGCCACTAATGCGTTTTACCAATGTAGTAGATAGTTGTGAATAGCGCGATTCGTATACAATTCCGTTTAATACGAGTAGAAATTACGTACAATTAACAACAAAAATGAAAATCTATATATTTAATACAATTTGTCTGTCTGTCCGTCCGTCCGTCGCGTTTTTCAATTTACATACATTTGCATGAAATATTAAAATATTCTTTTTTTTATTTTTTTTTATTTGAGGCGATACAAAGTTCTTCGGGATAACTAGTATTATTTTATTATTTATCTTCTCACATCCTACAGTTAAACGACTTGCATGAGCGATAGAACTTTTGTCCAGTTGTGTTAAGATCTCAGAATGATGAGCAAATGTGCGTGCGTGACAACAAAGATACGTACTAGGCGCCATATTGACTCAGCCATTGTCCAAGGCCAATTGTGAAGTTTAATAGTTTTTATTCCAAAATTATAAACTTTCCACTGTTGTAATTTTTAATTGTTTCCTGTCATACATACTTTTTCAGGTCTTTTTATCCGCATGGAAAGACCGAGGCGTATGTTAGCCCATTCTCGTATTCTGGCAGTTTGTAATTAACCATAGGCAGTATTAACCATAACCTCGTTTGTCGTTCAACAAGAGCCTCATGCAGCCTGCACGGTGCAAGGAGAAGGTACATGGCTAATCTATCTAACCTGGTATGTGCTATCAGGATATTCCCTTTAGGGTTTATAAAACTAAAATAAAATAACTAAGTATACCTTAGCGTAAAACCACACACGTTAGAAAACAATAAATTATATTAAATTGATATAAGTAAAACACTAATCTGATTTAGTTTTTGACAATGTTAATATTTTGACAATGAATAAAAATAATTTTGACCAATTTAATTGTGTACTATTTCTGTGAACCGTGAAAATCAGACTCACCTTTAGTAGCGAAATTCTCAAAGCTTTTGTATCTGTCTTAAGCAACAACCCGAGGTTGTTGCTAAATTAAACGTAACACGAAAGACAAGCGACAATGCCGCGGGAATTGGACACGGGGAAACTTTCAATTCCCGAACGTCACAACAACTGTCACTGTTGCGCGACGGCGGCAAAGTGATACATACTGCGGATGTTCTTGTATTTATT
This sequence comes from Nudaria mundana, assembly GCA_963556515.1. Taxonomy (NCBI): domain Eukaryota; kingdom Metazoa; phylum Arthropoda; class Insecta; order Lepidoptera; family Erebidae; genus Nudaria; species Nudaria mundana. The sequence goes on from OY748310.1 coordinate 5,521,761, forward strand.
CAGCGCGTTATCAGAATCTCGCAGAGCTGCCCAGTTATCAGTGTGATGATAAGTGTCTGATGTAATTGTTATACTTCGTCTTGACTAGCACGAACCGAACACGGTGACGTCACAAGGCACGTGCGCGTGTTGTGTTCGAAGTCCGGTAGTCGTACTAATATAGGTAAGTACCTACTGTTCTACTATGATATCATATCAATATTTGGTTATTAACTTCATTTGTTAAACCACAGATAAATAAATATTATATGTAAGTAAGTATAAGATTTATGGAGATATGAAGGAAATTGCAACACTTTTGTCGAAGTGAAATATTTCTTATCCAGACGACCTTGGATTTTATTTAAAAAAATGGTTTATCTTCATCTTCATATAATATGAAAGTGGAAATGGTGATGGAAGTGGTATAAGCAGAGATTTGAAAATGAAGATTCAAAAAATAATTCAAACATTTTTATTTCTTCATTACCTAGTTCCTTTACGTGTGCAGTGTAAACCGGACAACAAAGACGCTATTATTTGGCAAAATCTTCGAACCATTTTCTCTGGGTTTTGTAGACCAATTGGGCTACAATTTATGCACGAGACATGGGACACAATTACATCGATGCTCAACAATTTCATGTGGTAAATGTACGTTACGTGTAAATTATTGATAATGGATTATTGATAATGGATTAAATTATTGAAATGGTTGATGGTAAGATATATAATGTCTATGTGACGTAGTTCAATAAAATTATAGATTCAGAACCTTTGGTTTACGATCCTAACACATAGGAATTTGGTATAATCCTCTTTGCATGCATATCTAATATACGTTTTTTGTTGAATGCCTCTTGTGTATTTCTTATAAATTACCAATAAAAGCTTGGCAAGGCCGTGGTAAAGAAAACTAGTTCCGATATAACACACGCAATTACAGGTATAAATAGTGATTTAATAGTCAGATTTGGAGTGATTCTAAAAACATTGAGTTGCCCTTATAAAATTAATAGAGCTATTAATTTTCTTAGGCTTTCAATGATTATGCGAAGGAAACTGCTAAATTATATGTACAGGGGTATGATTGGTACCCTATGCCACGATTATGCCAAGGATTTCATCGATTATTTTTTATTGCCTATCAGTCAATGTTGGCATAAAGAGATAAAATATTACAGGGAACTTAGTACCAGAAAAATGTACCGCAAAAATACAAGTGAAGATTTATTTAAAATTTTACTGGTAACATCGGATCCCCAAACGTCAAGTCTTCGCTCAGTAACATACAGAAAAAAATATACGCTTTCCTGCGATGTTTTAGCTCTATTAGATGAACCGTGTATATTCAACACGTGGAATATTGATCACTGTGCGCCGGCAGAGAAACTACCCCACGGATACAAATTCCCCTGGTCAACCTGGAAGACGCTTAGTAGGCTACGGACCCAGGTTGACAGATCGAAAGACAATCTGTCGAGGTCGGGATACATGTGATTGTGGTCTGGCACAACAAACCATGAGTCACATGCTGTCGTGTCCAGGTTGCCCGGAGCCTTGTACTTTAGAGGACCTATACAGGCTATACGAGGCTAGGTCAAATACGATTTGCGTCGCAGAGCACTGGGCCAAGGCGATTTAATAGAAAAATAAGTGTTGTCCATCGACACGATAGACGTGCGGCCGATAACCAGAGCGTGAATTTATTTACCTATTTGAGTGTGTCAAAAGTCACGTTAGTGTGATTTAGTGTGTTAATGATAATTTATGAAACAATTAACTGGATAAATAAGCAAACTCTTCTCAAGGTCTCGAAACACAAGTACTTAAGCCCTTATCCCAAAGTAATTATGACAAATTAATTTATTATTGTCTGATGTTTACTATAATGTTTACTGTGTTATCTGATTTGCTTAAACAAATATTTCTTGGAACTGCTTGGAAGAAGAATGATGACAAATTTAGTTTACAATGACAAATTATTTTATCACATTTTCCTTGAGATTTCTGTACTGATATGCGTAAAAAATACTGCGTTTAAGGGCTTATAATATATTATGTATTATTAATATTAAAGTGAACCTAATAAAACTGACTCTTGTTGCGAGATTAGGTTGTGTCAATAATGACGAGGGTATTTATTTGTTTGACGATAGTAATTAATTAATTATGAGCGTCAGTCGTAGGAAAAAATGGTATGAAGAACAAGGAAGAATTTTTAAAGTTTAGGGTTGTTAAAAGTCCCACTTTTAAATAAATAGCAATACGTCTCGAACGTAAATCGTTGCTAAGATTATATGTTTACCTGAAAATATTATAATCTTAGCAATCATCATTTACTAAAATCCAACGGGAAGCAAGGAACCATATAGCAATCTTCTAAAGGGAATGTAATCCTAAACAAAACGTAACTTTTCTACATCTACATGAAGAAATTTAGGATGATATTTAATTTTGATCCCTATAATAAATATACCCGTGATCGGTAACAAAAAATCCACGCAGATCCGCGAGTGTCTGCGAGTTGTTATATATATATATATATGGAGCGTGTACAAAACCAATTACTGCTTCGTGTAATTTATCTCAAGATAAAAGACAATAGTAACATTAATATGATACATTAAATAAATTAAACGGTAATTATGCTTTGTTATCGGCTTGGCTAGACAAGGTGGCACGTTACTAGTAGGTATCTCTCATGTTGACCCTCACTAAACGTTTTATTATTGATACAATGATAAAAATACTAGTCAAACGTTTTCTTCATTTAGTATTTAATATCTAAGGAAAATGGTTTTAATAGCCTGAATGCTTTCTTGAAATAATAATTGTCTTTGGCATACAGCAGAAATGTCGAGAGCAAAAGTTTGTCTTTGTAGACATGATTGACACTTCTGACTAAATTATAAAATATAATTTATGATTAACAAATCAATACAAATAGTCTTAAAGATAGTAAAATTTAATAAAATTCAAGGAGTTTTACAAGGATATATTTTGGGACCATAACTTTATCATAACTCAGAACTATGACGAATAAACGATTGTATATTTTTCCAGTACGAAAATATTAATTAATAAGCATATATTCGTTAACAAATAAATAAGAGGATAAAACAAAGTAGACCGCAGTTTTGCAGATAACATTTACAATGCAGAATTTTAGTGAGTTGGATCATAATTTATGAGAACATCACGGAGACGAATGATTTAAATGATGCTGCATTTATAACAAGGGTCAAAGTCAATGTTTACTTTATCATCCAGATTAAAGATAATAGGTTAACGGCTAATGAGGCGCCCATTTTTTTGTAAGCAGTTATCATCTTTATAACATTAATGTCAGTTCAGATATGGAGGTCAAGTTAAAGTAGCCTCGGACTTATGTGGCTAGAATCTGTTCTCATCAGAGAACTGATTATTATATTTTTTTACATTGTAGCGAAGCCAAGGCTCGTAAAGCCTGTTTCTGTTCAGTGTAATTTATTTTACGAGCTCAATAAAGAAACTTAAATGGTTCTTTCTCGGACTAGTCCTGCCCACATATCCGCCCGTCTGACTTCTGTGGACCTACAACATTATCTACCTTCGACATGAAGTTTTGACACTCTGGTATTACTTAATACCAGTGTCAAACCTTAACCATTTTTTAAATTAATCACAGGTTAATGGAGAAGGTTAGAATAATAGAGCCACCTAGCCAGCCCATAAATGAGAAGATTGTAGACCTATTTATAATAACTTTTGTTTACGATTTTTCACTGCGTTATAGCTTATATGAGTTGCGTTTACAAAATGCCTTCTCATATAACAAATAAGTTGTATTTACTAGATAATTATTAGCCAACCAGTTCCCAAACAATCTGTTTGCACATAATGTCAATTAGAAATATGTTTTATGAGCGGAGAAAAACAGTATCAATGCAATTTCATTAGATAAGAGGTAATGGAAATAAGAGATTTAAACGTGATAATCAGTTTACATTGGCGTGTTACAGCTAGAGCACAGAAAGGTATTTTAAAATTTTTAATTAGTTTTCTATACTCACGGTCACAATACATCAATCGTATTAAATTGTATGACATTGAAAAATAGCAGGTCACCTTTTGCAAATGTCTAGCCATTGAATACTTTTCTCTTAGACCATATCTTAGACTATGGTAAGAATATCAGATCGATTCTATTCGGATTTATGTACCTACCCACTTCATAACTAGCTTCAAGTGGATCGGTGTAATCGTATAGGACATCAGTCATGCTTATTAACATATACTATAGATAGGTTAATAGGCATTTTAAAAGGTACAGCTCAGAAGAGTGTGGTATTGCGCGGCACGCTCGCTCATGCATGTGATGCTGAGTGATAAAACACTCCGACCTGTTTTCATTATCATCAAGGAGAGCGTTCTACTATCTATTTAGATATAACATTTGCTTCTCTCATCATTCACCGAGCCTTTTCCCAACTTAGTTGGGGTCGGCTTTCCAGTCTAACTGTGATTCGGCTGAACTTCGATATTTTCCGTGAAGCGACTGCCATCTGACCTTCACAACCCATGGGCGATATCGAGTTCTGTAGTTAGACCGGTCGGATTTTTAAGGGCTCCAACTACTCCTAACGACTGCCATAGATGTTCGTATGACAACCGGGACCGACGGCTTAACGTGCTCTCCGAGGCACGGAGGGGTCTGTGTCTTAAGAAATGGTCACCCATCCTAAGACCGGCCTGACTAGATGTTGCTTAACCTTTGCAATGTATTAATATTGTCGGTTACCACTAGACCAAGAGCCCCTCTCCTATAGCATTTGCTTCCCTATCTTTTTAAAACGATTAAACTATGAGGCAAACTCAAATAATCTGAACACGAATCAGGACGAACAGGTGTCGCTGAAGTCTTTGTATTTTTAGACCATGTAATCTCAATAAACACACAAAACTATGATGGACTACACCTTAAACCTTCCTCATTAATCACTCTTGTTGAATTCGTTAATCTATAATAAGAAATAGCGACATTATATAAAATTAAAGAACCTTGAAGAGTTAAAAAATAGTAAGTTAAATTAATGATGTAAATACGTAGAGAGGATGGATGAAAGTATCCATCTTTCAATGGGTCCATTCAAGATAAGATGAGCTAGATGAGTGATGATGATCTAATCAAAAGATACAAAGAAAGAAAAATCAAAGCGATTCCTTGTTTCTTTATTACGTCAATCTAACCATGGTGGATTCGAACCAAGGAGCACAATAATAATTATCTAGTAACTGAAAAGAACAGTAACATACAAATACTTATGAAAGTCGAATTAACTATATTTACCACTAGTGGTCGCCCGCGACTTCGTCCGCGTGGTAATTTGAATTTATCCCGTTCCCGTCGCGCCGCGTCATATTTTGAACAATTCACACAATATCTTAATAAATTGTAGCCTATGTGTTATTCTGATGTATAAGATATATTATTGTAAAGTTTCATTAAAATCCATTCAGTAGTTTTTACGTGAAAGAGTAACAAACATCCATCCATCCATCCATCCATACATACATACATACTCACAAACTTTCGCGTTTATAATATTAGTAGGATGTTCGCACTAATCAAGACCTTTTTAACTATTACTAATCAAGATTTTTTAACCTGTAGGTTTAGTAATTTTCTTTTAGCATAGTACTTCACAAAAAAAATGCTTCATGCCAAAATTGCCTCTCTAGTGGTATTTAAAAACGGATAAATAAGATCCACCTTAGCGTTCTTTGATATCTTTTGGACTGAGAAGTAATAATACAGTTATTCCCCAGGTGTTTCCCCACCTTGGCTGCTCAAGTCGCACCTTCCATGTCTCCATGACATCCTGGTGTGGTTGGGAGCGCCGAGGCTCGATTTCTCTAGACGCCTGTCATCCCTCTCCAGCGCCCCCAAGTGTCATTAAAACAATGACGTAAGCGTTCTCGCTTCTAGGTCCCATGAAGGGGTTCCGGCTAAGACACATGCAGCTTCTAAGGAGATCGTAAATATCAGAGGGTAGTGTCATTAAAAAGGTTGACAAACACTGCTCTAATCCAATGGATAGGAGTTGGCCAAATTATGATGCTTATATGATAATGATGATTGATGAAGTAATGACGGAGTGGTATAGTGAGTGTATGTGATGCTAATAATATATCTAGTAAAAACTCACAGGTGTAAATTTCTGTGTGATGTTTTACAATCTATTTTACATTTGCCGTGAATATTTCTTGTTCATAAAACGACTCGTAACAAGAAAAGCACAATTCAATCTGACAAAGACTCGATAGAAATGCAATAAAACCAGACATAATCTGCATATAATATTTAAAACATTAAAAAAGAACAAAGGGATAAATTATTGAACTAGATTGCCTTGTAATCGTAAACATTAACCAAATGATATCGTAATTTCATTTATGTGCAGGCATATCATAGCATACTAACAACACGAAGTTGGCGTGGAGAACGCTCTGGGGATACTTTAAATGTACCTACTATGAATACTGTGGACCTCAAAATTAAATTTCTTTTAATAGTAAATATAGTTTTCGCTTATATGGTCGAACAGCAAACCACGCGACATCACCAATCAAGTTCATGCCATAAAACCCATGATAAAAAAAATATCAAAGAACACATGCCAAGTATCGTGCACATAAAAAGGAAGGGAGAGATAAAAATGTCGCTGCTAGTCCGTAACACACAGACAAACAGACAAAATCACGCCAGAATGGTCTCAAAATGTAGACGCTTCGCTAGGTCAATGACGCCGACACGTAACAAAACCAACAGGTAACAGCAAAGAGCTAACTGAACTGACTAAATAGTCATGACATGACTCGGGTCATTACTATTGATAGTTTACAGCTTACGATCGTTACCCAAAGTGCCACTTAGTAAAATAAGTGTAGTTGACCGAGCGACCGAACAATGGCCGTCACGAAGTGAAAATGGGTGCATGTGCATATCCAGACATACATACACCTGTTTGTGGTGTTACGTGCATGAACTTGCTTGGGGGACATGTAAAATGCAAATGTAAAATGGGACTAGACATTTATAAAAAATATTTATTTGGAAGAAGCATATCATGATAAGACAAGACAAGAACTTAATTCAAGTAAGAAAACATAGAATGAGACATAAAAAGCAAAAAGTGTATTTTATTATTTAATTAAAATTCTATCATGAAAACATTTCATAAATGGCTACTTGGACCCCTGAATTTTCTCTAGAAGCAGTTCCAGCCTGCCTGTCATAACAGGTTGTCCTTTCTTTGTCTTTCTGCTTAACTTTTTAAATCTGTCATGTTTCTTCTTCTTGTATTCCTCTAACTTATTCTTCTTCTCTTCTTTCACTCTTTCTATTTCTTGCTGTTTTGCTAATTTCTCTTGTTTTACTTTTTCAATCTTGTCTTGTGCTTTGACAAAACGGTCCTTCTTTACTGTAGTGGTATTTGGCTGTAATTTCTGCAGGGAATCAGGGTGTCTTACATATTTACCAATTTCTGAATTACCATCTGGGATATCCTCATCAAATTTCTTTGGATTGTATGTTCCTGTAGAATTGTCATTCTTAATTTCTTTCTGATACTCACGAAGTAATCTCTTTTTGCGTTGGTCTTCCCACTCTTGGAGTTTATATTTTTTACTATATTTCTTAAAACGGTAGGATTTCTTATCAAAGGGTTTCTTTTCAGGTTTTTCCATAACTTCTGGACGATTCTTTTGGAATTCGTCTTGTCTCTTTACCTTTTGTTTATTAACTTTAGGAGTAGTATTGTTGTCTCTCTTCTGTTTCAGGAAAAATGAGTCTTGTTTCTTTTCCATATTAATTCAGATCTATAAAGAAATGAAAAAGTGTGTTTGACTATGAAAAAAATTATAAAAGAAATAATAGTAACTCTTTTATGGATATTTATCATAACCATTTAAAGTTGCCACTTAAAAATCACCATGCAATAAAATATCATATAATAATCTGTGTTTATAGTTTTAATATGTGTATAAATTATTCTTTTACTTTTAATTTAATAGCATGTATAATACACACTATAAATACATAATAATGGCAACAATTTTACTTCAAAAAAAGCATAATAGCAAAAATATGAATAAAATTACACACTTTCTCATTTCTTTGTCAATACATACATAATTAATTAATAATAAAAGAAAATACATTATAATATTAAGTGTGAACCTTTGATGATACCATAAGGTAAAACTGGTTAGGTTTAGAGTTAAAAAAGTAGTTGAATAAAAGGATAAAAAAGTGTATTTCATAAGGTATCATAACAGACATAGCATAAAACAAAGTCAGTCCGTCCCTATGTATATTTAGATCTTTAAAACTATACAACAGAATTGGATGTGGTTTTCAGGAATGGATAGTGGTTCTTGAGGAAGTTGTTATATAAATTGACAAGCGGGTGAAGCTGCGGGGCTCCGCTATATACATTATAATATCTCATAGCATAAATAAAATGGGGCCTTCTAATATTCTTTTTAATTAAAATTTTTATGGAGTATTTTACTAGTCTCAGCTAGTCATTTCGGCCTCATGGTTTCATGCCTAAATTCTAAATTATGGCTAACCTAACCTAACCTAACTGTTATTTACATAAAATTCCCAATAATGTAGATAAACAGTGGTGTCTCCACCTCCCTCCAAAATATTTACATGGGACCTTCTTTACATCACCCTGACCACGGTCTTTCCACAGTGTCTCTGTATATTGGGATACCGTAAAATATTAACAGACATACACAACTCGTTTATAATATATTATATCGATGGGAATACTCAAATAAAATGGTAATATGTAGATTTATGAAGATGATGGCATTGAGATAAACTTTGATGTTAGTTTCAGTAAGCACTGGCATAGATGCTATAGGTGGTTCCAATACTTTACCCTTAAAAAAATATAATACATTATTACCTCATAAATGATATGAAGGTAATATCAATACTTTTTCCATTCTACAGATATGAAGTAAATTGAGGTAGCAATAAATACTATCTCATATGTAGCTGAATTCTGTTTAATTTGGTAGTGTTTTATAACAGCTGTTATGTCATTTTAGGTGACTTAGAGAATATTCTGGAATCAAATGCGTTTTAATGCATGTGTGTAAAGTTATACATGCTTAATTTTCATCAGAGAATGTGAAGATATTTTTGATCAAGATGTAAATTGTACTTGAGAATGACTGTGAGCGTCTTTTATATGTAAAAATAGTTTGTGGTGGTTATAGGTTATAAGTATTAGGTGACACATAAAGGTGATGTGGTAATATTGTATATAGATAGGTATATAGTCTGAATATTGACATTGATCAATTTAGCTGAACACGTAATTACCGTAGTTAAGACTTCTAATAAATTGTTAAAAAATCATACGCCATTCACTGATTAATGCGATGCTGTTACAACACGATCACACAACGAACGGAACTTTTGTATAACTAGTATCAAGCAGGAATATAAACTCAAATCGCATATCTTGCACCATTTAACATTATAGAACAATTTCCTTGGTATTTCTTATAAACTTACCGAAATAAGCCACCCACTGGGTAGGCTTTGAATTATCGGCGGAATCTTGATTGTTTAGTTGCACTTGGCACAAAAAAACTTAACCACGGTTGCAGCTTTTATTTCACAGTTTATCGCGTAAATAACTTTACCGACCATGCCCTAATGTGGATTTGATATTGATAATTGTTTTCACAGAATGAAAACGACAGAGTCGTTTTCACAAAACGTCACACAGAGAGGGGGAGAGGGGCGAGGAGCAGGCGAGCAGCCAGCAGCAGCAAGCAAGCATAGATAATAATAATTGATTGGAGCTGGCGCAGGGGAAGGTATTTTTTGAACGCTGCTTAAATTGTGGCTCCATCTATAATTTGATCATGTTACTTTATATTAAGAGACTCCGGCGTCGAAAGCGGATGCACTACCGACCACGCCACCGACGCAGTTTTGTTTCAAGTAATGGAATACTAGGGATAAATACACAATTGCAAACGTGGTATAAAAGGAGCTCTTTGCTTGTTTAACACCAACAGTGTTCAATACTTTTTTTTTTTTTTTTTTTTTAATTCGCCGCTTTAGGCCGCTCTAACGTCCGTTGCCGGGCGTCCCTGGTTACTAGCAGAGGGTATGTCCAGTGGCGCCCGGCTAGTGTTCAATACATGTAGAACATCGTTGGTTTTAAACAGCCGTTTTAAACCGTGTATTACACCCGCCTGGAAAAACATTATTTAAGCTTTTTTCCCCCCCGTCCAAAAAGCTCACGACGACAAAATTGTATTAAATCAAGGAAGTGAAGTGTGCCCAGTTTCGTGAAGATCGATCGATCGATCGGATAAAGACAGACGAACGAAAGCATATTTGTCCAATCTCGAAATGTAGATGCTTCGCTCGCTCGGTCATATTAAACCAATGATTTCGCAGAAAATGACAAAAAACCTGCCAAGATCGAGTCGAACTCGCGCACAAAGGGTTCCGTACCAAAACGGCAAAAAAATTACGTATGTTGTATGGGAGCCTCCTTAACCCTAACCCTTACCGCATAGGAAACCATATATGGTTTGACATGTTTACAGTTTAGTTATTCTAAAAAAATAAAATCCTGGCATATTGACCTTAATGGGCTTTGTTTGTCATGTCATTAGCAATAACAAAACGCAACTATTTTGTCTATGGCCTCATGCCACTTGGATATAAAATAAACTCACTTTCTCACTTTTCCAGACATTGTCAGTGAATGATCACATGCGTGTGCGACACTCAACTTTGTAAAAATAAATAAATATGAAAAGGTGAGTTTTTCGAGTAATTAAAAATGTTCTGTTGTATGTCATAACCTCTAGTTTACATACATTACAATAGATTTTCACTTTCTATTCGATTTTACCAATTTTCAACACCATTTGTATCGGAACCATATCTGGGTTCGTATGCATTCTTCGCTTTTTTCGCTTTACATATGTGGTTTCGTATGCACTCATCAATCGTTTCAATTTCCTTTACGCTTTCATAAAGAAAGCGTAAAGGCGCTAAAGTATCTTTTTCTTTCTTGGTGGTAGAATGGACCCTGGACGCTTTTATGGGCATAATAGACATACTAATGCAATCCCTGACCATAGCCTTAGTGATGATGACTTGGCTTCCGATTCTGATACTGACATGCCTACATCTTCTATACCATTTAGACGCCCTGTTATTTTACCTGAGACGGACGATGAATTTTCAGACTAAGACGATGTTCCTTTAGCAAGTTTATCATCAACATCAAAGACCAAGAACAGTAGTCGTCGTAAAGAACCTACACTTGAATGAACTGGTCTACTGAACATTTGCCTCCTTACAACCCGGATCGTTACATTTTTACTGGAGATGTTGAACTTCAGACAAATTTGTCAAGTTTGTTCATTGAAAATAAGTGTCCCAAATGTAAGATATATTTATGTTATAATGATAAGAGAAATTGTTTGATTAAGTTTCATCAATAATTTTATATAATTTTCTATTTTACTTATTTTTCGATACATATTATAAGATTTTGATCTCATTTATTAAATTTAGTTAGTATGCACACGAAACCATATCTGTCCAAGAGATTTAAGTTTTGGTGCATACGAAGCTATATATGGTTCTAATAAAAAAATATGAAAAGGAGGTACTTTTGAAGAAAAGAAATGTATAATTGTTTTTGAAGATCTAATAAAACTATTACTTTACAAAAAAAAAAAAAATTATTGCATATTTAATATATCATGCAGTAAAGGGTTAAACATCTAAATATAATATTCCATTTTTAATAAGTATTTGTTGAAAATTTCAAGTTTCTAACTATCACGGTTCATTGGATACTACCCAAGACAGACGGACGGACAGCGAAGTAATAGGGTTGCTGCTTTAACCTTTGGGTACGTACGGAACCCTAAAAATGTGTTAAGAAGCGACATTTTCTGCGATATCGTTGGTTAGTCGATCGACATATTATGTCCCTCTCTCTGCCTTGCTCGCGCAGCTGTCCTTCAATGTAGGTTTTCCGTAACGATCAATTTGTGCCGACGATTGGTATTCCGCGGATTCCTTTTTTTATTTGACTTTTCCTGGATTGATCTTCCCCGGGATATATTCATTACGCACCAAAGAGCATAGGGAACGCAGCCAGCCACCTCATGGAGAACCGGACAAAGACTAGTGCGTAGCGCGAGCGAGTGCCTCACTCATAGAGCATCGAGTCAAATATCCATAGAGTACCTACGTAGTAGTAAATTAATGATAAGGCGGTATGGTTAAAAGACTAACCTGTTCATAATTGAGCGAAAATACAAAAAAAGTATTACTAAGTACCTATATACTTTCGATTGTTGGCACTTGGCGGAAATTATAGTAATACATGATACCTACATTAAAACTTTTGATAATGCTGAAAGCGAAAGTTGTGGAGTAGTGTACAAGTGTGTTTGTTCATCGTGTATTATTATTAATTAGATATTTATTTAAGGAAATCAACGTTTACTGAATAAATTAAAAAAACTGAAGATAATTAAAAATCTTATGGAAAATATAACTAATGACTAGGCGGTATAGTCGAAAGACTTTAGCCTGCCCATATTTGGGCGAAAAAATAGAATATGGTGGAAATATTGAAATGGAAATACATAATGGTACTAGGTACCTACATACCTACTGATAATTATAAATAATTATAACTGTTGCAAAGAGTATATATAATCCCTACATTCAACGTTTTGACGTTTTGCTATTAACTTTTTTGTGCAAAAATGGATCAACTTATAAATAATAGATTTAATAGCTGTTCAGTGGACGGTTGTTACAATTCGACGTTAAATAGCGAATTGTCGTGTTTTTGGACAAAGGTTTAGGCAGTTATGTTATGTAAACAAATGGTAGGTAGGGGAAGGTGATTTAATTAGGGTTCCGTACCCAAAAGTTAATACGGGACCCTATTATCAAGACTCCGCTGTCCGTCCGTCCATCTGTCTGTCTGTCACCAGGCTGTATCTCATGAACCGTGATAGAGATTTGAAATATTCACAGAAATACATCATAGTATTTCTGTTGCCACTTTTATTTATCTATTTATTATGAACAAACATAACAGCCAACATTTGAAACGATAATGACTGCACTAGTATAAAACAATGTCGCAACCATTAACGCTCATTAACAAAATACCAATTAAATTGAGGCTGTGCACTCAAGAGTGGGCACAGAAGTGTACTTATACAATGCAAAATTTGGATATCATTACTAACTAACTATTTAGGGTAGGATTGGACAAGGACCATTGGAGTGTTTGAGTGTGTGTGTGTATGTTTGTGTATGTGTGTGTGTGTTTTTTTTGACAGTGTATTAAATCACAAGGGACAGACAGGTCTTGTCTGCGTCTAAACATAATTTTCGGGTCAAATAGGAGGTGAGAACAAATGCCACTATTTAACACTGCTTCTGTGGCATGGTCGCTAGTGCATCAGCTTTCGACTCCGGAGTCTCAGGTTCGATTCCTGGGTTGAAAAAAATATTCTTCCACAAATGTTTGTTTCGGAGTTTGGGTATTCTCTTTTTATATTTAGTACTAGCTGTTGCCCGCAGCTCCGCCTGCGTATTACTTTAGATCTACATAACATTTTTATTTATGAAGCAAATGAAAACCAAACCGCAAATTCAAATCAAAAATTCAAATCGGTTAAGCCGTTTCTGAGATTAGCGTGTCAGACAAACAGAGAAAAGTTCTAAAAACCATTGTTTTGGGTTTTATTGCGTTACTAAAGCCCTCCTACAACAGTTTCTCTTATCTTCTATAATATTGTCTATTATACCATAAAAATTCATCTTAACATACGAAAATATGAAATATTATTAATTGTCTAGAGGGGCTCGTGGTCTAGTGGTAACCGACAATGTTAACACATTGCAAAGGTTTAGCAACATCGAGTCAGGCCGGTCTTAGGATGGGTGACTATTGCTTAAGAGACGGAGACCCCTCTGTGCCTCGGAGAGAACGTTAAGCCGTCGGTCCCGGTTGTCATACGATCATCTATGGCAGTCGTTAGGGGTAGTTGGAGCCCTAAATAAAAAATCCGACCGGGCTAACTACAGAACTTCGTTATAGCCTATGGGATGTGGAGGTCAGATGGCAGTCGTTTCACGGAAAATATCGAAGTTGAGCCGAATCGCAGTTAGACTGGAAAGCCAACCCCAATTGCGTTGGGAAAAGCCTCGGTGAATGATGATCTTCGTCGTGTGTGATAGTCCATTGAATTGTATGGCGAGCGATATTGTATCTTAAGTTAAAATATTATAGTATCTTAGCCGTGTGCAGCGCCCCTTATTGAGCTCCACTGCGGGTGACGTAACCTGTTCTGAAGAGCTCTTCAATCTGATCCCACCCTACTCTTCCTTCCGATCCCGAACAACGCGTGCCGGGCAGAGACTCCCACACAGTGGATAGCATGTTCGCGAGAACCCAACGTTTTAAACGTTCGTTTCTCTACCGAACAATAGTGGCCTGGAACGCCCTGCCGGTGCACGTGTTTCCTCCCACATATAACCCTGGGTTATTTAAGCGGAGCGTAAAGAGGCACATCAGTAGGCCGTCAAGTTGAGGGCCACTCTCTATAGTATTGTGTGCTGTGAGAGTGGCCCACAATCGCTAGACGTCACGACTTACCACCAGGCGGGCGGCGTCAATTTGGCAAACCCAATATAAAAAAAAGAAAAAACCTACGACAAACTTATTATTTGCAGTTGGTATAGTTATCGGGTCTAGGGATCGAACCGCAAAATTAAGTTTGTTTTTTATTGTATATACTTTTCCGGGATAAAAAGTACCCAGCGTGGTGCCCAGGATATTAAAGAATAATTATACCAAGTTTCATCGTAATCGAACCGGTAGTTTTTGCGTGATGCTTGAACGGACAGACAGACAGTTTTTTTTTAATCACATTTTTTTAATCACATTTTTGGGTTTGGTGTCGGTCTAGTAACACCCCCTGCCATTAATTTTTTTGATATTTTCAATGTACAGAATTTTCACTTCTACAGATTTATTATAAGTATAGATGTAGGTAATAAACTACTAGTATGTACTGAACCGTAAAGTTAATTCAATTACTTACTTACTAATTTACTTACTTATCTTTTGTTTCAGGCGAAATCAGATGTTGGAACTGATCAAAAGACAAAATTTAAAAAAAATCTAGTAGCTTGCTTGTTCCTGTGTGAGAAGCTCATTTCAGTCCTAACTAAATTTCAAAAACAAAAAACTCACATAAAAATTCGTTAAGAAAAAAAATCATTACCACAACTTCTTCTACCAACACAAATATACCTACAAAATATATTATTTGTGAAAAAAGGAATTCAAGCAATTGTTAAAACAGCCGACGCTAAATGTACTTACAATATCATTGTAACGAACGACTTCGAAAGACTGCTCAAGTTCAAACTTCAGTCCACTTATTAGATCATGTTATTCGAAAAATACAACTTTACAGTCATGTTAAAAGATGTCGAGATCAAGATAACAAAGTATACAGAAGCCATCGTGTTCCTTCAGTTATGTGACAAATGTTTGACCCCCAACTTAGTCCGAGTTGTGAAACAACAGAGGGAATGTTATAACTCAGGGACATGAAAACCCTCTGAACGACTCCGTCCACTTTCCTAACTCGTCTACTTCCTAAGTTGACCACTTTCCTAACTTGTCCACCTACGATTGCCAAATTGTCCACTTCCTAACTCGTTAATTTTCCTAGTTTGTCCACTGCCTAACTCGGCCATATTCCTAACTTGTCCATTTTTTAACTTGTCCTCTGCTTCACTAACAGCATAGCATAGCATAGCATGGGCTCAGAATACAAAACACACCAGAAGCCGCACGCTCGTTTGTGTTTACATGCCGTTGTCAATGTCTAAACAACAGAGCCTCACGAATAATAGTAATAATAGTCAGTCAGTCGGCTTTAAGTGTGAAATTAAGTGAATTATAATACAGTTAACAAATATACCAATAATTATTTATTAAATAAACTTTCAAACAAAATATAACTTCAATTTATACTTAAAATAAAAAAAGAGCCCTAACACTTGAGTTTTATATACTCGTATATAATTTTTTTTTGAAATTTTATCGGGATATTTCATTCGCACTTATTTGTTTTCGTAGTTGCGAATATTCTATGTCGAAATAAATATCTTTTGTTCTTCGGTTTTTTTGGAAATTTATGAAATATGCTTCTCATTATTAGGTGGTAAATTACGCATAGGGACAAATTATACGTAGGTCACACTATAAGTTTTGCGTAACTTAAAAAAACATCATGTTAAAACCAAAATATTATGTTTATTGCTTTTCAAAATACTCTCCTTTACATTTTAAACATTTTTTCATACGATCGAACCATTTTTTAAAACAGGAGGACCACAGATCTGAAGGCATGTTTTCTACGTGCTGATTGAACGCTATCACTGCCTCTTCGGAGTTGGTAAAAGTGAAACCTCTCATCAAATCTTTGATTTTGGGAAAAATACAGAAATCAGAGGGTGCTAGGTCGGGGCTATGCACAGGATGGGTGACGAGTTGTACTTTTTCCGAAGCTAAAAATGACTTTGTTTTGTTGGCCGTCTGTGAAGAAGCGTTGTCACGATGTAGGAGAACGCGGCTTTTGGGTCTACTTTCGCGAACTTTTTCTAACACCCTGGGTAAACAAATGGTAGAAGTGGTAACTCGGCATTAACACTCTTTTGATCTTCAAGTGGAATTGTACAGATGGGACCCGTAGCTGAGAAAAAAACGCGATCATTTTTTTACCAACGTTTCTCGCCTGCCTCACTTTATATATATTTATATATATTTTGAACATTCTCACATAACGTCATCTAGCCCAAATTAAGCTAATATAAGCTTGTGTTATGGGATCTAGACGACTGATAAACATACTTATATATTTCTAAATACATACATATTATACATAGAAAATACCCAAACTCCGAAACAAACATTTGTGGATCACACAAATAATTTGAATCGACCCGGAATCGAACCTGGGACCTCAGGGGCGGCAGTCGCATACTCATACCACTGAGCCACCGAGGCAGTCAAACTTTTGTTGGCTTGTTCTCATTTTCAAACACCCATTCACAAGATTGCTGTTTTTTTTCGGGTTCAAAACAATAAATCCACGTTTCGTCTCCTGTGACAATGTCATAAACAGCATTAGAATGTCCGTGTTCGTACTTCAGTAGCATCTGTGAGCACCATTCCACGCGAGCCCGCTTTTGCTCCACTGTCAGTTCATGAGGGATCCAACGACAACAAAGTTTCCGAACTTTCAATTCTTCGTGTAAAATTTTCTGGATTTGACTCATGCCAATCCCCAATAGTCCTCGAATTGTCTCATAGGTAATCCGCGTGTTTTCTTCAATTAACCGCTTAACAGTAGCCACATAATTTTCGTTGACGGCAGTTGAAGGCCGCCATTCATGAAATTCGTCATGTAAAGAAACTCGACCTCTCTCAAATTCAGCAAACCACCGCCTCACGGTGCTCAACAAGGTGCTTCTCTCCCAAAAGCATTTTGAAGACGAGCAGCACAGTCTTGCGGAGAGAGAGAACTTTTAAAATCATAAAAAATCATCGCTCTAAAATCTTTTCGACTTAATTCCATTTTCGTTGCATACAGAACTTTGATGTGTGATAAAAAACAATTGACAAATGATTTCCCGCCAATTGTTTTTTTTTTATTTCTAAGAAGGTTGCAACGTTTAAAAAAATATAACATTCGAAATTCAAATAGTTCCGATTAGCTAGAAGTGCAAAACTTTTAGTGTGCCCCATGTATAACAAACTGTTTTCTATGTATTTATGTAAATTTATCTACATACGTCTGTATGTATTGTACATTGTAGCCGCATTATAACATAAAAATGTACATGACGACGACCATCTACTTTCCCATGTGGAAGTGGACGAGTTAGGATAGTGGTCAACTAAGGAAGTGGACGAGTTGGGAAAGTGGACGAGTTAGGAAAGTGGACGGAGTCGTTCCGAGGGCATGAAAACAGGTATAATTTGTACTATAACATTTTCTGTTCTCTTTGAGACAGTCTTGAGAATGCCTCGTGAAGAGGTGAAACATATGTCGACGTTTGTAATGTCTTCTTTTAAGCGAAATTATGCTATTATTTAAAAAAATTGACATCATATTTACCATTATTTTATAACATTTTCTGTTTTGACTTATACTACTTATGTAAGTCCCGAGGCATATAGAGTGTTGGAAGACACCTTATGTTTACCAAGTAAACAAACACTATCGAAAATGTATATACCAATAACTACAAAAATCCATAGCCATTTCATGGAATTTCTTAAAACCAAAGTACAATATATGAGTGCTATGGATAGAAATTGTATGTACACTTTATACGAATTTATTTTACAATTTAAAAAAAGACAGAATATACGTTTTCCATGAAATTGATGAGCTTTTTTTTTAATTCCGCGGCCCCTCTTACGTCCGCTGGCGGACGTCTCTGGTACACACGCAGAAGGTATTTCCAGTGGACTTTCACCACCTGTGTGGCCTCTTCGGAGATTTGGTCGGGATGAGAATCCCGCGTCGTTGGGGTAGGGTTTTATCCCGCGTCGGTGAATGAATCTGCGCTGTGAGCTGTGGGGCTGAGGCCCCGCAGCACGCAACCGTGTCGTAAAATAACATGTTTTGGTTTTTTAACATTTGGTCGGTTCGATTCCCGGTTGACACAAGCACAGATATAAGAATACTATTGGCACGGGTGATTTCAAGTCAGTTAAATTTGTTTTTAAAAATTAAATAAAGTCTCCTTTCAGTAAAATTGTGTACTTTCCCTCCATGTAGCATGGTACTGGTACCCTGTATAATCGCATATATCCCAGAGAAGGTAGTGTAGACTAGAGGTGTATTACACACCCACATTTAACAGTTAGTAAGTAGGACTACAATACAAAATCAAAAATAGTTCATAAAGAATCTATTCCCACAGCCAGATCTTACAAAACGGTAGAAAGTAAAGAAAATAATGCAACATTTATGTCAATGTGTGGTAAGTAGATATACCCAGAGTACGTAATACTTACACGTATTGGGTTTCGGTAGTGTCGTAGGTTCGTAGCCCACATTGTAGGTACAATCGCGCACACTCTTTACAAAGAAGTCTACTAAAAAATGCCATATCACTATATTTTATCTAAATGGCTATATAATTAACATAAGTTTCTCGTATTGTAGACAAAGCTCAAACAAGTTTCTCCGATACAGGTATAGAGAGATAGGTGATCTTTTATCATTATTTTTAACGTTGCATCCATTTAAAAAATGTGTTTGTGCGCGTATTCTTACAGCAGAAGAGGTTTTAGATAAAAAGACCTCGTTTGCGTTAAAAGCCAGCTAGTTTACCTACATCACTTATACCTAATTCAAAATTACAGATTTTACTAAATGCAGACATATGTATGCATACATGCATCTTTAAACAGGTGCACCTGTTTAAAGATGCATGTCTATTTGTAGGCACTAATATCTGAAACGGCTAGACCGATTTTTACGGGACTTTAATTAGCAGGTAGCTAATTTTATAAGGAGTAACTCAGGCTACTTTTTATCCATGGAATGTGTTCCTGTAGAAATATGGAAATAGAAAACTATTATACTTACTAAATACTATACTACTCGCGTGTTAGCGGTGCATCTACAGACGGATGTCACTCAAATAACAAACTTTCACTGACTTCAACAGCACACACACACACACACACACACACACACACACACACACACAGACACACACAATCACTTCTTTATTCCTGAAGGTTTGAGGTTGAAGAGGCTTTTATTACACTTACGTTTCGCGGTTTCGCCAGACACTTTATTGGTTCCACGTAATAGCATACGAGCCTATTGGCGTTACTGGACAATATGACATCCTAGGGCATTGTCTGGTTGTAAGGAGGTGCACCGAGTGCAGGCACCCTTTGCACCCTCAAATACCAAAACGACCAAAACAATTTGAATGCAAAGGCTAGTGCTGGGATTTAAAAGGCAAAACGTGATCTATTCAGCTAGGTAATACCAAAGATTAGTTTTTATTATCGTTCATACAGCCAGTTTCTGAATTAAGAAATTTAATTTGAGTCTAACGATTTATATTCTAATCAGGCATTTTTTATTTCGGAATTAAGCTTGGAGCTAAATATTAGGTATACTAATATCAATATGAATCAATCTATATAACAAAATCGTAACTGGTCGCTGTCTGTACATGGAAGTGGAAGACAATGATATATAAGAAAGCCTATTGGAGTTAAGGAGGGCTTAATGGCAACAACAATGGTTTTAAGGATTTGTAGGTGTGTTTGTGCACACTAATCTAAGAAACGGCTTAACCAATTTTAAATGTGCTACGGATTTCTCCATTCAACATTTAGTGTTTTTAAAGCCTAATTATATCAACAGCGATTTTTACTTTTTAAATTTTTGGGGTGTATATTTTTGGGGTGGGTTTTGGGATTTTTCATTTTGTACAGCAATAAGGAGCTCGGACTGCAGATATTGTACTCGTATTTACTGGTATGTAACACCTGTCCTGTCTGTCGAAAATTTGGCTTGAATTACAATGTGGTTATGAACTTTCTATAGTGCCCGTTATCAACAATAGGCTCGTCCCCTATAACGTGGGCCAAAAAATGTTTGGCCAAGAGTGGGTGTGTAATGCACCTTTGCTTAACCCTTCGAGGATACAGGCGTGATGTATGTATGTCATATGGAGCCTCTCCAAACACCTCTGAGGTCCATGTCTGTGCAATATAGTATTGCGCAAAATTACCGCGTCAGTGAAGCCGCGGGTGTCCTCTAGTAAATAGGTATTAAGTTCGGAATCTGCGAACGGAACAAGTTATTGAAGGTCACCAACTTGGATGTTGAAGTAAGAGAAGAATGATTATATCTATCAAATATGAATAGTAAATTTTACGACCTGATGTGACAAACAATTCGTGTAATAAGCACGTTTAAAATAAGTGCTCAAATTGTAATTCAATATAGGTAGGTACATTAATATAAAACAGCGTCAGTCTGTTTGTCTGTTCTTTAAAACTTAGGTATGCACCAATTTTCAAGCTGCTTTCACTAATGGATAGAGTCGTTCTCGAGGTATATAATTAGTCACGGGCGAAGCCGTGGGAAGCTTGTCCAATGTAAAATTCTAATTAAAGAGTGAACTTTTGTTATTTTAGTAACTTGTTAGTTTTATTTTAGGAACAATTTTTGTTCAGAATTCTTTAGGAAAGGTCACCAAGTCTTAGTTTTGCGTGGAATTAATTTTATTCGTAAACACTTTTGTATGCGACTGTATCGCTGTACAATTGACTGGACGTTAGTTTATTGGGTTTATCCGTAGAGTAAGGACAGAATCGAAGTTCGCTGACAAAGATTCAGTAACTATGTCACTAGGCACTTGAATACTAGAACTTGTGCTGGTTTTTAAAAATGTTAGTGAAAAGCTTAGTTAGGTAGCTAATTTTGTGGCAAGTGTTTGTAATCTTTTTCTGTGCAAGGAATCCTTATGAATGCTGTAAGTATAACATAACAATACAAGTTTTTGGATGTGAACTGTTAATCTGATAACACGCCCGCGGCTTTGCTCGCTTGACAAATTTTATTACACAAAAACCTTCCTCGAGAACCACTCTATCCAATGGTGAAAACCGCATCAAAATGCGTTACGTAGTTTTAATGATCTACCTAAGCATACATAGACAACGGAAGCGACTTTGTTTTATACTATGATATGAACATTCAGTAATTAAGTTAGATAAGAAGCAAGTTAATACAGTACGGTTTTTGTTTTTTGTACGACATTACCAGGAGTTTGAGGTCATGGACAATAATGAACCTATTTTTATTATCCACTGGCATCCCGGCTTGGCTTTGCACTCGTTGGTATAGGTACATTATACATAGTTACGCATAAGGAACTGCAAAACTGTTTATGTCTTCAAGAAGAAAGTGAAGGAACACTATCTCGTTTCCCTTTCTTAACTATTTGTATGTTAATGTATGTATGTTTATGTTAAGTTTATATGTATGTATTTGTGTATTTATGTAGTTATATTGTATGTAAGTTTATTAACCTTAAGTTTACAATCGTACCAACCTGCTTACACTCCAGCACCTGATTGAACTAACTTCTCCTCTCCTAGGCCCATTGGAAGGGATCTCTTTAGAGATAAGTGGCGCCATTGTATACATGTATATAATGTTTCCTTCCGCAATATTGTTTATACTGTGTGTACATAAATCATCCACCGAGCCTTTTCCCAACGCAGTTGGGGTCGGCTTTCCAATCTAACTGCGGTTCGGCTGAACTGCGATATTTTCCGTGAAGCGACTGCCATCTGACCTCCACAACCCATGGGCGATATCGAAGTTCTGTATAGTTAGACCGGTCGGATTTTTTATTTAGGGCTCCTACTACCCCTAACGGCTGCCATAGATGTTTGTATGACAACCGGGACCGACGGCTTAGCGTGCTTTCCGAGGCACGGAGGGGTCTCATCTCAATGTCTTAAGAAATGGTCACCCATCCTAAGACCGGGCTGAGTCGATGTTGCTTAACCTTTGCAATATGTTAACATTGTCGCTTACCACTAGACCACGAGCACCTGTGTGTACATAAATAAATAAATAAAATAAAATAAATAAAAATAGTTACCATACCTACATGTAAACAGTTTTCTTGAATAGTTTAGTGATTCCTTGGTTGATTCCGGTATTTGAAGTCGGTTTGTACGGTTTCGTAGTAAAAGTCTCGGAACCCCTATAGTTTTGTGATGTCCGTCCTTCCTTGGTTTTACCTACCAAACAGTTCACGCTGTTTTACCAAAAAATGCTCTTTAAAGTTGAATATTTCCAAACGCATACTTAAATCAAAAAAATATTCAAATATGCAACCTCATGTTTTTAAAAGAGTAATCTATTATTCTGTACGCTACCCCACACTATAGGGTACCATATTTTTTCTGTGGTAGAGGTGAGAAAACATCCTCACTTTACGTACCTATAGGTAAAGGAGGTAGTTAGAGTACCTACGCATGTTCATGCAAAGTTTCATGTTTCAAGCACTATAGCCCTCTGAAGAAAAACCGAGAACGAACGGACGGACAAACATGACGAAACTGTATGGGTTTCGAGATTTTAACTACGGAATTCTAAAAAGATAAAACACAGAAAGCTTGTCTCACCAAGACTTCCGACCTCCATGACCCAACCTCTTAGGCCGCTTAGTTGGCCTAAGTCCGTGACGTTCTGAGGTTATCCTAACGAGGGCGTACCCGATACGCCCAGCAAGATCCGAAGTTGCACACTGTCTGAGGCTACTTCTATCTCTGTGCTTATTTCAGATGACCTAATGACCTAACACACAAAACATGAAGCTACCTTTCGTCGACTACCTGCTCGGCGTAGGCGGTGGTAACGGCGGCAATCGTAAACCATCCAAGATCGTGAGCCATCATTCCGAGCAGTCGGTACACGGGACCACTGGGGGACTCAGTGTACTGTTGACTGTACTATGTATTGTGGACCTGTTCGGTGTGTTCCCGGTCGTCACTCTGCCTAAGAGTGTTATATCTTGCGGTGAGTGTGTTTCTTTGTACATAGTATTATCTACTGCCAGCCTATGTCCCGCGCTGTGTTGCTCGCTAGTTGTAGTAGTGTTTGTAAAACTTTAATGTAGACTTTGTGATTATAATTACTACAATTAAGTAGGTAGTTTGTAAATCTTACTTAAAATATTTGAAAAAGAATGGTGTAAAAACTCCTCTGCAAAATCTGATTATACCGAATACCCTTTCGGAAATACTGCATTGGTTCACAAGTAACAACTTGCTACTCAATGCGAAGAAAACAAAATATGTAAATTTTACTATGCCCAATGTTAGACAGGTGGATACTCTCTCGATTACGAGTACTATGAATAATTACTATGTAAGTACTATGAATTAGTTCAAATAGTCAATACCACAGTTTTTCTTGGAATAACTTTAGATAGTAAACTGCAATGGGGTTCTCATATCACAGCCTTGGCAGGAAGACTTAGTTCGGCTGCCTATGCGGTTAGAAAGATAAGGTCACTGACTGATGAAAAAACGGCACGATTAGTTTATTTTAGCTACTTTCATAGCGTTATGTCATATGGTCTGCTGCTATGGGGCTCAGCTGCCGATATTGAGACAATATTCATATTACAGAAACGAGCTATACGAGCAATCTATATTGCTCGTATAGCTGAAAGAACTATTTAAAAAAAAAATATTTTAACCGTTGCTTCTCAATATGTTTACGACAACAACGTATATGTACGGAAGAACATAGAACTCTTCAAAAAAAGATCCGACAACCATAATTATAATACAAGAAATAAAAATAAACTGGCAATGACAAAAATTAGACTTCATAAAGTTGGTAATTCGTTTGTAGGCAAATGTATAAAAATATTTAATAAAATTCCGCAGGATTTGGTTGAAATGCCTCTTAATATGTTTAAAATAGTAGTGAAAAAACGTTTGATGAAGAAAGGCTATTATAATGTAGACGAATATCTTAACGATAAAAATGCATGGTCACCCTAATCTGCTGTTGTTAGCCACTCGTACAATACAAATTGTAACACAATGTAAACAAAAGATTATTAAAAAAGAAAATGGATAATCTACCTGAGTTTCTTGCTGGTATCTTCTCAGGAGAACCAACTTACCGAACCAGCGAAATAATCATTTTCAAATGGTTATTTATGTAATTAATTTAGTATTTTTATAATATTGCTTGACATAAAATTATAAAATTTTGACATTCATATGTGCTCTTTATGTGCCTAAACTGAATAAATGAAATTGATTCTTTGATTGATTGAAAGGTTGCAGGTAGCCTTGCACTTTTAAGGCCATGTTTACAGGACATTTATTCCCGTAGGTACAAGGCTAGCGTGTGACTGATGCTGGCAAATTTCGTACTACTTAAATGCATTTTTTTTCTGTTATTCAGGGATCTATGGCATACCTCTCGTGCTGGCAGTATTAGGTTTACAGCTGTACACAGCTGTGCTTCTTGGCAAGTGCTGGTTGCTTGGCCAGGAGATCACACCACGTATTAAAGAAAAGAACAGGTACGGCTTCTTCCTTGAGACTCCTCAACTAAGTAGGTATGCCTTTTTTACTCAACACAGGCAAGCGGATAATCTAAGCGCCCGTAACATTGCGTCTCGACGGCGTGAGTTCTATCCCCGGTCATCACACTATTGACGTGAACCCACTCCTAACACAAACACTTTAAGCTTAGCTGGAGTGGTTGACTGGAATTTTGGTAGGTAAATCGCATTTGCGATTGCTAGTAGGTATTTTTCTTTACAAAAATATACCTGCAATTTCAAGTGAGAGCATGGTTACATTACCCGGTTGAAATATCGATGACCCAACGAGGTATTGGTGCGTTTCTCGCATTATATAGGTTCTTCTTCTTCTCATAGGTAACATACATACCTACTTAACTTACAAATAAGTGATTTTAATAAGAAGTGTGAAGTGAAGACGACCTTTGTTTGTCCACCATCCCACTGTAGGTACATTGTACAGTGGCAGCGTGCTACCTATCCTTAGTGGTCCCTCTAACCGGTGATTAAGTGTAATGCAGAACGAATAAGACTTCTTATTTGTAACAGATTTCCATACGCGGCTGTCGCGGAACTGGCCTTCGGGGTCCGAGCGAGAAGGGTCATTACTTTTATTATGGACGCCACTATCTTTTGCTCTGGAGTGCCTAATTTAATTCTAGGTGAGTTTCTTTTAGTTATCAATGTAATCTAAAATACCGTAGGTTACGCTAATCATACTATATCATTAAATCGCGTTAAACACTCCCTATGTTAGCATACGCAGTAGGGTACCTACTTACAAGTCTATCGCATAAGTATAATAATACATTACTTTTAATACATTAATTTGATACAAGGTACATGGGGCACACTAAAAGTTTTGCACTTCTGGCTAATTGGAACTATTTGAATTTCGAATGTTATTTATTTTTAAACGTTGCAACCTTCTTAGAAATAAAAAAAACAATTGGCGGGAAATCGTTTGTCAATTGTTTTTTATCACACATCAAAGTTCTACCTATGCAACGAAAATGGAATTAAGTCGAAAAGATTTTAGAGCGATGATTTTTTATGATTTTAAAAGTTCTCTCTCTCCGCAAGACTGTGCCGCTCGTCTTCAAAATGCTTTTGGGAGAGAAGCACCTTGTTTGAGCACCGTCAGGCGATGGTTTGCTGAATTTGAGAGAGGTCGAGTTTCTTTACATGGCGAATTTTTTGAAGGGCGGCCTTCAACTGCCGTCAACGAAAATAATGTGGCTACTGTTAAGCGGTTAATTGAAGAAAACCCGCGGATTACCTATGAGACAATTCGAGGACTATTGGGGATTGGTATGAGTCAAATCCAGAAAATTTTACACGAAGAATTGAAAGTTAGGAAACTTTGTTGTCGTTGGCTCCCTCATGAACTGACAGCGGAGCAGAAGCGGGCTCGTGTGAAATGGTGCTCACAGACGCTACTGAAGTACGACCACGGACATTCTAATGCAGTTTATGACATTGTCACAGGAGACGAAACGTGGATTTATTGTTTTGAACCCGAAAAAAAACAGCAATCTTATGAATGGGTGTTTGAAAATGAGAACAAGCCAACAAAAGTGAGGCAGGCGAGAAACGATGGTAAAAAAATTATCGCGTTTTTTTTCTCAGCTACGGGTCCCATCTGTACAATTCCACTTGAAGATCAAAAGAGTGTTAATGCTGAGTGGTATTCTACCATTTGTTTACCCACGGTGTTAGAAAAAGTTCGCGAAAGACGACCCAAAAACCGCGTTCTCCTACATCATGACAACGCTTCTTCACACGCGGCCAACAAAACAAAGTCATTTTTAGCTTCCGAAAAAGTACAACTCGTCAACCATCCTGCGCATAGCCCCGACCTAGCACCCTGAGTTCTGTATTTTCCCCTAAATCAAAGATTTGATGAGAGGTTTCACTTTTACCAACTCCGAAGAGGCAGTGATAGCGTTCAATCAGCACGTAGAAAACAAGCCTTCAGATCTGTGGTCCTCCTGTTTAAAAAAATGGTTAGATCGCATGAAATATGTTTAAAATATAAAGGAGGAGTATTTTGAAAAGCAATAAACATAATATTTTGGTTTTAACATGTTGTTTTTTTAAGTTACGCAAAACTTATAGTGTGACCTACGTACATCCTACCTAACTTATAAACTTTAAAACGACACAGCCTCGTTTGTCTGTCTGCAGATATTATATAGACCACACCACATCCGAGTTTAGTCGATATAATCGATACCACAGGTACCTACATAAATCAATGCTAGATCAGCTAGAGCACCTGATATAGTCTGAAGCGATGTTCCTTCACAAATGTCTTACCTCGGAGGTCTCTACAAATTTCCCAAAAGGCGGTTCGCGATACGAATTATTCTCCTCTAGACCATATCATTTTTTTTTTCTATAACCTACCCAAACCTACCTGCCTAGTCTCTTCGAGATATTATACCCCACACAAACAATTGAAGCCGGTTTTACAGTTTGTTGTAATTGACTTGTCTGCCAGCGTCGCAGACCCTGCAGATATTCTGGTGGAAGATATCTGGCGGGATGGTGGGGGTCACGTACTGCGTATGGATGGCGGTGCTGGCGGTACTGCTGTGTCCCGTCATGTGGCTTGGCTCGCCCAAGGACATGAAGTGAGTTATACCACTAAGTAAATAAACAGAACAGGGCAACAGCTTCAAAGGGAAGGAAAATCGGTCGCATCACTACCGCGCACGCGAGGCATGTGTGCGTGTCCACTGGCCGCTTGTCGCGTACCACCGCACCAGTCACCGGACAATCTCAGGGTTAATGTGACTCACGTTGATCGTGTGCAATTTTGCAGGTTGTTAGGAAGCTGTCAGTTGCTCTGTACCGTTCATTTGCTTTGTTGTAGTATATATACCCTGCTGGGTGTTAAGGGGCTCGATCACTAACAACTTCACAAGTCAAGTTCAAGTCATTTCATAGCCCATAGGTATAAGTTTACGGAAACCCTTTATATTTCGTTATGCAAAGATTTTATTTTTATATGAACCTTTCATTGTCAGGGCATTCTCTCTGAAAGGGAAATGGCACTGGTTCAAATGCTGCCTAAATCATTCGTTTGATTTAGGTGTGTTAATAAAATAAAATGTTGCATACAAAAGCAATGCGTGCTTTCGATATGAAAATAGTGACGAAATGTCGGTCCGTCTTTAAAGGAAAAAGAAGTGACCATGAAGCCCTGTTCACATTAGGCTGATGTCCAAATGAATTACTAAGCACTGTTCACACTAAGCTGATGTCCAGACATAGACACTAGACTTGACAACTATCATTGGCGGATTTTCGACTCCACCAATGATATTTTCGGAAGTGAATGGACTCTTATTGGTGGAATCGAAAACCTGGCAATGATAATTGTCAAGTCTAGTGTCTATGTGTGGACATCAGCTTAGTGTGAACAGAGCTTAATAATTCATTGTAGACTAGAGTTGCCAATGGGTTTTGTTTCAGACCATTGGCTATAACATCGGTGTTCATAGTGAGTACCGTCGCGGTCACCACGTGGGTGTGTATCACTGGAGACACTTTATCACCACCCTCCGATAACGCTGTACTTAGTCTAACACCTGATATGAAGGACTTTTTAATGGCGTATGGAATACTGGCTTTTCAGGTGAGATTAGAGCTCCGAATATATGTGCAGACATTCATTCAAGTCCATCATTCGCAAGTCTGATCAATGAATTCATTGACAGAGTCCCGCTCCTTGAATCTAGCAATCATATTATCGCTACTGGGGGCCACGACTAGCTTAAGACCGCTACATGAAATTGAAATATTATTGCAGTTTGACATACACCCAATGCTGTTGACCCTGCAAGTGGATATGAAGGATAGCCGGAAGATCAACATGGCGGTACTTGGCGGGTTCATCTTCACCGGGTTTCTATTCACTGTCACAACTGTGCTGGCCGCCAACAGATATGGCACGGACCTTGACAACAACATTTTAAAGAGTAAGACTTTCCTCCACTAAGCATGTTTCCCAACGTAGTAAGGGTCGGCTTTCTACCCCAACACCGAAACCTCTGAACTTCGATTTTTCCGTGAAGCGACGCAATCTGGCCTCCATAACCCATTGGCAATATCGAAGTTCTGTAGTTAGACCAGTCGGTTGGACCAGCCTTAACGACTGACATAGATGTTCGTATGTATGGCAACCGGGGATGGCTTAAGGTGTTCTCCAAGAGACGTAAGACTTTATCCCTACATTAAAGCTCTGACAAAATCAGTATCTTTAGTCAGTCGCGAGAATCTGATCAATAAATTCATTGACATTGATAAACGATGCGAAATTAGCAATTTTGCGTATGACGTACATGATAATATGGACTGATAATATGGACGCAGCTAAGATTAATCTAAAATGACATAATAATGTATTTTCAGCAATGCCACCGACGATTCCGCTGTTCACTGTCGCCTTGCTGGTCACGTTGCAATTGTGCCTTTCATGTGCTGTCAGTAATTCAGCGCTTTTCCAACATATTGAAGATTTGCTGAAAGTTCCTAGAGGTATGAATTTATATCTACAAGTTTCGTAGCCTTTCGTATACTTATAGATTCATTAATTTATCAGATTTTGAATGCCTCACATATACAATTGACAGTGACCACTTTTGTTTTTTTTTGCAGATTTCTGCGTCCAACGCTGCTTAGTAAGATCAAGTATTCTTATTTTAGCTGTGTTGCTCGCTGAGGCGGTGCCAAGATTTGACCTAGTTATGGGTCTCGTTGGGTCCACTTTGACAGGCCCTCTCATGTTTATCTGCCCTCCGTTATTCTTCCTTAAACTTTGCTACGTCAAGTCTCAAATAAGATCTGATATGAAACTAAACGACCGCGATGTGACACATACTTTTATGTCCGAAAATGGAAATGACACGTTAAAAAGCCCGCTCATTTCGGTCGCACAGAATACATATACAACTTTTGACAGTCTATTGCCCAAAAAGGATGAATATGCGATTAAGTGGTATGATGTTGTGTTAGCTTTAGTGGTGATGACTTTAGGGATATTAGCGACTATAGTAGCTACGTACTCATCTTGGGATAACAATATTGCGTACGCGACATTTAGTCCGCCATGTTTGATAAATGCTAGTATGGCGGCAAGAGCATTTCTTTTGGATGCATGATAGCTTTTTTGACAGATATACATAGAAGTTTACTGTCAATACTCAATAATAAAATGATGCTTGCCTATGAAGTGTTGTTAAATAACTTACATAATTTTCTTTTTTAGAGTGTCTATCGGAAAGTTAGGTTAGAAAAGACGAAAACTTAAACTGTGTCCTACCTAAAACTTTTTGTTTCTGCGATTTAAATTCTAAGAAAAATTATGTACTTAAGTATTATAATAGCACTTTTCATTGCCACATTGCAAGCATGTTTTGATGTACAGAAATACGTAGTTCTAAGTACTTAATTAATTTTCCAACCATTACTGTGCCATGGAGGTAAACTATTAAGTTCTATATTGTCGATGGTTGAAGTGAAGATGTTCCTTTTTCTGCGTGTTCTAGTTATATTTATGTAGAGGTATTTCTCAAGTCTTGTTCACACCTAGCTGACGTCCGCGCATAGCCAATAGACTGAAGAGCACACATGAGTGACTTGAGAGATTGTCTATGCGTGGACGTCCGCTAGGTGTAAACAAGGCTTAAATACTCCAACCATAAACAATAAAGTTAGTTTGTAAACAATAAAATGAGAGGAACATTTGTGTTTATGTATTAGGATTATGAATGAATCATAAAATAAATAATCTTTTTTATAATTTCTTTATTTATTTAACATACAACAACACAACCATGATCATAAATAATTATAACAATAATATTAAGTAAGTCAGTCGACAAAATTAATGCCAATTCTATATAACTATAAAAATATACAGGAGCAAACTAATCGAAGCTAAACATACTTATATTAGTCTTAATAGTCCTCTTTCTATGTATTGCACTTGCATTTATAATTATAAAACATAAATTATAACGAAATATGAAAATATAGTTCAAACAATTGGATACAAGGGCACCTACCAACATCTCCGCGGGCCCAAGATGGATTACTAAACTTCATTCACGGAATATCACACGTTTTTTTGCCATTAGTAACACTTAACCTGAGTCCATGCTCAAAAGTCCATAACCATTATTAAAATGCTATAAGTTTTGTTTGACTAAGGGCCTTATCATACCGTTTAGAAACCGCTAGGTTTCAAAACGGAGGCGCAGCGAATTTGCCGCGGTGGCCCGGCGGGTGTCCAACCACGATACGAAAGCTTCGACAATACAGATTGGGGTCCATATTAATTCCTCAATTTATTTCCCCAGCACAAAGTCCGTTACTTGTCAAGCCCAAACTGCTAGTGTGATATAAAGCTCTTATGACCTTCTGAAGTTTACTATAGTTTTTATTTAAGTCCGCAGAGCGCGGCCGCTTTTACGTCCATAACTACATAACTAGAAGTCCGTCAGCCTCAAAAGTCCATTAGCATAGCTATAATGCGAAAATTATATAAATTTTTTTTTAAACTCACGTCCGCTCTTACGTCCATTGCCGGGCGTCTCTGGTACGCACGCAGAACGTATGTAAAATATACACATGCATTATCATTATTATAAGCAAGTGGCATTCTAATGATGACGCATGTGTTTTTATTACTATGTTAAACTCCACCGGGCGCCACTGGAAATACCTTCTGTTGCGTACAAGAGACGCCCAGCAATGGACGTAAGAGCGGACGTGAGTTTAAAAAAAATGTGTATAATTTTCGCATTATAGCTATGCTAATGGACTTTTGAGGCTGACGGACTTCTAGTTAGTCTAATAATAACCAATATTAAGGTAAACTAGTTATCCCGACGAACTTTGTATCGCATCAAATAATAAAAAAAAAAAATTTAATATTTCATGCAAATGTATGTAAATTGAAAAACGCGACGGACGGACAGACAGACAGATAAATTGTCGTATTAAATATATAGATTTATACCACTGCGAGCTGGCAACATCGCGTTATAAGCGTCATATTGTGTACAGTGGCTGACAGTGGACAGCGTAATAAGAGCGTTACACAAAAATTTTCAAATTAAAATTTTTACACGTTTTTATTTGAATGCAATGATGAATCGTGCTCGTTAGTTTATGTTTGAGGTATCTTTATTACGTCTATAAACAAATTAAAAATAAATGACGTACAGAAACAGGCCCACAAGTAAATCTAAACACTTTATAACAAACAGTAATTACCTTGGAATAAATAAATAAAATAAATAAATAAATATTTTTGGACATTCTCACACAACGTCATCTAGCCCAAATTAAGCTAATATAAGCTTGTGCTATGGGATCTAGACGACTGATAAACATACTTATATATTTCTAAACATATAAATATTATACATAGCAGACACCCGAACTCCGAAAAAAATATTTATGGATCACACAAATATTTGATTCGACCCGGAATCGAACCTGGCACTTCAGGGACGGCAGTCGCATACTCAGACCACTGCGCCACCGAAGCAGTTTATAGCAGATAAACGTATTCAAATGTAAGTAAAAGTAAAAAAAAAACAAATCTTTATAAAGTCTATTGATGGCACTTTGTAGGTACAAAACACATACATACTTATAATTTTCTACTAGTGATAGCTAAGATTCACTGACCGGTGTGGTCTTAAATACTTACTACCAATTTGTTTTATGAATGGCAACATTAATATCTACCATATAGGGATGTTGCTATCCCGCAGTGAGTGGAACGCTCTCAATTTTAATAAATTTGTTCTTATAACTTCTATCTCTTTCAATCTATCAGTCTTTCTGTTATAACGTGATTAAATCGCACCGAAATTATTTATTATACTTGGTGTTTACAATTAACTGGTTCCAATAAAAGTTCCTAGTCAACCTTACACCAAGTATCTTCGCCCCCTACTGCGTGGGACCAATATTTTTGTATGTGGCTAGAAATATAATATTCTGTTCATATATTTTTGCTATTCGCATAAAAACTATTTAAATATTGTGATTGTATCGTAATACGTTCGTGTGGTCGCGTGTAACGTACACGTATACGCGCGCGTACGTACAAGTTACTAAAACCAATATCTATTGCTTCAAAACAAGTTGTTCACCAAATAACTTTTTAATTTCCTTCTTCTCAGTTTTGCCCATAGCGTTTTTAGGTATTTCTTTAACCACTACCATTGTTCTAGGCAATTGATATAAAGCTAATTTCGTCCCGGCGAATTCTCTTAGCTCTTCAATATCAATTTCTGTATCTTCTTGTAGTACTACGACGCAAGCGACAATTTCACCGTAATTATTGTCATCTATACCTAAGACGGCGACATCTGAGATGTTCGGATGGTCAAGTAGAGCTGATTCAACTTGTAATGCACTTACTTTGTAGCCTGATGTTTTGATTATGTCGATGGAAGTGCGTCCAAGAATTCTAAATATGCCGTCAGAGTATGTAGCCGTGTCTCCAGTACGGAACCAACCGTCTGCAGTGAACTCTTGTACGTCCCGTTTCCAATACCTGGTGGTAATTAATAGTTTACTATCAGATTTCTATCTGTTTGTCACTGTGTATACCTTCGGGGATTAAGACGTGATTTGTCTATGTCTCTCTGTCTGTAATTTGACTGTATAAATACCAACAAATAGAATCTCTGTAAACTAAGCATCAGCATACAGTCAAGTTATTATAAATAAATAAATATGTTAGGACAATTGACACAACGCCATCTAGTCTCAAACTAAGCAGAGCTGAGTACTAGATAAACTGATATAAATACTTACATACATTTTTTTATACATAAATACATATTTTGTATATAGGTACAAACGTATGTGTCATTACACAAAGTTTGTCCCGACCGGGAATCGAACCAGAGACTCCGGCATCGAAAGCGGATGCACTACCGACCA
The DNA here is from genome assembly GCA_963556515.1 of Nudaria mundana. Classification (NCBI taxonomy): domain Eukaryota; kingdom Metazoa; phylum Arthropoda; class Insecta; order Lepidoptera; family Erebidae; genus Nudaria; species Nudaria mundana. The sequence goes on from OY748310.1 coordinate 5,555,989, forward strand.
CGCCACAGAAGCAGTCAAAATTGTAATTATGTGACCGGACTTTTCAACCTTGACTGTACGTTACAATAATATTTACTTGGTGAAGACGGCAGGTCCTTTGATAAGTAGTTCTCCTTCGTATATGTCGTCGTCGGATTCCTTATGCCTGTTGACGACAGGAAGACCCCACTGGTACCCTTCTGGTTCAACTAGGAAGTCCTTAGTAGACGGCAGACCGAGCCGGTCCGTGGATATCTGAAATATTATATTTTATTGATGCTTTATTCACTACATATTGTAAAACAAAGTTAACTGCAGCGTCTGTCGGTTCGTTTGCTATAAACTCAGTCTTACTACATCGATTTTCATGATACTTTCACTAATGGGTAGTGGTTCTCGTACTTATAATTTATCGCTTATACCCAATTGGCTAGTTCAATTATAAGGTGTGGCTTGTGGCGTATGCGCAGCTGGAAACTGGTATAAGCTTGTCGAAGGGACTAGAACCGCCTTATAGTATGATATAGAAGTTTCGTATATATGACGTCAGAGGTGCTTCGTTTAGTTTGCCTACACACCACAATATATTTCAGAACAGTAGGATTTCTTCCTACTAGCGCTCCACGGCTAGGTTAAACTACGACGTTATCGAAGCGCTTAAAGCATGTGACAAGAAAATGCTCCCCGAACACAGCCTGGGTATTGGACGTTAAGTTAATGACAGAAACCAATATATTTATGCATATTTTTCCTGCAAAAGTCTAATAGAGAGGGTCTCAAACCAACCTCAGCTGGAAGTGGTACACCTGCCGATCAACGAACAAGTCTCTGGTAAAGATAGAAGTTATTTCCAAGTTACCTGCGTCTGCGGCATTTCAGCTTCAACAGTAACCAGAGGCTCCAGGATATCCGAGTCTTCAGCAGCGGCGGCTATCCGAGCCGATACCCCAGGTAAGGGCAATCCCACAGCACCTACAGTCCTGCCCTCTGTAGGCCGGTAAGGGTTGCTTAGCGCCATGCCGGTTTCCGACATGCCGAAGCGCTCGAGAAGTCGTAGGCCAGATATCTTAAGTTTACAAAAATACGTTTTAAAGAATCATAAGTTTCGGAAACGGCCGAGATTTATGCATTCACATTTAATACCTTTTTTTTGCGGTCTGCAGCTGCTGCTACAGCTGCGGCCGCAAAAAAATCTCACGTCTGTTGCCGGGCGTCTCTGGTTCGCACGCAGAAGGTATTTCCAGTGGCGCCCGGCGAACTTTGGTCACCTGTGTGGCCACTTTGTTGGACATGTGATACCTTCATTAAGGGCCCAGATCGTGAAAATCACCGAAAAGAGTGTTACGATTTTTCATATTTAACCTATTTACATATGATTAATAACAACGATAATTTGTATATTTTAAAATGAAAGACCAAAAATGATGTTAGTGCTAATTTTAACTCTTAAAACCCTGTAGTTGTTATATAATAAACGTCAACAAACGCACAAAATTGAGAAAAAATTCGAAAACCTGCCTTCGTATTTTTCAGATTTAACCCAATAAATCAACACAAATTGATAAAAAGAAACACTTTTTGAACACTGAAAAAGCCAATAAATATAACCATGTACTTTTTTTTGTACCTTTACAAACAAAGACTTCCCCTTTTAAAGCCCTAAAATCTAGATATGTTTTACGTAAATTCTCCATAGAAAAATGTATGCAAATTCAAACGCGTCCCGATAGAACGATCGTCGCAACTAATCGCCAGTGCGCCATAGAATTTCAAAGTGACTCCACGCGTGTCGGATGCTACAGCAAAATTACGTGTTGTGAATTTGTGTTTTTTGTGAAAAACTGTAAGTACAATATTTTTATAACTAATTTACTTTCAGTAAATAGAAAGTACCGATATAATGAAAGTCTGAAAGAAAACCATGATGGAACTAGATATAAATCGTAAGAAATACAAAATTATTTACTTTGTTGCGTAGGTCATTTTATGAACCTTGTAAAGTAGGTATCAATTCAGGCTTGAAACAATCAAAGCCCTGCCCACCTTATTTTCTCGAGATATGAACTGGCGGGGTATATAGTTCTCTGCACGACATACATAGATTTTTCAACATGATAAAGGCAATAGGTATCATAAACGTAATTGGTAATCGAGGGTCTCTTTTCGCAGGATAATTTGCTGAGTGCCATGCCAGCGAAAAGAAAATTTAGTACGCATTATAAAAACGTGAAAGCCAAAAGATCTCGGAATAAAATGTAAGTTCCTCCCTACTTATTTATTTACCTGCCTACTTGACTACGTCTTGTCCTAAATACCTAGAAAAAATTTACTAGATTTGTGTTAGTGTCAAGTAAAAATCCTAGTTTTATTACTTTTATTTGTGTGTATGCTTATCATGTCTTAGTAGTAATAATAATATAATCTATTTGCATTTTGAACAGGGTAGGTACATTACAAAGCAAATAGGTACAATGATTTAGATCGCCTGATTCAGACATATACCTACAACAGCATGTAAATATTGATTTGACATGTAATTAGATAGGTACACAATTAGGTATGTCAGTCTAAGAAGAAAAATTACAATGTCCAGTAGGTAATAATTACGTAATTTCAATATCTATATAAGTAATAAAGTCAATTTCTATAGGAACAATTTTCATAATAATAAATTTTATTACATAATATAGTATTAGTTTTCATATATTTATGTATTGCAAAGCAATGAGTTTGCTTACACTATTATTAGTTACAGTATTATTAGTTTTCATGTTCATCATGTCTAAATATGTGGAAGTGGAAGTAGGTATGTTTCCTATCAGAAATTGCACGGGCGCGCGCGCGCCGTGGCTGGCGTAGGGTTGTACAAAAATTACAAAATAAATAAAAAGTGGATATTGATGAATAATATTTCCAGTACTGAAAATGAAGAAAACCTTCACTCCGAGCAACACTGCTACGCGCTGTATAGAGGTAAGTTGTTATACGTAATTCTTGTAGACTTGTTACATAAATAAACAAACTAGCTAGTGATGGGCGAAGACAAAATCTCAGTACCTACAGTTTTTTTTTGCAATATTTATTATTTTCATTGTGAGACAAACACATACTTCTCAATTACTTTCTCAAAAGAAAATTCACGTTCAAATCTCGTATTTTACCAAAATCAAGATTTTTTTTTGTAAAATATTATCTTTTACGCGACTGGTGTACGTATGTATGTATGTATACTAAGTAATATATCTTTGTGGCACGATAAGTTCAAAATTATTGAACCGATTTTAATGTTTTTAGTATCATTAGAATTGTCTTCTAAGCCCGAGTGACATAGAATAAGTGACGCCATAAAAAACCAATACGTATAGCGTAAAGGAAAGCGTAAAGGAATTTAATAGTAGAGAAAATTGAATGCAAAAATCATCTTTTACGAAACTACTGCAATAGCTTGGAGAAATTGTCGAAAGACACTAAGTATCCTTGCGAGTTGCGGAAATTCCTAAAAGAAAGGTATTTGCGTGAACGGGTGTAAAATGCGCGATTAAATATTGGGGGGATCAAAATCAGTCACTCGAAGAAAAAATAAAAAATCTTAGTGAAGATATTCTAAATGGTCCACAACACGTATTTGGTAATCACCAACATTGCAAGGAGTATTTTTGTAGACCTGACACTCGTCGAATAGAACCTGTTGGGTTACTTCCAGCAATTGTTGGATGCGGATTAATGGACGCGGTAGAAATTTTAAGTAAAAGACTGTCATATCATTCTAGAAGTTTAATTCATAATTGCACAAGTAATATAGTTGAAAGTTTTAACGGAGTAATTGCCAAATTAGTTGGGGGTAAGCGTGTAAATTATTCTTCCCGTGGTTCTTATGCGGGCCGATGCGCAGCTGCTGTTGTGTCTTTTAATACGGGATCGATTCATAGTAAAACTCATGAAGTCATATTTAAATCTAGTCCTAATCCTTTGATCGCGAAAGTGGAAAATAGTAATCGTAGAAACCGTTTAATTGCTAAACCTAAATTAAGATTGAAAAAAAGCCACAGCGCTGTATCGAAAGACGCTCACTATGGACCAAACTGCGAAAAACCTGATCTGAGTCCAGAATTATATGAGAAAGCCAAGTCATCTTTTTTAGTTGATTTAAAGTTGTCTTGTGCTGAAAGAGAGGAGCTTGAAAGGTCGACCCATTTGCAAAGAAGTAGTGCTGAGTGGATGAGTACAAGGAGAAAATTAGTTAGATTTTATTACGATTGCCTCCTTCCAGAATTAGTTGATCCTCGGCAGTCACGAAGCATGCCTATTCGTGACCCGCCCAATGTCATAGAGGCTATGAAAGAGAGGAAAGAAAGAGCTTTACGTGTTTTGAAAGAGAAGAACGTCTAATGATTTTGAAAGAGACTGAGGTAACTTAACTACCCAGCCGGTCGATTCACGTAAACACGCCAGTTCAAAAGTCGTTTTAACTTAGAAACTTAGAAATCGCCTTTTGGTTTTCTGTTTTTAACGCACTTACTTATCTAGTCTTGGATTGTCATAAATCTTCCAATAGCTCAATTTCTATACAATTCCTATACGATTTTGAAGAGTTACCTGGTGTAAACCCAAGGTCCGATCCTAATGAAATTAAAATGTGACCACACGGGATCACCAGCTTTCAAATAAAAAAAAAATCATCAAAATCGGTTCAAAAAATACAGCGAATTGAGAATCTTCTTCTTTTTTTAAGTCGGTTAAAAAGTGTGCGAAGTGACATTTTTAAGTCACTACGCTACGGTTTTTATTACGTGAATCGGGCAGCTGGTAACATTTTCATTCTGATAGGTTTTGCAATAGCAATTGATTTTATCATCAAATTAGTAGAAATCAGAATTTGATCAGTAATCATTAAAATGAAAAAAAAACATTAGAAACTCTTAAACTCATATTTTGTTATTGTTTACTTTCGTTTAATTAAGTATATGAATAATTTATAAATTTCATGTTTGTTTATAACTAATTTTTGTACAACCCTAGCACGCTTTTTAGGTGGCGACTCATATTTTGTTTACTTTTAATTATATGAACCATTTTTATACTTGTGTTTCATTTATTGACAATTTTTTGTACAACCCTAGAAGATTTTTTAGATTGCGAGGTGATCGTAAGCAAAAAGTATTTGAGTTTACGCAATAGGCACATTTCCTTGCGTAGATATAAACACTAGCGAGGAAAGGCGTGATGTTATTTCGACCGTACTTCCTACTGAATTTGCAATTATTTTATTAAATGAAAATTTTACGAAATAAGAATAAACTTTGGTAGTAAAATTACAAATAAATACATAGGTACTCGTAGTTGGAATTTTAGGTAAGTAGAATACAAAAAGGTCAGTCCGGACCTGCTCTTGATTGTTTATTATAAATAGAAAATCATAAAAATTGTGTCTCAAACTACTCTTATTTATTTATCTAGTAATTAGGATCATTTTATAACGAAAACTACTCTTGGAATATTTTACAAATAGGCAGTCGTTTATTTCCAATAATTCAACATTTTTGTTATGCTGTAAATATTCAACTTCAATAACAATAACTCAACGTGGAACGTTTGTCGCAAAACATTTTCAAAATCGCGCTCTCTGGGTCATTCACCCGCCCGTCGGATGATTCGGGCAACAATAGCGCTGCTGTCGCTCAAAATCGACTTTATCCGTGCGCGGTCTGGGCCCTTAAAGCTGCTGTTTCGCAAACCATTAATTTGAAATTTCGTACACAATTACTTGAAATTTTGAAAGGTCGCAGGCATTAACTAAAAACCTTCTTGTGATGCAAACAAAATCATGTTAGTTATACTATTTAGTACTTAATAAAGGCTGGATTGGTTAAATATCTTTTCATCTCTTTATTTCATTGGTTTTTTGTAAATAGTAGAACTATCAAGAAGTAACAAAAAGTCCGACTAGAGAGATGCTGATTGATTTGAAAAAAGAAACACACAATCACGTTATCCCAAAAAGGTAGCCAGATGTGTTTTATGACTACTGATACGCCTTCATTTCACACTTCATTGGTCCCACATAATAAGGGGCGAATATGTTGCTGTTTCCAGGCACCTTAGACATACCTTCCAGAGCCACAGAGACGTTGGCACTAACACTTTTAGATGCCTACCTCCTCCCACTTGAGGAACAGTGATGCAGGCAGTGGCGCGGACCCGCAGCACATGAGCCGCATGCGAGCGGGCAGAGTCGCCCGCACGTACTCGCTGGTGCGCGCGCCCGCCAGCATGCGCTCGTGCGCGTGCACTAGCCGCGAGTAATGCGCGGGCACGCCGTGGAACACGCTCGCCCGGGCCTCCTCGCGCTCGCCCAGCCCGAGCAGCCGCGCCCACACCGCGTGCGGCTCGAACGTACCGAGCATACGTAGTCTGGACACATACCACTCATATCACTACATATTATAAAACGAAGTTCTCCGCAGCGTCTGTCTGTTCTTGGTAAACTCAAAAACTACTGCACCGATTTTCATGCTGCTTTCTTTAATGGAAATAGTGGTACTCGAGGAAGGTTTTAGTATATAATTTGACACGGGAGTCTGCTATAGTTATAAATATTTTGGGACATTGACACACAATGTCTTCTAGCCGAAACTAAACTTATATAACATTCTTGTGCCGCCGCCCGCCGTCGCGTCGTCGTCGCTTGCCAGTTTCTGCCTATCCGGGGGTCCTAAGGAGAAACACGGTGGCACTGTTTTAGTGAGTACTCCGGTCCGTTTTCCATCCAAGGACCGAAAATCCCGAGGGAAGGCGAAGTAGGGAAATGTATCAAATATATGTTAAAAATATCCTTGTGCAATGGAATCTAAACAACACTACACGTCAAATTCGAATCCATCGCGAATGTTAAAAATGGAACAGTAAACAATTATCGTGTCTGCCAAATAATTACATCCTATTAGCCCCCCAATGTACGAGGGTGGATTGAAAAGTAATCGGCCTAACCAAGAAAATAAATACATAATAAATTAAATATATTTTTATTTTTCAACGTAATCACCATCAAGTTCAATGCACTTTTGCCATCTCCTTCCAAGCATTTAGCCCGTTGAAAAAAAAAAATTCTTCCTTAGAGTCAAAATATGCGTCTACTGCTGCGTTGACCTCGTCATTTGTCAAAAATCTTTGACTTCCCAAGTGCTTTTTTAGGTTAGGGAACAGAAAAAAGTCTGACGGTGCCAGATCAGGTGAATAAGGTGGATGCAGTAACAGTTCAAAGCCACAGTTGTGAATTTCTGCCATTGATTGGACAGACGTGTGAACACGAGCGTTATCTTGATGAAACAGGACTTTTCTTCTGATCATTCCTGGACGTTTTTATTTTATTTCCTCTCGTAAACGACGTAGTAAGGTGCAGTAATAATCAGAGTTTATAGTCTGACCCCTTTCAATCAGGATCAGGATAATCAACCATAATCACACCCTTCGAGTCCCAGAATACTGAAGCCATCACCTTACTTGCCGACAAAATCGACTTAGCCTTTTTGGGGGGTGGTGAACCAGGTATTTTCCACTGTTTTGATTGTTGTTTTGTTTCCAGTGTACAGTAATGAACCCATGTTTCGTCCATAGTAACAAAACGATTCAAAAAATCACATTCATCAGCTTCAAATAACTCAAAACAGTCGCGAACCCACCTCGCAGACACCTTGTGGAAACCCAACACGTTGACTATTATGTTTTGAGTACGTTCATAAGAGATGCCTATAATCTCGGCCATCTCTCTAATTTTCAATCTGCTCGATTAAAAATACTCGACTTAATTATGGGAGACCTCCCATAATTAAGTCGAGTATTTTTTTAACATTTTCGTCAGTAGTGGACGTCGAAGGCCTTCCAGAGCGGGTTCGTCTCTCTACTCTCTCTATCACGCTTGAATTCTGCTATCCATTTTTTGACGGACGAATATGAAAGACCGCAATTCCCTAATGTACTGACCATATCATCATGGCTTTTGATGACAGCCCCTTCTTATGGAGGTACTTAATGACGGCACGCTGCTCGATTTGCTCCATTTGCGGAAATGATGTCAGATTGCTTTGTTAATAAATTTATAAAATAAAACTAATTATCGCACACGTTTCAAACTTCACACAATTAACAGGTCTGAACTAAACTAAATAATGTGGGTAGATGTGATTTTTAGAACTAAATGGATCAGTGTTAGACTACTACTTTTCAATCCACCCTCGTATGTATGCTGTGTCAAAAGACCGTTAATCTACACTACATCAATGGGAATTTATGTAAATAACAGACGCTAGAGAAAAAGCTTTAATAGAGAATGTCTCCAGTTCTTATTAGGGGATAAATTCTCTGTACTAGTTCGGTCGGTTAGGCGGTTCAGTCAAATCTTACTGATCCAGGCCCAAGGCTCTGGCTAACGTAAAACTTCCAGATAGAAATCGCAATACCTATAGATCAAAATTGTATGCAGTAGTAATAGTTACCTAGCACCCGCAGCTAAGGAAGCAAGCATAGAGTTCAGCTGGCCGTGTACATGATGCAGCGGCAGCGTGTGCAGCACTACGTCATGGCAGGAGTACTGCCACGCCGTGTGCAGCGCTGATATTTGAGTCTGCAGCATGCTGTGGCTCCACACAACACCTTTGGGCTTACTTGTTGTACCTTACCAGAAAAAGTACCGATCAGATTTCCTGCAGTTTATAAATCGGATCTACTATATTTGCGCAAAACTCGAAGACTGTGGGATACTTTTTTAAACGTTCGCGTTTTGTACACATTATAAACTTAAGACTAACGGGTCTTTTACGCGATTATTGAGATATATACATAACTCTTTATTACCCGACGTCTCGGCCCTGTTACAATTGCCGTGGTCACGGGTGGATGGCTTCAGCTCATCGTCGTCTTCGTAAAGTGCGGGTTTGTTCAACTACCCTCACTTCGTCGTCACTAAATATTGGTTTTAGAGAGCCACTACGGCACACCACACTGATAGTATCAGCACGCGGGCGTTCGGAGATGTGGCGAGTACATTTGCTGATCACCGGATTCCACGACGTAGATAGTCGATTTCCATCATCCCGGTTAAAGTTGGGATACTTTTTTATTTCGACGGCTTCACGCACTATCCTGGACTAATAGTGCCCGTCAGTGGATAGGACTTGTGGCTTGTGGAGTTCAATCCAGTGGTTGGCACCCGATTCCTACAAGTGCTCGGCAATCGCAGACTTGTTTATTGAAGCCAGTCCACCCGTGACCACGGCTCTTGTAACAGGGCCGAAACGTCGGGTAATAAAGAGGTATGTATATATCTCAATAATCGCGTAAAAGACCCGTTAGTCTTAAGTTTCTAATGATTGTGGGATGTCACGATATTTTTGTTAGGTTTTTACAAGATTGACAAGGCATTTGTTCAGTCGAATCGCAGTTAGACTGGAAAGCCGACCCCAACCGCGTTGGGAAAAAGGCTCGGTGGATGATGATAAGGCATTTTTGATTCCTATCGTATTCCAAGTGTCCATAAGCTACGGTAACCACAGGTCATAAGTTAGTCCGAATTTGAACTCTCAGTGGTTGTCGCCGTAAAAACTCCTTTATTGGAGAACTCATTAATTTCTTAGAGGAAGTAAAAGTTGGTCTTTAGGGGGTAAAAGGCAGTCGCTCTTTGATACATACATCCCAGAGTACCTTTCTTTCCAATATCTTTGAGGGCCTATCCTAATACTAAAGCTATTTTACTAGCTACAGGAAACATGATATGGAAGCTCTGATGCAGTCTGTACACCTAGGTGTTGGGAGTACATACATACATCCCAGAGTACCTTTCTTTCCAATATCTTTGAGGGCCTATCCTAATACTAAAGCTATTTTACTAGCTACAGGAAACATGATATGGAAGCTCTGATGCAGTCTGTACACCTAGGTGTTGGGAGTACAGTATAAACCACCATATGTCAACTACTTTCAGGTGTGGTTACATAAAACAAATACATAATCATGAGATATCGCTATTTTTGAAGGAAACATAGGCCTGTAGCTAAGGGTATACCTTTCGTTAACATAATACATGTAATCCTAAAATGGTTTGGCACAATGAATTTGACATACTTTTTTTGGCATAATTATACTTGGTCATAATTGATTTTTAGCAGCATATGTACTGTGGCATAATTATATTTAGGTCTAATATATTTATGCATAGTTATAATTTGCAGAATGTTTTTAGGCATAGTGTACATTCGCCTAATAGTATATATTACTAAAATTTTATAGGTATAAATTAATGAAATGAATGAAAGATAAAAAAGTTACTTTAACCAGTATTTCCTATATTATAATAGTGTCAAAGTAGGTTTAGGTGCGGCGGGGGTGGCCCTTGGGCCACCCCTAAGCCGCCTTTTAATTATTTTACATAGTTACTTATTCTGCCTTAGATGATTATGACTATATTCATTATAGTTTGATACGTTTATGCCTTTATAAAGCTATGCTTATAAATTTTATTCTTAAATATGATTATGCTAATTTTATTTATGATTAAGACAAATATGCTAAATTTGTTGTGGATAAAAAAATTATGCATAAATATCATTAGTCTAAATTACCATATGACAAAATATTTTATGGTTTTTTTTTTAATGCAAATGGATAGTGAACCGTAACTAAGACCATTCTAACTAAGGCCAAGGTCAGAACTCAAGCCTAACACATCAACTGGTAGAGGTCCGGGAGTCCTAGCAACTTAATTATAAGGTCACTAGTTTACATAGTATAAAAAAATCACTCCAATCTTTTACACTGATGTGATTCAAGAAGAAGTTTCAAATGCTACCTCCCCGACTTCGCACAGTTGCAATATTGATACTAGACTGGGGAAGTGTGGAGCGGGAACGATAATACAACAACAGTATGTAGTGGGGAGTTATATGTAATTTATCTAAGTAAAGTATAAAGATCAACTCACCACTAGTATAAATAATAAGCGCATCACTATTTCCATACCACTCGTTACTTTTCCCAACGTCTGGCAAAGTGTCTTCGGCTTTGGGCTTCAAAAAGGTTGAATTGGGTTGGTACAACTGTGCAGTGATTTCCTTATCTCTGCCAGTGATCAGTAGAGGTTTACTGATCTCCAAGGTTATAGGGCGGAGGACTTTCTCGTACTCTTGAGTACACACTACCAGGCTAGCCAGACTGTCGCCCAGGAAGTACTTCAACATCTCAGGTGGATGTAACGGAGTTAGTGGAACAGCTGTAGATTTAATAGAACTATTAGCATACAAGTCGAGGTTCACACGTTCCCGCACATGACAGAAATTACTGGCAAAGTGGACATCATCATGAGTATAATATAATGCTATGTTATTACTTATTATTCTTGTCGATTTCAAAGTTGAGGTTCTTTTTGTGGAGTTTTGTTAATATACCTACTGAGGTAAAACAGATTTGAAATATCTTTGTAGATTATTATAATACAATCACGTCTTTCCCACGAAATAGTAAGTAGTGGCATTTTATACGCCCGAATTTCGCTCATTTACGGTCTGTCTTTTGCAGCTTACTGGGAACTTCTATGAAATTTTAAAGCAGTTTTAATTTACAGCAGACTTCTTCTTCCCGTGTCAATGGACAATGCATGCATGATTCTGGTCAACCTGGACACGACACCATGTGGCTGATGGTTTGTGGTGATAAGCCACATTCACACTGGTTCTCTCTTAGTGTCAATGTAACCCCACTTGGACATATTATCACAACCGACTCAGACTTAATATTATATGGACAACCTCCTTTATTGGCATGTATGATCATGATATTTATTGAGTTGTTTAGTAAAAGAATGAATCACCAATGTTGCCAGTCATCCAGATCGCCCACTGCACAATGACGTGTGAAGCATCATTATTGCACATGTAGGCTATGGTGCACTCGGTCTGACCAACTGAAAGGAATCACAATAATATTACAGTTGTATTGAGAGTGAAGAGTATACATTTCTAATTTGGAGAATTTTTAAGTCTGTCAGTTGTGTTCCGGACTAGCGGCCACATTTTTTATTAGATCTCTACTAAACATAGCACAAGTGTTACTTAATTAAAACAATTTTCTCATTGTGACCTTTTTTGATTGGGAAGGAAATGTTCCCAAGATTCTTTTCCACTATATGGGCTACCACTGTGTATAAGAGAGTGGTGTGGTATGGTATTATGTGGTTCAGGTTGTATGTGGCATGTTTTGGTTTAAACCTATTATGTATTATTATTCATACCAAGTTGTGCTGATATTTCTGAGCTAAGGACTGCTGCAGCCTGATATAATCCTGCATATGTGTAAATGCCCAATTCATCCTGTAACGCCACTCGGGTTGGAAACAACAGTGTTCTTCTGAATACAGGCACAACTCCTCCTGAAAATTAATTGTATTTTGTTCACAGATGTCCCTACAAAACATTTCATGGTTACAAGTACATAGTTACATTAGTAGTCTCATGACTAAGTAAACTTTCTATTAATAATTTATCTATAGGTACTAGTACTGCCAGTGTGCCAGGGGGCGAGTGGCTGGAGAACATAAGACACTTTGAGACTTATCTCCTCTGACCACTTAAACGTGGGATCTCCTCCCACCCACGTTTAAGCTGATGGGTTTGAGAGTAGTACTACAGTTACTGTGATCCTCAAGCCAAGACTGGTTCTGATACTTTCGCGCGGTGCCGCCTGTTATTGGTCTGGTTCCATCTGAAACAGATATAACTGAACTCGCCCAGTCGCAACCTTACCTTATCCAAACCCAACCCTTTTACCCTTTAAGTTCACCAGTCGCGTCTCCAGGCTTGCGACTCGTCGCCGGACTGGGCGTGTCGGGAACTACAGCACATGCTTGCAACCTGCAGTTGAATCAATCCTAAATACCCACAGGTCACCAGTCGCGTCTTCAGGCTAACGTTCTCGTTGGACTGGGCGTGTCGGGGCCAACCTCCCTCTCCTCTCCCGATCTTCCCCCACTTAACCATTCCAACAACATATTTTAACCTATCTAAATCGCACCCACACTCCAAAACCCCAACCACATCCTGTGTTCCTCCCCACCTCCTGAAACGTCTTCAGGCTAAACGAACTTCGTTTGGACTGGGCGTGACAGGAGTCTCTATTCCCCACCCCTGCAACGGTGCAAGTATTCCAAATCATAACTTATCCCATCCTACCCCAATACCGGCTCACTCTTTTCCCCAACCGTCATCCACGCCTACAGGCTAACGATTACATCGCTGGACTGGACGAGTATGGTGCTCGTGCATCCACACACAACACCCTCTTATGCCTCCTAATCACCCCCCTCTCCCCCCCTTTTCTCTTCCTCTCCCTTTTCCTTGTTCCCACTACAGCTGTAGGAGACAATCACGTCTAAAGGGGAGGAGAGCGTTAGCCTGGGAAGTGGGGCAGGAGACTCTCAACCTTCCCTTCGGACGGACAACGGCAGGCCATGGCTATCTGGAGTTCATTCCACAGAGGTCATTGCCTGCCGGTCTGCCTACGCAACGGTTGCACTGGTAGCACGGGGACACTACCAGTGATCTATCTCTGTCCTCCTGCGCTAGGGCCTGCGCAGTTGATCGCCGTACGCGGGGATGAAGGAGTCCTGGGGAGTTGAGGCGGGGTGGGTCCCGTCAATACGCTCCCTTTGGTCCTAAGTTCAAGCAAAACGGTAGACTCCATCTAGAGCCAAGATGGAGTAAACGGTCAAGTTTCCCGTCAGAGGTAAGCTGGCGAGAATCGTAGGGATGTGGGGGAGGGTCATGCTGAAGGCTCGCGGGATGTGATCAGACCGGAGGGGGTGTTACCCTTACGCCTTGCCTCCGGCCACTGACCAAGAGCCTGATGTCGCGCCCATAACCCCTCCCTGCGATTCTATATCCTTTTGGTAATCCTAACACGCATAGCGTGTTCCCATGTTGCGGGCTCCAAGGAGGGTGGGAAGCCAAAAGGACGAATAAAAAGATACATACGACATGGAGAAAGGGATCATTAATTCTACACAAACCAATTCAGGGGAGGGGGCTAAAACCCCCTCCTCCACTCAGCGGACTGGAACTACCGCCTCGGCGGCTACTCCAGGCCACTCTCTACCAGCGGCAGCGGTCAACCGACCAGCAGCACGCTCCACCTCGACCAGGGAAGGGCCTAGACACCCATACTCCCGCAGGTCCGAAAACGCAGCCTCGGCGGCGTTTCATAAACAGCATTACACGCCACAACCAAGACCCTACGAGGTGAGGGAGCGCCCTCACCTCGTCAATACTTTCGCCAACTCCTGGGACGCCAAAATTTCGTGGCCCAGAAGACCAGTTGAGCAGATGGCACATCCTGACCTTGGCGCAGCCAACTCGCCAGTATGACTCGGCGACTGGGGGTAGCGTCAAGTCCAGGAGCCGTAAAATCAGCTCAAAGCGTAGGCATCGTGCCAGGCAACGTGGCCTGGAATCCGCCCCACTCGTGCAGGGGACGTCGGGGGGTGTTCGTACTGAGGGCGAAATCCCTCGGCCTGACCACTTCGACGACGGTGCCCCCATGGATGGGGTGGAACAAACATCAACATCTCCCGTGCCGGGGACGTCGCAGGGTGTTCAAGCCGAGGGCAACAACTCTCGGCCTGCCCACTTCAGCGGCGGTGCCCCCACGTTTTACAAGAATCCAAGTAAATTCACACGCGTATCTCCCGTGCCGGGGACGTCAAGGTGTGATCAGACCAAGGGCAAAGACCCTTTGCCTGCTCACACATGTGACGGTGCCCCCATGGGAGGCACGAAATTTAATAGGAGACAGGACCCCCTTAAGGGATCCGGTCCCATTCTTTACAAAGGTGCCCCTCACCCAAGGAAGGAGGAGAATGGTGGAGGGACACCATCCAAACGTACCCGACACGAGGTATCTTTAATACCTTGTGACGCAGATAAACGGGCCAGGGTGGATGATCCAGACCCTGGCCAAATCACATACGCAACGGTCACCAAGAAACCCATATGTATGGCTCTAGCCACAGAAGGGCGGTGTCCGATGACGCAACAGACCGCGGATGCGGCTACCCTCTTATTGCAGCAGCAATTCATCGAGGGAGCACTCCGACGCAAACCGGGCGAGGAAGGCCCAGCCTTCACGGGGAGGCCGACATTTTATGACGGCACTGTGAGGGTGTGGTGCGGGAACCAGGCTGCAGTAGCCTGGCTTAAGTCGAACGTCGAAGGTCGGACTCTTGACACCGGCGAAAAGTTGGTCGTGAAGAGTCCGAGCGAGATGCCCAGACGGGTCAGATGCTGCCTCCTGGTTCCTGACCCACTAGGCGGTTATAAAACCGCCGGTATAGTGGGTGCCATACTCGCCTGGCAAAACCCGTGGGCTCTGGTGGACACCTGGATAGTCCATCGCGCACAAAGACGAGAGGATGGTTGGTATATGATAGCCTCCATTTCGGAGACTCTCATACCAATCATCATGGCGCTCGGTCGCTGCCTGACCGCAGGCGCCGGAAGTGTATACGTCCGGTTCCTGGGGCCAGGTGGCAAATACTATGACAAGCCCTGGAAACGGGGTACTGTCAAGGAGACAGCGGTGGGCGATTCGGGTCAAACCACGGAGCCCACACAACTTACTCCAACCACTACAGCCGAGCCTACCTCGGCTTCTACACCTAAGGTTGGAGATACCATCGACGTCAGCATGGGATCTCATCTCGTACATTCAAAAGTAAATGAGGGGGAGGACTTGTCCGACCACTCAGAGGATGAGATCACATCGCTGCTCGCGGAACTAGAGACAGGAGTAGAGGAAATAGCCTCCGATGGCTGCTGTCCCTCTGACTCCACTTAAAATCCTGCAAATAAACCTCCAGCACAGCATGTCGGCAACGGCGACATTGCGCAAATGGCTGGAGATGAATACCACCGCCGTTGTCCTGATCCAGGAACCGTGGATCAGAGGAGGTCGCGTGCACGGACTCTTCAATCTAGGAGGTAAGCTATACGTGTCGGGCCCCCAAGACAACGGTCCGCGTACCTGCATTTATGTCACTAGAGACATAAGTGCGCACCCACTTACTGAGTTCTGTTCCAGAGACCTGTACGCCGTACGGATCTCTACAACTCAAAACGACACCGTGCCAGAACTTGTCATCGCTTCTGCTTACATGCCGGATGGGGAAGACCTACCGGCCCACAACCTCACGCAGCTTATCGGCCACTGCGATAGGACAGGCACGGAACTAATACTAGCGGCCGACACAAATGCACACCACACCCTGTGGGGCATGAACAAGTGCAATGACAGAGGTAATGATTTAGTTAATTACTTATTCAGCACCAACCTTAACATCCTAAATATAGGATCAGAACCCACCTTCGTAACAAGAAGATCCCAAACCATCATAGACCTGACCCTGTCCACAGACAGGGTAAAAGAACTCGTCACTAACTGGCATGTCTCGAAGGAAGCATCTTGTTCCGATCATCGGTGGATAAGATGTGATTTACAGATAAGTATACCCCTGCCCCTCCCGGGCAGAAACCCGCGGAAAACCAACATAGGTAAATACGCAAGCTCATTACAGACGGGGTTGGATGCACAAACTTTGTCGGCGTCCATAACCAGCACACAACAAATTGAATCACAGGTGAGTGCTATATCGGATATAATCACTAATAGCTATGAATTAGCGTGCCCTCTGCACACCCCGAGAGTAGGTCCACCTGAAAACAAACAGAAATGGTGGGGACCCGAATTGAAGCGACTGCGGAAGACTGTTAGAAGACGCTTCAATAGGGCTATGAACACCAGATCAGAAGAAGACTGGGACTCCTATAAGGAGGCCAAATCCAAATACAAAAAACGAATTCGTTTTAGATCTACTGAATCGTGGAGAAACTTCACGAGTAACATAAACTCCGTTGACCAGGCTAACCGTGTAAGGAAGGTCTTGGCCTCCCAACCACATCACGATATAGGAAGCCTCCTTAGGCCTGACGGAAGCTACACCAACTCACCCAAGGAAGCGCAACAAGTCTTAATGAGTGCCCACTTCCCAAACTGCAGATACCAGCAAACCGTGGAGGTGAGCGAGGACCTGACAGCGCCTACGGATGAGTGCTGGCTATACGCCCATACAGTAATTACGCCAGATAGATTATCATGGGCCATAAACACCTTTAAACCATTCAAGTCGGCAGGCCCGGATGGCATCTTCCCGGCCCTGCTGCAATGGGGGGGTTTAAAATTATTTACACCACTCTTACAAATCATGAGGGCGTGTCTGGCCTACAGATACATTCCGAAGAACTGGAGGAAGGTGAGGGTTATCTTCATACCCAAACCAGGTAAGAGTGACTACACCAATCCAAAATCATTTAGACCAATCAGCCTCACCTCGTTCCTCACAAAAACACTCGAAAGACTGTGTGAGAGGACTCTAAGAGAAGACGTGCTGATCAACACCCCACTACACATTAACCAGCACGCCTACACTGCTGGTAAATCAACAGAATCCGCTCTCCACCAGGTAGTAAGCCGAGCGGAGGAAGCGATACAAAACAAGGGTATTTGCCTAGGCACCTTCATAGATATTGAGGGCGCTTTTGACAAAACCAACTTCAACAGCATCACCTCGGCTTTAGAGCATCACGGTGCAAACCCATTGCTCACGGGGTGGATCAAAAACATGCTCAGTAATAGGGTCATAATACTAGATAATGAAGCAGAAGTGGTAGAGGTGGCCAGGGGATGTCCCCAAGGAGGGGTCCTATCTCCACTCCTGTGGAATCTAGTCATCAACAGTCTCATTACTACTCTAAACAAAAAACACCTCTTTACGGTCGGCTACGCTGACGACATTACCATACTAATCACTGGCAAAGAAGCCAACATTGTCTGTGACCTCACTCAGATAGCACTCCGCACCGTCGAAAACTGGTGCAATCAATACGACCTCACCGTAAACCCAGGAAAAACGGAAATGGTTATGTTCACTAATAAGCGAGTGCTGGGCAACTATAGGGTGCCCAAACTTTTTGGGACAAGTCTTACACTGTCTAAAGAAGTCAAATATCTAGGAGTAACCCTGGATAATAAACTAACCTGGAGTAAACATGTAGACGACAAAATTAACAAAGTTAGCATCACCTTCTGGCATTGTCGAAAGATGATAGGCAAGTCCTGGGGTCTTTCGCCAAAGGTGACGATATGGCTATACAACATGGTCATTCGGCCCATGTTATGCTACGGTGCACTAGTTTGGTGGCCTAGATGCCAACTTACAACCTGCACACAAAAACTGCAAAAGTTCCAAAGACTGGCCTGTACGGCCATCACGGGAGCTATGAAAACGACACCTACTGCTGCAATGGAGGCCATGCTAAGCATCCCCCCGCTTCATCTCTACATCACACAAGAAGCCGCGGCATCCGCCTTAAGGTTGAAGTCACTCCATCTATGGAGAGACACAAACATAAAACACACTACCATACTAGCCGCAATCTTTAAGGACTTACCAATACTAATGGCAGGGTCGGACAGGATTCCGAAAACACTTATCTTCGACAAAAAAATACAAGATCCAGTTACATGAGGACGACAACGTCGAAGGCCTCAACATCCATGAGTTCAGAGTCTTCACTGATGGATCCAAAACTCCATCTGGAACAGGCAGCGGTGTATTTTCCGAAGACCTCCAGATCAGAATAGCAACTCCACTAGGATCCTACAACACGGTATTTCAAGCTGAAAGCCATGCGATTCTAGAAGCCGCCACGGCAATAGCTGCCAGAGAGGTAAGGTACTCCAGTATCAGAATTCTCTCAGACAGCAAGTCGGTGCTACAAGCCCTTGACAGCAATACTGTTAGTTCGGGCCTTATCTACAACTGTCATCAGCGCTTGGCTGAGATAAGTAAGTACAACCACGTCACATTACAGTGGATCAAAGGACACAGCGGCTCTAGAGGTAATGACGCAGCGGACGAGCTTGCCAGAAGGGGCTCGAGCCAAACGTCCATTGGACCAGAGCCAATCCTACGTGCGGGGCCTGCTGGCGTTCCTGGAGGAGATCGGTTGGCTCGAGTGAGAGAGTCCCACCCACACGCAAAACCCGCGCACTAGACGTGGACTTGCGGAGATCAGCCCGTTACTACAAGTACAAGTACAAGTACTAGTACTGCCAGGACAAACTGCTAGCTCAATTCAAACATTATGTTTCACACCAGAAGTTTTTTGTTGTAATAAGCAAACTTTTACTAACTATGTTGGTAATTTACCTCATAATAATATATTAAATACACAAATTACATAATTGTGTTGGATTTTTTTCCTTTTCAAGTCTTGCGAGCTACAAGTAATAATTAAATTCTGCGGATTAAAATATATAGGCTTATGTATGTTTCTTTCTCTAGCTCTTTAACAGCATTACGACTTAACGTAAATAAGGGTTTTGTTTTAGAATAAATCTGGTCATACTAAGGATATGGAACCATCATTCACCGAGCCTTTTCCCAACTCAGTTGGGGTCGGCTTTCCAGTCTAACTGCGATTCGGCTGAACTTCAATATTTTCCGTGAAGCGACTGCCATCTGACCTTCACAACCCATGGGCGATATCGAAGTTCTGTAGTTAGACCGGTCGGATTTTTGATTTAGGGCTCCAACTACCCCTAACGACTGCCATAGATGTTAGTATGACAACCAGGACCGACGGCTTAACGTGCTCTCCGAGGCACGGAGGGGTCTCAATGTCTTAAGAAATGGTCACCCATCCTAAGACCGGCCTGAGTCGATGTTGCTTAACCTTTGCAATGTGTTAACATTGTCGGTTACCACTAGACCACGAGCCCCCACTAAGGATATGGAACCATCATGAATAAATCAACTTACCATTTTTTATATCTCTGTTGAAGTTATTGAGGACTTCTGCGTTAATATCCTCTTTAACAGCAATGCCGGTAACACTCCGATAAGCACTAATTCCATAAGGTTTTCTTAAAAATCGGTTTAGAATCCGTATAGAAAGAGAACTCATTTCTTTTACCTTCTGTAAAGTCGACAAATAAAGCTCGCTTATACGCTTAGATTTATATTAAGAAAA
Organism: Nudaria mundana; assembly: GCA_963556515.1. NCBI lineage: Eukaryota > Metazoa > Arthropoda > Insecta > Lepidoptera > Erebidae > Nudaria > Nudaria mundana. The sequence continues at coordinate 5,576,094 of OY748310.1, forward strand.
CACTTAAACAGTATTAGCTTCAGCAGTAATCGAATATACGACAGATTACATAAATTACAATTATAATTTCAATTAAATGCCCACAAAATGGACAAAAAACACAAACAGGTGACAATGTGACAATGACAAAATTGACAGCCAGCTAAACAGAGAGATTTTTTTATTGTGTATTTGACAGTAATTGCCCACTCAGTGACTTGTATTTTGTCTAAAAGTCACCTAACGATAGTATAGTTGTTGAAATCAAGCCATGTAATCCCCAAAAATATAATTTACCATATCTTTGTCAAGAAATTAACCGTTCAACTGTCCGCCATTGTCTGATTTTTTCCCAGATTTGAAGAAAACTGAGGACTATATTGCATGGAAAAATTATAATTAAAAGGCGGTATGGTAAAAAGACTATAGCCTACCCTAGAGTAGGGCAAATAATTAAAAAAAATAATGTCACAATCACAAAATGTCATTTCAACAAAACAAACTTGGCGAATGAAATGTGATGAAATGATAAAAAAGTACATAATAGTTTTATATTTATAATAGATTTTGATTTTGCTATAGTATCAGTGTTAAAATGGTAGTAAATGCGCCCGATTCACCCGTGCAAGCTGAAGTGATATTTGTTATTGAAGCTACAGCGGCGAATGGAGCTTACATAGGGGAACTCAAAACAAACTATATAATTCCTACTTTGGAGTAAGTATTGCGTATAAAGTCTCAAGTAGCTTCAATTCGTAGTATACCTACTGACTGAGCTGTAGTTTCATGACTTGTCCTACACTATAAGCTATCAGTCATATTTCCCTTGGTAGGTCCTATATCAGTCATATTTCCTACCTTATCTGAACGGTGTACCCATTCAACTAGAAGAAGAAGTAGAAGATAGATGACAGATGAGCAGTCCTGCCTTTCTTAAAATCTAGTTTTTAAGGGCTATACAAGACAAGTCTTATCTTGCATTACTCTAACTGTATAACACATGGTATTTTATGAATAAACAAACTGATTACCGCACCTTCGCTCGCGTGGTTTTTTTTCCCGTTCCCAATTCCCACGGGCTAAAAAGTAGCTTATGGAACTTGGGCATAATGTAGCTATATTTTAGTAAAGGAATTTTTTAAATAATTTCAGTAGTTATGGAGCCTATATATATAATCAAAGAAAACAATCAAATCTTTCCTTTTTATAATATTAGTACAGTGAAATTAGTCTCGAGAAATTTTTGCATATGTAGTGGTGTGTATATTACTCAGACTTAGCTCAGCTGCCTATGCGGTTAGAAAGATAAGGTTACTAACTGACGAAAAAACGGCACAATTAGTTTATTTTAGCTACTTTCATAGCGTTATGTCATATGGTCTGCTGCTGTGGGGCTCAGCTGCCGATATTGAGACAATATTCATATTACAGAAACGAGCTATAGGAGCAATCTATAGACTCGGACCCTATGACTCGCTGAAAGAACTATTTAAAGAAATTAATATTTTAACAGTTGCTTCTCAATATGTTTACGACAACATCTTATATGTACGGAAGAACATAGATCTCTTCAAAAAAAATTCCGATAACCATAATTTTAATACAAGAAATAAAAATAAACTGGCAATGACAAAAATTAGACTTCATAAAGTTGGTAATTCGTTTGTAGGCAAATGTATAAAAATTTATAATAAAATTCCTCAGGATTTGGTTGACATGCCTCTTAATAAGTTTAAAATAGTAGTTAAAAATGTTTGATGATGAAAGGCTACTATAATGTAGACAAATATCTTAATGATAAAAATGCATGGCCACCCTAATCTTCTGTTGTTGGCCACTCGTATATAATACAATATAAACTAATTGTAACAATTTAAACAAAACAATATTAAAAAAGAAAATGGATAATCTACCTGAGTTTCTTGCTGGTATCTTCTCAGGAGAACCTTACCGAACCAGCGAAAGAATCATTTTCTAATGGTTATTTATGTACTTACTTAATTTAGTATTTTTATAATATTACTTGACAAAATTGTAAAATTTTGACATTCATATGTGCTCTTTATGTGCCTAAACTGAATAAATGAAATTGATTCTTTGATTCTTAGAGCGCGTTTCCAATATATCGTTCTGGCCTATACAAAAATGTTTCGATATCCTAACATTACTATTTAATTTTATACTTATCCCTAGCAACACTCTGATTTTTGTTTTCAATAAAAACAAGTTTTTATTTTAAAGAAAAAGGTTTTGACTTTATAAAAAAAAAAAATTTTCATTCAATTTCACGTCCTTGAGCAAACGACAAGGCGCCTACCGTGAAACAATAAAATATCGTGTCGTTCTTTAGATGATAGTAGTTTAGCTATAGGTAAAAATTTTTGACCATAAGGTGCAGCGCAGACGACAGACTATCCGTGACGCACTTTTTAGTCTGTGAAAATAGAACCTATGCAATTATAAGCAGTAACGCACACGACGCGCAAAAAGTCCGGCGCACAAAAAATCCGTGTAATTCGGGCAAATCGCAGCTTACCGAAATTCAAGCGGGCGCAGGAAGCCATTTAAAATGTAAAATGCTCACAAAAACATTTTTTTTAAATTATATAATCGCACGTTGTCATATGTCGCGAAGTTGGTTGTCACTGACGTCGTGATTTTAGGCATAGCTTTATATGCTTGCGAAATCAAGTATGAGTGGCGCGCGTTTGTTGCCCTGCATGCGGAATCTATTAGGAGGTTATCTATGCTGGGTAACCTAGATCAATAAAAATAAAATGCTTCGGTGGCGTGGCCAGTAGTGCATCGACTTACAACTCCGGAGTCTCGGGTTCGATCCCGGGGTCGAATCAAATATTTGTGTGATCCACAAATGTTTGTTACGGAATTTGGGTGTTTTCTATGTATATTATGTATGTATTTAGAAATATATAAGTATGTTTATCAGTTGTCTAGATTCCATAGCACAAGCTTATGGCTTAGTTTGGGCTAGATTATGTTGTGTGAAAAATGTCCGAAAATATTTATTTATTAATTATATTTATAATAGGTAAAGAGTCTTTTTGTGTTTGCACTAGTTAAGTAAAGATTTCTCTGAATCACTATCTCTTGAAAAACCTTAAAGATCAACCTGAAACTACTGGATCAATTTGAAAAATTCCTTCACCTACAAAGCTACATTGTAAGGCACTGTCTCCACGAGCGAGAGAATCGGGGCGATATTATCGTTGTGCCACGTATTTTTATACACTATCTGTGAACACGTCTCCACACGGCGTTAGAAGTACAGACTCGTCGCGATTCTCTCGCTTGTGAAGACAGCGCCTAAGCGAGTAACATAGGCTATATATGACATCACGTTCACATGCAGACTAATTACCCAACTACTTTGTTCTAGATACTTCCATGGAGGAGCCTTAGAAGAAGGTGGTGGGAGTGGTTCCATGTATGGCTTGGTGACATACAAATCTGCCGACTGTCATCCAGGAGTACCCGTAGCGACATTTGGACCATTCACATGCCCACAAAGTGTTATAGAAGCTGTTGACAGAATACAGTAAGTTAGTTCGTTCAGTGGTTAGGATAACTGTCTAAATTCTAAAGCTACTGGGCTTTGAGGTTGTGGGGTTTGAATCCCACACCAGTGTGTCTAGTACCAGTTCCTTAGGTTAATTTGCTCAAAATACGTTTTCGTATTCCCCATACATTTCAGACCAGTCAGTGCCCCTAGCGGTAACATCAGGGAATTGTGTGAAATGTATTGAAGAAAATTAAAACTTATTTCGAGCAAATTAACGTAAGGAACTGGTACTAGACGCACAGGACAGAAACATTGTGTGATTTAAAATAAGATAAGATAAGATAAATACTCTTTATTGTACATTGCACAGAAACAATAAAATATACTTAAGAGAACACATGCCTTAAAATAAATATACAATGGCCAGCCTTATAACTAAGAAGTGATCTCTTCCAGGCAACTTTTGGATGGAAAGAGAAATATAAGCTATTAATGCGGGTAGTGTACAATATTATGTATAGCTTATGTAATTTTTTTTTTTTTATCTAATTTTTTAAGGGGGCTTTGACTAGTCTAGCCAGTCATGGCAGCCTCATAGTATCACTTTTTGTGGTTTGAGGTTTTGGTCTATAACTTTCCACCCCTTAGGGCTAGGTCAAATTTTCGATTTTTTGGCTTGCCTCTAGATCGAGGACTATCCATAGAGGGGTCAACCATCATTGGAACATAAGCAGCTCTCGAGAGCTTAGGGGGACATTCCCCATTGCTATATATAGATACTTATATCTATGTAGGTAGGTATATGCATGTGTATGTATACTCTGGCGCATTTGCGATAGCTACGTGGATTTATTTGTATATTTGAATTATACACCTTCCCTTGGCCCACTGGAAGAGATTTCTTATGAAATAAGTGGTGCCTTTGTACTGTTAATCTATCCTTAGTATTCCTGTATTCCTCTTCTCTTTTCTATAACTTCACGTGTGTACATAAACGAATAAAAAAATAAAATAAAATAAACCTTCATTTTCCTCTATTCTATTTCCAGATTTGTAGGTGGTCATGCAGAAAACCGTGCTTGTGTGACCGAAGCCCTGTCGGCGGCGCTAGCGTGCTTCGATGACATGGGCCGGACAGATAGACCTATACATGTGCTGTTGTTGTGTTGTTCGCCGCCCTATTCTGCATATGCCGGTGGATTAGTGCCTCCAGGTATGTACTACCCAAATGGAAAGTAAATGCGTAGTACCTACTGTGAAGCATATTGAAGTTAAATTACAAGTAAACTTTTTATGCCAAACTAACATTATAATTGTTATAAATGATTGTCTTAGTCTACTAGTCACTATGAATTCATCATCATCATCATCTACCTGCCCTTATCCCAATTATTTGGGGTCGGCGCAACAAGTCTCTCTCCTCCACACATCCCTGTCAGACGTCATTTCTTTAGTCACTCCTCTTTCACACATTCCATCCATCTTTTCTTTGGCCTACCTCTACTTCTTAAAACCTCTACAGTCATACTTTGCACCTTTCTAACGACATTGCTTTCCTCTCTTCTCAGAACATGTCCATACCATGACAGCCGCTCGCTTCTCAATTTTTCATTCACTGGTGCAACTTTCAAACTTCCTCTAATATACTCGTTCCTTACCCTATCGTAATTATCAGGAGAAGGATCTTATGATGAAGAATGAAAAAAAAAAAAGTTATGCGGATCATAAAAAAAATGAATGCGGTACGAAGTTCGCCGAGACAGCTGGTTGCTTATAAAAAAATATATACAAAATAAACCTTATTTTAAGCGGGTACTGTCGAGGTTTGGACTTTTAGCAGCCAATATAAAGGTCGATTCACACATATTCCGCCTCAGTTCCGCCGATACAGTATGGTACAGTTAAGTATCAGTGCACAATAGTCTTTCATACATTGTCTATGAACGCATTTAGTCGTCAGCGACACTGACATGTAGGGTTGCGGTCAAACACCAATAAAGTAAGGCTACGGAGGTTTAAAACATTTTTATTGGTTTATTATAGTATTTACTATAGTATAGTAATTAGACCTGGATGATTCGTTGAAAGACTCAGAATCAGACGTATTTATGACAGAACTATCTATTCTATCAATGTTGACAAATGGTTGACGACTACGGTACTAAATGTTTACCTGTATCATGAAAAACGCTACGGCAGCTCTCATCGACCAACTTGCGTCAATACTGGGTACGAGTGATAAGGACACAGATAATAGTTGCTGGCAATCGCATTTCAACTTAGTACCTAACGGTCCGCCCGGGCTGGACTCGAAATACCTTCTGCGTGTGAACCAGAGACGCCCGGCAATGGACGTTAGAGCGGCCGCGACTTTGGCCGTGGAATAAAAAAAAATAACCTAACGGTCCTTGTGTTTAATATTTTTTTAATATTGTTGGCATGGAACATAAGTACAAGTGTCGTTGGCATTACTTTATATAATTTTTTTTAATATACTTTTTGTATGAAGTGATTGATGCCTGTTACTCGGACACGGGCCGGCACGGTTTATTATAGGTAGTTAGATTGACCCTCGTGGTGTGGTGGTGCAGGTGGCGTGGGCACCGTGGAGCTGGCGGCGCGGGCGCTGGGCGAGCGGGGCGCGCACGTGTCGCTGGCGAGCGCGCGCCGCCTGCCCGCGCTGCACGCGCTCTACGAGCTGGCGGGGGGCGACCTCCTGCAGGCGCAGCAGCGGAACTACGCCAAGGTACTGTCTACTTACTTCTGACATCTAATGGTGCGCACGATGTTCCTCGCTGTTTCCCCCTTCATTCACCTTATTGACTCCCGAACGGATCAGACGGGTGACCACTGGCCTCACCAAATCTGACCTATTCTCATCTGTTAAGGAACGGACTGTGGAAATCGGGCTTTAACAGGACATAAATTGTGATAATATCAAAAATCATGTAAATAAAAAAAGATGTGCGGCCGGGGGACCATCGTCAGAAACGAAGTTCTTTATGCAACTGCACCCCAATTCAATCTGGGTTGATGATTACTTTTCATTTTACTAACGACGCAGACGCTAAACTAAGAAAAAATCTGACCACATTTTGGCTTCGGCGGACCACAGGTTGGAAACCACTAATAAGCGTAACGTGATGATTTCTACTAAATCGCACTACTCGTAACGTAAGCCGCTCTAGAGAACTTCATTCTAATACCATACTGGTGCGCCGAGGTCCCCCATTTTTTTGACATTTAGTAAATGTAGGTGATTATGGGGAACGAGTAACAATGTATTGTGATATAATGTAGGATCCCCGACATTTGGTACTGCTCCGCGGGTACAGCCTAAAGGAGCGGCCGCCGAGTCCCGCGCCGCCGCCCGTGCCTGACATACAGACCGACGTCTATGGGTAAGTGTATCCATACTATAGCCCCATAGCGCTGGCAGAATATGTCCAATCTGACTTTCATTATTCAGTAAATGTTACTAGTTTTCTGCCAACTTACTCATACATAAAGCGGCATCTTTATAGATATTTATATTTGCCAGAGATTCGCCTGTCTCTCAAATTGGTGCGCAATGAGTAGATGATAATGATATGGGCTTTACACTTCTTGGCTGTTCGGTGCTAAGGGGCTGTTAAGAGCAATACCTTACAGCGATAGATAACACACAATTTCAAGAATATATAATTGTTGCATTTACACATAGCGGTATTTAGTCTTAACCTAAGTAAACTGTATTACATCAGATACATATACATTTAATTTTAAAAGTTTATTAGAAAATATGTATGTTTTAAGTGTACGCTATGCACCAGCACAGTTATTCACTACATCACCAAAAGGTTGACTGGTAGATAATGCCTGTGACCTTTGTATGGTAAGGTACAGAAGTCCTTTGCCAATAAACCTGACTTGACCTTTTACAAGACAAAAGAAACAAATCAATTGTATATAAAAACTTCAATAAATAAACATACTTTTGCCTTGAGAAGGATATAAATCAATAGGTACAATAGACTAATACACGTACATAACCAGGCAGGGTCGCGGTACAGCAGTACCGGCGCGCCCCACCAACGCGGGTTTCCCCCGGCCCGGGGTAGGGGTGGGCGCGCTGGCCCCCGCGGGCGCGACGGGCGCGGTCCCGGGCGGACGCGGCAACAACTGGCTGCCCCCGCCCCGCGCCCCGCTGTACCCCACCAACTCCGCGCTCCTCACGCAGCTCGCGCAACCCTCGTACCCGCCGCCGCCGCCCGCGCATGCCGCACAAGTTGCACAGGTGGGTTTCTTTATGGATACACTAGATGTTGCCCTCAGCTCCGCATGCGTGGAATAGTTTTAAAGTATTCTATATTCTTCTCCGTTCCTAAAACTATCCCAATGTCAATTTTCATTCAAATCTGTCCAGTCAGTTTTACAAACTAATATAACACACTTTCGGATTAATAATATTAGTTTGTATATTTAAACAATCATGGTCGTTCTGCTGCAAACTGTTTCTTCGTTTTCACGGCGCTTGCAACAGCCCCGAAATATCGGTAACTCGAACCAACGTTACATGGTCAATATAAATATCCCGATAATTCTAATATTAATATGTTGTCTGCACCTCTGGAATGTACACAAAGGATCAGTTGTTTTTACCAACTCCCGCGCCTTCGCCCACGTTCTTTTTCCTAAAATAAAGTAACTCCATATAACATCAGCTATCTGCCAGTGAATTAGCCAAAACTTAACAGGTAGACACAAAAAAAAGTACTAAAAATTCACTCCGTTTCAACTTGCAGACTGGGAGAATTTCTTTCGTCTGTACCTACCTCTACATCTCTACATCTACGGGTTCTATCAGATCATGTTTGCGGCCGTATTTATCAACCGATTTTCATGAAACTTTACACACACACTCCTTGCTTACAATGAATAACATGTGAATGATATTTTTTGGATTGGATGAAAAATGAAAGAGTAATAAAGAAAATTTAAAAATAAATTTTCTAAACATAGCTCCCGAAGTCTACGGTTCACAGAACCACTACTATAAAATATAAAGTTTTAACTTTGCCTCCCTCTAGCATAATCTACATAAATAATAGGGTAATTCTAATACATATACCTAATAAAGCATATTTTAATGAACAGTTTCGACATATAACACAGTACCAATAGGCTCAGGTTTTTCAGTAATTCACGTTATGGTTGCATGAGATCAATAAAAGTTACATTAGCCCCTAGGAGCTCCATCTATATTTGATTGAAAGAAACAATAATTGTTCTACATTTCACTACATGGCACTTTTAATAACTACCGTTAGTTGAAGAGAAAATCAAATTAGTTACTTTAGCCCCCTAGTTGCATTCGCCTCGGGTGACTTACATTTAGTGAAAAGCTGCTGAGTGACGTCATAGTTTAGTATTTCATACAAATTTCTATGAGAGTTATGACAATTATCTGCCGTATTGTGATAAAAATTTAACATTAAGAAACATTAGTACCTATCATTATAGAAAATTAATATACATACAAGCCGTGCGCATTAACATGGCACCTGGCTCGAAAAGAACCCTCCTCCCGCTTCCCCGCGCGGGGCCCCGCTATCGTCCGGTGAGGCCTGTAGCGTCAGAGCGTGAATTCAGCGTCACACTCACCGTTGCACATTTCGTTCCTTTTGAGTTGTTTTGAGTAATTTGTTACTGAGTTTTTGTTATTGATACGTCTGGAACTTTATTTGTTACTAGCAGTTGCCCGCAGCTCCGCCTGCGTGTTTCTTTAGATCTACATAACTTATTTATTTATGAAGCGATTAAAAACCAAACCGCAAATTCAAATCAAAAAATCAAATCGTTTCTGAGATTAGTGTGTTCAAATATTCAGACAAACAGACAAAAGTTCTAAAAACCATTGTTTTGAAATTTATTGCGTTCATAAAGCCGCCCTACACCAGTTTATCTTTGTAGTTTATATTTCCAGTTCCAGTTTATATTTCCAGTTTATATTTGAACACGTTAATATCAGAAACGGCTTAACCGATTTAAATGCGGTTTTTAGTAATGTGTTGTGCTTTATTCAACTTAACATTTAAGGTTTGTTTTATTTCAATCGGTTCGTAAATAAAAAGTTATGTCGATCTAAAGTAACACGCAGGCGGAGCTGCGGGCAACAGCTATACATAATAAATCAGTAACAGGTGATCAAGAAAACTATAACACGCAGGCGGAGCTGCAGGCAACAGCTAGTATTATAATATATGCCTGTATAATAATCAACTGATTGAATGATTGATCACTAGCGAGTTTTATTACAATGACGATATTCACTGTCACTGCCAAATGCATACAAATCAAATACAATTTAGCATGTTTTGATTTTATTAAGCCAAAGAATTAGTATAGTAGATTTTTTTGCACTCATTACTTTAAACGTCATACGTTAGAGCCAGGTGCCATGTTAATTCGCACGAGTATTACACCCACGGACATACACCCATATAAATATTTTCTTTATTGATTTTTAATACAACGAGTTCAAGTTACCAAATTAAATTAATAACTATTGAAAAATATATTTGTCACACAAGTATCAATCTACCTGTTTTGTTGCCTCGGCTAGGCGCAGGCGCAGGCGCAGGCACAGGCTCAGGCTCAGGCACAGGCGCAGGCACAGGCGCAGGCACAGGCGCAAGCTCAGGCACAGGCTCAGGCACAAGCGCAGGCTCAAGCCCAGGCCCAGGCCCAGGTCCAGGCCCAAGCTCAGGCTCAGGCCCAGGCCCAGGCTCAGGCGGGGCACGCGCGCATGCCGGGCATGGTGGGCCCGGGCACGTCTGGTATGCAGCGCTCCTACATCTGGTCCGGAGTCATCGAGTGGATGGAGAAGGCCAAGACCCCCGGCGACCAGACCAAGACCACCAAGCATCTACCGTGTCAGGTGAATACCTTTAATTCGACAGAATCGCGGTAGATGGCGCTTAGGTCAAAAGATAAAGTGCATTATCAAAATTTTCGTTTATGATCTTAGGAGCTCAGTTTTGTGCTCAGTTAATTTTGTCCACCTGTGCGGAAAAGGACTGTTGCGTGTTAGTAATGTTACTTCTGAATAAAATAAAAAAAAACAGTGAGTGATGCTGAATCTTGAGAAATTAAATAGATACTTAAACACAGAGGTCATAGTAAAAGCCGCATCACAGCTATTAGATGTCGACGTATAAACAATGCAATAACAAGTCTTGCTCATTTCAAAATTCACCAATGAGATGCTCATGACTAAACTGAGTATTGACTGATGCTAGCATCTGCCAATAAGCGTCGCGTCCTATCGGAAATGTTCTATCTATCTATCTATCGATCCCAACATTTCTAAAGTAGTTTTCTCTTCCAAAAATATCAAAACCGGTTCATTAGTTACGAGGTTTGAAGGCTAAATGGCGTCGTTTGTTATGTGTTAGGTGTCAGCCAGTACGCGCGACATCGAGCCCGAGCTGAAGGTGGACACGTGGCCCAACAAGTTGCTGATGCAGCTGATGCCCAAGCAGCTGATCAGCAACATCGGCGGGCAGTACCTCAAGGACAGCAAGTCGGTGCTCTTCCACTTGCAGCCCAGTGAGGCACTGGATGCATTAACCAAAGTTATGGTCAACGGGTTTGTAAGTACATATCTAAATAATATAATATCAATATTATCAAAATTTACAACTTTTTGACTGAACATCTAAATTCTGAAATAAGGTCAACGAAACGTTTTTGTCAACAATCTGACCGTTATTGAGTTATATTGCAATAACGAGCGACTATTATCTCTGTCCTTATCGCTCATAGCCAGTAATGACGTAAGTTGTTCGCCGAGAGCTGTCGTTGCGTGTTTCGTGGTACATTTAGTACCATAGTTGTCAACCATTTATCAACATTAATAGAATAGATAATTCTGTCATAAATACTTCTGATTTGGACTCTTCCAACGAATCATCCATGACTAATTCCGTCTACAGCGAGTTAAACAAATAAAAATGTTTTAAACCTCGAAGCTTTGTTGACATTTTTGCTCTCGTCTCGGTGGCTTTACTTTACATTTCGAGACTGGGCAATTTTGCTTTCGTCTGTCTATCTGTATGTGTGTTCCGGGCTATATGCCACAGTTTTAATTCGATCTCCACGAAACCTGGCACAGTATTGATGATTTTTGATGGATTGATGACTTTATTTGCAACAATTTTTTTCATCGTGAGTTTATATATGGGAAAATAAACGGAAAAAAGTCCTAATTATATTTTTAATGTTAGTTAGGACCATGGGCGACCACTACGTACTTAATTAAGATGAGTTTATTCCCCCCAGGCTGGCTGCGTCCACTTCTCGCCCATGCCTTCCCCTCCGCAGTGTGACATCAAGGTGTTGATTCTACTGTACACTCCGGAGAAGAAGGCCTATCTCGGCTTTATACCCAACAACCAGGCCACATTCGTCGATAGGTTAAGAAAGGTGAGATATTTGTGTACTAAAACTATTCATATAAAGAACAAAACCTGCCAAGTGTGAGTCAAACTCGCGCACTGAAGGTACCGTACAAAGCTTTGCTGTAAATTTCAAGATTCTGAGTTCACAGGAAGTACTTTGTAGGTTTTGATTCCTTTATAAACGGTTGTATCTTTTGTTTGTGTTGACTTAGAAGTTTGATTTCAGCTCCAAGGAACAGTGAGTATTTGATATGAATTTCAGCTTTATATCCCTCCACGTGTTGGTGAGAAAAAGTTGAGAGTTCCTAAAAAATTTAATACGGGTTTCGTTTTTTTCCTTTTGAGGTACGGAACCCTAAAAAAGACTCATCTGCGCAAATGCAAAGCGAAGTCGAAATAAGAGCAAAGGTCTTAACATAAAGTATTTTGAAAATAATATAATAATATATGAAGCAAATATTGGATGATGTCAGTATTGATCATCGCAGCTCAGTGGTTAGAGCATCCCCCTGTTAGGGAAAGGCAGTGGCCTCGATCCCTGCCGATGACATTTCAGTTTTTGTAATTTGTAATTGTTATCTAAAGTCCCTGATGCCCTTTGGCTGTGCCATAGCAGTTGGCACGTAAGATTTTGTTGCCTTTCATCAACATTTCATCGCAAGGCAACAGGTTACAATTATTTTTGAAAATGACAATATAGCTGCTACTTTTTATTAAATTCATTCGGCCATTTTGGACATAACCTATTATATATATGCCCGGTGACGGCAATAGGCTTGCCCCCTATTACGTGGGACTAAAAATACTAGCAAATTGTGGATGTGTAATCATCTCTGGCATATAATAATGTTATTCAATGCTTGTTGCAATGCATTATACACAAACTTAAACAATCTGTTTTCATACAGGTGATACAACAGCAGAAAATGAGTCAGATCATCAGCAAACAGCAACTACCTCCAGCGGTCAGCTCTGCGGGAGGGATGCCACAGAGTATGCCAACTAACACCATGGCTGGTACGATATTGTTATTAATAACTTATTATTGTATGAGTCCGAGACGCCCAGGACTTTAATTGGCTGAATTATGTTAACTGCAGCCGAAGGTTCCAAAAAAAACCAATTTATTTATAATAATTTTAATTACTAAGTACAAACTACAAAAGAAATGATATCAGCTCGAAGTGTGAAACAAATATGAGCTGTGACATGTGGTAATTTCCGTTGAAACGTCTGGTTTCGTATTGTAGCACGTTCCGCTGATCTTGCACTTCACGTAGTCGCTATGCGCTGTTGCGATGCACCTACTAGGTGAATGCTGACGCTGCGGTCCCCATATACTAGGCGTACGTAACACCTCCCCCCGAAGAACAGGCACCACCGATGAATTTCGTCGTAAATTGAGGTGGGGGTTGATTTCCGTTTGTCCTTGGTACTGGAACTGTGTATGTGTCTTGTAGTTTAATTTCTTGTTGTTCAATCTGCTTAGATGCGGTTCTTGAGATGTATCTTCGATAAAGTAAGATAGCGATAGTTACTGAAACGCCAATCATTACTACGTACAGGGGGATGGTAGTATGGTATATCATGGTATCAATTGGTTCGAGGTTGATTATTGGGAGTTGCGAGATCTTCATGTTGGTGGCGTGTAGATGGTCCAGTTTTATAGAGTTTAATTTAAGTGTGGCTTTAGAATTGTTGTACTCTGGTCCTTTGGGTAGATCTGTAATAGTCAGTACGTGTCCTTTGAGTCGGTCCTTGATGTTAGCGATAGTGAACTCTGTGGTTTCTAGATAGCATGCTTGTGGGATTATAGCGAGGTAGCTGCCTTGGTATTCTTTGTAGAGATCTTGTCCGCAGGAGAGATGTACTTTGGTTGAAACAGGAAAGCTGATAGTGTAGTGTCTGTCGTCGAGTTCTTCATACGCTGGCTGGTCCATGGCGATGGTGATAGGGTTGCACATGGGTTTTTTCTGTTGGGTAGTGATGAGTTGGTGTATGTCTTAGGTCTTGAGAAGATCGGTTTTGCAGACTCCGTTTTTCTTCACATAGAAACCAGTTACCGGTCTTCGGGCATTCAGCCTCTATGTACTTGAAATCTTTCTGATGGACGGCTAGGAATGGAGATGACGGGATCAGGATTTCGTGGTTTAAATTGGGTACAATAGATAATTTATATAAATCATATATATGGGGTGTAAAAATGGGAAATTTATATACTATAACTATTTCGTTACCTACATAATATGAACCTAACCTAATTACATCATAGTATTCCCTAGTATCTAAATCTACTAACTTATTACTACCATATAAAGTACTTAACCTATCCGTTAAGTTGCGTATTTCCCGGGAATTTAAGAACGAATGGTGCATAGTTGATGTTCTAATAAATGCTAATATATTTTGTAACTTAGTTAATTCCTGTGAAACTGAATCTATGTTATCTCCTAGTATTATTAGTAACTGAGCTAAATGGGCATATTTTATGAAATCGTTTTCCCTACTAGTATCGCTTTTATTTATCTTATTTATTAGAGTTTCCATTTTCTGTTGATTATCTACTATACTATCTATTATTTTCGAATATTGTGCGGACATATCTTTAGTTAAACTAACATGATTATTGAATTCCGTAATTAATTTGTTCTCGTTACTTTGGATGTTTTTAATAGCCTGATCATAGTGTAAAGCGTCCGTGTAATCTAAATTTCCAGTTATACTTTTAACTACGGATTCGAGGCCATCAATGAGTCCTCGTTTGATTCGACTAGTTTCGAATGTTTGAAGTTGATCTGAAACACTATTAAGTTTAGATTTAAGATACATTAAATGAGGCTGAAATAAAGATTGTGTTTTGTTGTTAAGTTCGGGGGAAATGCTAACTATTTGATTATTAATAGAATTCACTTTTTCTTGCAACTCTTGTAGGTCGACATATTGCAAGAACGAATGGTAGTAGGATAGGATCCGTGCTTGGCCTAGTCTAAAAGGGAGTATCCCAGGCCCACTATCCAAATTTTCAAGTTTTATCTCCTGAGTTAGTGCTGGTCGTAGGAACAGGAGTGTTATCGGGATCGCTCTGTAACAATTTATTAGTTTTAGGGACACGCTTTAACCTATGTTTTGCCACAGGACTTCGTTTCTTTCGTGTATATATGTGAATGGGAAGGTCTGCCATTACCGTGTCGTGTGTATAACGGGGTGCTGATTTTTGACGGGAAGCTATTGGGTTTTTGACAAAGATTTGTTGTTCGGGAGCATATTCTATTTCCGGTTCACGGTTCTTATTACGATTTTCCATTAAATTTTGACGATTAGAGCTACATAAATCATGAATGGTATTATACGCTATTTTCATTTTGTCTTTATGATTAACCATGTACTGCTGTAACAACTGACTGCTTATATCTATGTCAAAAGGATCACGAGGATCAAAGTGTCCTGTGATTATCTCAATCGGCTTACATTTAGTAAAACTATGAATACTATTATTATAGGCAAGAATAGCATAAGGCATAATGTTAATAACTGAATCTATTTTCTGTACAAGTTTTAAAATACGTAAATGTTCTAAAATGGTGGAATGAAATCTTTCTACAATTCCGTTTTCGTTAGGTGTATGGGGGGCTACCCTATGATGCTGTATTTTATGGAGTCTAACAAATTCTGCCATTAATTGGTTTGTGAACTCACTACCGTTATCCGTTACCATAGTAATTGGTATACCGTGATGAGTACAAAAGTTAAGTATAGCCTGTAAAACACTTACTGCAGTCCCATCTCTCAAATAATAGGCCTGTCCATATTTAGAAAATGAATCTACAATAGTTAAGAATTTTTCACTTTGAATGGTTAATAGATCTAAATGTACTAATTCAAAAGGTTTCGTTGAGGGTGGTACTACTTTGAACTGTTGTTTTATAGGATTGCGGTCATATTTAGCTTGACCACAGATTGTGCACTCGCTAATAAATTTTGTTATTTGCTCCTTCATTTTCGGCCAATAATACTTATGAGATAAAGCTAAGTAGCATTCGTTAATACCGCGATGATTGGTCTTACCATCATGGTACTTATTAATTATGTCTTGTTGTCTCAGGTATTCTCTGACATTTTCTATTTCCCTTTTTGTTAAGACTATGTTCATGGACGAGTTTTTGAAGTTACGTTGTATAATAGGTATAATCTGATACATAGCTAATGGTGGATTTATGAGCAATCCGGTTTTGATTTTTGGGTTTACATATTCTTTTATAGCGTTAACTACTACTACGTCTTCTTCTAAATTTGATTCGGAAATTTGTAAGTTAATTTTAGTGTGTGTAAGAAAAGGTTTGGTTAAGACTGGCCTGGCTTTAATATCTCCTACTAGATTAAAAATTAATTGTTTAGTGTATTTATTTAATGGATCGTCAGTGATGGGCACTTCAAGAATAGGATTTTCGGCGTCGGTATGTACGGTTGCTGTTCGAGAGTCAGCATCAACATCTGAAGCTGTAATAGTTCGTGACTCATCTAACGGAAGTACTGAACTAGACGGGTGAACTACTATAGACGATCGTTCTTCATTATGAAGTTCGATTCGTGAAAGGGCATCGGCATTGGTGTTATTTTTCCCTTGCTTATAGACGACTGTAAAATCGTATTCACTGAGCTTTAATCTCCATCTTGTCAATCGTGAATTTGGTTCTTTCAAGTTCATAACCCATTGTAATGGTTTATGATCTGTAACTATTTTAAATTTACGTCCGAATAAGTAAGGTCTAAAATATTTCGTAGACCAAACAATTGCCAGAAGTTCCTTTTCTATTGTACTGTAATTTAATTCGCTAGTATTAAGGGTACGTGAAGCGTATGCTATCGGTTTATCTATTCCAATACTACCTTGGGATAGAATGGCACCTATTGCTACGTTAGAAGCATCGGTAGTTAAGATAAATTCCTTTGAAAAATCTGGATACTGTAAAATTGGGTCGTTGGTAAGAAGGGTTTTGCAATGTTCGAAACAATTAGTGTAATTTTGATCAAGTGTTATTTTAGATCCTTTCTTTAAGCATTGTGTGAGTGGTTTAGTTATTCGAGCAAAATTCGGTATAAACTTTCGGTAGTAACCAATGAGTCCAAGAAAACGTTTGATTTCGGTAGTTGTTTTTGGAATGGGGTAATTCTGAATAGCGTGAATTTTATTAGGGTTTGGTTTGACACCATCTCTACAAATTACATGGCCAAGAAATTCGGTTTCTAATTTTAAAAATTCAGATTTATCCATCTGTATTTTAAAATTCGATTCACGTAGTTTTTGAAATACCTTTTCTAAGTTTAACATATGTTCTTGCAAAGAAACTCCGAATACAATGATGTCGTCTAAGTACACTAGACATATTCGGTTTTGGAGGTCCCTAAGGACGTTGTCCATGACGCGCTGGAACGTGGAGGGTGAATTCTTTAATCCCATGGGCATTCTGAGAAACTCATAATGTCCATTTTCTACTGTAAATGCTGTCTTATGGATGTCATCAGGGTCCATCTCCACCTGATAAAATCCACTAGCTAGATCTAGAGTTGTAAAATACTGACATTTACCAAGTTTATCTAAGACATCTGTTATATTGAGAATGGGATATTTATCATCAATCGTTTTCTCATTAACCTTTCGAAAGTCTATGACAAGACGCCATTTAACTTTACCGGAAGCGTCACCTTTTTTGGGTACAATCCAAATTGGAGAGCTCCAGGCTGAGTCTGAAGGACGGATAATATTCTGTTCAAGCATTTTATTTATCTGATCTCTAACTTCTTGCCGGTGAACATACGGATATCTGTAACTTTTAGTGTGGACTGGAATTTCATCTGTGGTTCTAATTTTATGTTTAGTTTTATTAGTGAATGTCAATGGTTCACCATCAAGGTAAAACACATCGGCGTAATTACTACAAAGATTTCGTAAATTAGCAAGTGTTAGTCTGGATTTAAGTGATTAGTGCGAAGACGAGATAAAATAGCTTCTGTTCGGCTTGAATAAATTTGAGTACAATTTTTATCAATGTGAAATAATTCTGCTTCTACTGGGCGGTCTAGTGAGAATATAATATCATTACGTGTAGGGTTGGCAACTTCTACCCAACCACGGCCATCTATAACGGTTGTTAAGCAATCTAAAATTATGCAATTACACATCATCTGTTTCTCTACTGATACTTCACCATCCTTTGTATTGATTGGTAATCTAACTAATTTAGAAGAATTTGCAGGTATTATCTCCTCATACCAGTTTGCGTTTTTGGAATCGTACATATGTATCGGTATTTGAGCATTTTTTGTTTTTAATAATTTATTTTTCAAATCAATAGTGGAATCCCACTTATCTAGAATATCTAAACCTATAAGACCATCGAAAAAGTTATGAAATTTGTACACAGATAAATTTACACAGTCATTAATTCCATATTCCTGAAAACAAGGTAAGCTAATAGAATAGTCACAAGTTTTAGTAGCATGAATATTAGTTATCTCAATGGGGTCATAATCTAGGGGCATATTACCAAAATATCTATCCACTGCTTCGGGACTGATAGTCGATAAGTTAGCTCCAGTATCAATTAAAAATTTAAGTGGCGGATTATAAAGTTGAATATAACCTAACTGTCTCTGTATCTGAAAATTTACTTCTATATTGGTTTTTCTAACTGGGGTTCTATCTGAAAATTTTGATCATTACATGCTGAGGCCTGGTCCAATTCCTGGATCACAGCTGCTGGTTCTTCATACTGCTCCTGACTACAGTAATTTTCCTGATATGGTTGGTATTCGTAATTATCGTCGTAATAATAACTATCGTCGTAATTATAGTATTCGTAAGAGTCGTCGTACTGATTAAAATTAGCATCGCGCGTTTTAAAATAGTTATTGGGGGGTGGATTGCCGAATTTCTGCCAATTATGTCCATCAGGTGGTAGTGTTTTCGGTATAAAATGACTTACGCCGCTCATAGGCCGTGGGCCATTAAACGACTGTTGGGGTTGAGGCTTATTAGGTAACTTAAAAACATTACTCTGGGGATTATAGTTAGGTAAAGGGGCGCGCATCATCTGCTGCGTTCTAGACGGTCCTAGGGGTCGTTGGAACCCGTTGTTATTGCTAGGTCTCCAGCCTTGTATTGGGGGTTGAAATGACTGTTGCCGTGAAGGGCCAGGGGCGTTAAACTTTTGTTGTATCGATTGCCTAGGTGCGCTAGGGAAATTAAAGAATGGTTGTTTAGGGGTAAAATTATTAATGGGTAAATTAAAATGATTTGGTTGTGGCCTTGACCAATCCTTTCTATTAAAGGAGCCGCTATCGTTACGATTTTGTAAGTATAATGTGTTCAATTCGTCCTGTACATATTCTAAAGCCTTCTCCATAGAATCGGGCCGCATATAGCGTATCCGGGTTCCTAATGGGTCCTTAAGGCCTCTCAAATAAGCCTGAAGGGTTAATTTTTGGTATAACGTTCGTTTAGATTGTATGGTAGTGGGGAAAGTCTCGTGTAGCGAAATATAGGTCATTATAGTACTAAAAAGATTTTGACACCTTTCATAAAATTCTTGAGGGGTGCTAGAACCCTGGGTTTGCATGGACAAATCACTATACAGAGCGGTCTCGTCGCGATGATCAGCAAAATTATTTATAAGTGCGGATTTTATTCCCTGCCAGGTCTCTGGGATACCGTTAGCGTTAATATACCGCGCGGCGGGGCCTGTCACTTTATTTAAAATACCGTTAAGAAGAGCTAAATTAATTAATTCATGACCTGGGTTCGCATTAAAATGGGTTAGTACAAGTTGGTCACATAATTTTACAAATCGTGTTAACACGTGTGGGTTACCATCGAATTCGGGCAATAATCTGAGAGATTTATATATAGCATCAGCATCAGGTATGGGCTCGGCCATCATTGTGCTGGAGATACTGTCTAAATTCCTATGCTCGTCAAAAACTCTATTCTTATCGTTATCTAACCTAACACTACGTGACTCTCTAGGGTGAAAAATCTTGAATGATTAAATTAACACACCTATAAAATACACTAATAATTCTATAAAAATATCATGCACTAGATTGGGCAGGATATAGGGTCACACATATAATTGGGACACACAATTAAATATATTAGATAAGACTTATGGGTAAAAGGATAAGGACTTGAAAGATTCAAGTACTTACTGCATTGTTTTTTCTCGGAGGAATCTATTTCTGGATTCGCCTCGTAGCTGCAGCAACGTAGGTTCAGGATAGCCGGAGTCCTTGCTTGATGCACTGAATTTACGACTATCCTACCGACTGCGCCAATTATGTTAACTGCAGCCGAAGGTTCCAAAAAAAACCAATTTATTTATAATAATTTTAATTACTAAGTACAAACTACAAAAGAAATGATATCAGCTCGAAGTGTGAAACAAATATGAGCTGTGACATGTGGTAATTTCCGTTGAAACGTCTGGTTTCGTATTGTAGCACGTTCCGCTGATCTTGCACTTCACGTAGTCGCTATGCGCTGTTGCGATGCACCTACTAGGTGAATGCTGACGCTGCGGTCCCCATATACTAGGCGTACGTAACAGCTGTGCCATAGCAGCTTGCACGTAAGATTTTGTTGCCTTTCATCAACATTTCATCGCAAAGCAACGAGATTCAAATTTAGTTTTAAAAATTTTAATATAGCTGTTTAATTTTACATTAATTTACATTAATTCGGCCATTTTGGACATAACCCACTTTCTAGAGTGCCCGGTGACGGTAATAGGCTTGCCCCCTATTACGTGTACAAAAATACTGCCAAATTGTGGGTGTGATTTTATTAGTGATTAAAAATAAATTCAAGAAAGATAATAACATCAGTTTGCGATTCTTTGTTTAATTAATACATTTAAATTATTTATTTTAGTTGTCCTCTATTAACAATTAGTATAATACTATGACAATCAGGTAGTAGTATGCCGATCCCCGGCATGTCGTCAGCAGGGATGGGCGCGGGCATGAGCGGGGGCATGCAGCCCGGGCCCGTGGGCAACGTGGGCGGCGTGGGCAACGTGGGGCAGATGTCCGGGCCCGGGCCCAGCCAGGGCATGGTGCAGTCGCAGATGCAGCAACATCCACAGGTAACGTTTTTGAGATTACATGATGAACAAAGATACCATTCCTAGTCTAATCAACAAAGATTTTGTAAAAAAGAAAGGAATGGGGCCCGGGCCCAGCCAGGGCATGGTGCAGTCGCAGATGCAGCAACATCCACAGGTAACGTTTTTGAGATTACATGATGAACAAAGATACCATTCCTAGTCTAATCAACAAAGATTTTGTAAAAAAGAAAGGAATGGGGCCCGGGCCCAGCCAGGGCATGGTGCAGTCGCAGATGCAGCAACATCCACAGGTAACGTTTTTGAGATTACATGATGAACAAAGATACCATTCCTAGTCTAATCAACAAAGATTTTGTAAAAAAGAAAGGAATGGGGCCCGGGCCCAGCCAGGGCATGGTGCAGTCGCAGATGCAGCAACATCCACAGGTAACGTTTTTGAGATTACATGATGAACAAAGATACCATTCCTAGTCTAATCAACAAAGATTTTGTAAAAAAGAAAGGAATGGGGCCCGGGCCCAGCCAGGGCATGGTGCAGTCGCAGATGCAGCAACATCCACAGGTAACGTTTTTGAGATTACATGATGAACAAAGATACCATTCCTAGTCTAATCAACAAAGATTTTGTAAAAAAGAAAGAAATGGGGCGGGAGGGGGGGGGGGGGGGGGTACAGCATGATGTACACTGGGAACGGTAGAAACTGATAGGTCTCAAGATATTGACGTATTATGTCGTAGCTACAATTACACTTGTACATAACTGCTAATAAAAAAATCCCAGCATTCTTTATTGTAAAGTATTAAGAGTACAATTGCTTATAATTATCAACAATGACCTAATATTAATAATTTTCAATTAATCACATTTACGGTGCCTACGGTATTATTTTATAAACATAATTGTTTGCAGGGCATGATGATAGGAGGCGGCATGGGCGGGCAGGTCTCCGCGGGCAAGGGTCCTCGCCTGGACGGGCTGGAGGCGGCTCGACAACAGAACCTGGACAAGATCCAGCATCTGCAGCAGACCCTGGAGGCGGCTCAGCAGCAGGAGGCACAGTTCAAGTCGCAGATGGACATCATGTCGCATCTACACGCAGCCCAGCAACAGGAGCAACATTATAAACAGCTCGAGGTCTGTACTCACCATAGACACGGCGAGAGACGCCATCACCTACGCATGTTCCCGACACATATAAGTAAAAGGGTTCCTTACCTAAAGGGTAAATCGGGAACACTATTACTGAAACTTCGCTGTCCGTTCGTCCGTCTGTCTTGGACTGTAGTATCTCATGAACCGTGATAGTTTGAAAGTTGAAATTTTCACAGAAAATGTGTTTCTGTTGCCTCTCGTGCTTCAAGTGCTTAGAAATGAAAATGACTGACCAATCAGTGAAAATGTGATTTCCCCAATACAAATTTGTACTTTTTGTAAACCTTGGACCAAAAGGCGTCGATTGGTAAGAAAACAAAATTTGTGCGGTTGGGCTATTAATTGTTATAAACAAATTAATTTGTTAACTGATAAAAAGTTGGTTTTTATATTGGAAAATGATTTCTAAGGGTAAAACGGGCAAAATAGAACACTTTTTACTATGTGATTTTTTCGAAAAAATGCGTTTTAAAGAAGTTACAACCATTTTAAAGTGCAAAAATGATCACATTCAACATTTTTTATCTCGCCGAGTTTTGATCAAATTCAAAAAAATCCTGCGGCGGAATACTTATTAGATCTTAAGCTTCAACTGACTATTTTTCAAAATAAGAAAATATACATTTTTAGTACAGTGCATAAGTGAGCGGCTTCAAGACGTGTTGTTTAATTCATAGCTTGTTCCTTTTTCTAAAGAAATGGCGGGAAAATGGTCCTAGGTCACCACAATGCATACAGTACCCTAAATAAATTGTGCATTTAATATAGATGAAAATGGCCGTTTACAGCATGTAATTTAAATGAATATTTTGGAAGATATTACAGATTTAAAATGCAGGGACATAGATATTGCGGCGATCATTCGTATTTCATCAGACGTATTTTTTGACGAGACTCGTCCATTTTCCTAGAGGAAAGACAGTTGACTGGCCGTAGTGTAAACAGTCACTGTCCAAACTCGAAATACTCGCCACTGTACTAAAAGCTTGACCAATGTAAACCAGCCCTTAGGGCTAGGTCAAACTTTAGATTTTTTGGCTTGCCTCCAGATCGAGGGCTATCCATAGAGGGTTCAACTATCATTGGAGCATAAGCAGTTCTCGAGAGCTAAGAGGGGACAAAAATTACATTCACAATTTCTATATATAGATATACTAGCGACCCGCCCATGCTACGCACGGGTGCAATGTAGACTATGTAGCATTTCAGTCTTAAAATTCAAAAATCTCAATGCAAATATTTATATGCTTTGCATTGGTTGAATGATTGTCTTTATCTGTGGTAGAATGATTGTCTTTATCTGTGGTATTAGAATTGTGGAATTAGATTCGTCTTTGAATTTTAATGTTCAGTCACTACTGACATGCTCTCAATTGATACTATCGATCGTCCTTGTAAGGAATCGATGGATCGTAATTCATGGCAGAATTTTCTTTATTTACCCACGAATTAGTTCTGGCTCTCTGTAATCGATGCCTACCCCTATCCTGGCTGAGGCGAGCCTCAAGCTCGGCAGACGATTCTCTGGCTCTGCGAACACTATGACTTTCCCGATCTTGGCTGCAGCGAGCCTCACGCTCAACTGAGGATTCTCTTACTCCTTCAGCTCTATATATAGCCCGAAGCTGGCTGAGCCGAGCCTCACATTCCCTTGACGAATCTTCGTCTCTAGCTGAACGTGCTCTTTGGGCATTCCCTGTACTACGACCTATGTTTGAACGACGACGTCTTTTAACGATTTGACTTTATACCTATCCTATTCAGTTCTTTTTTGAACTTAAATACCTACATTACTTTAAACCGCTTTTTGGCTATAATTCTATTGTTTTATTCTAATTCCTATCCAACCAAGGTACCTACTATGAATTTCGAAAAAAATGTCGAATGAATTGAATGAATGAAAATGAATTTTTAATGAAAAAGCCTATGATATAACCTATTAATCTGTAATATCTTCGAAAATTTTCATTTAAATTACATGCTGTAAAGGGCCATATTGATCTATATTAAAAACAAAATGTATTTAAGGTACTTAATTGGATAAGGATTTATGCTGTATTGCTTAAAATCTCTGTGTGTTCACTGCCGTCATTGGCCACAGCCCGGCTGCGTCGCCGCGCTCGTATTTTTTTTCCATCACGAGATATCTCTTAAGTCATTCGTCCAAATTATATGGTTTGAATGGCAATTTTGGTCTACATTAAATGCACAACGTATGTAAAGTATTCAATTAGATAAGGAATAATACTGCATTGGTAAAAATAGCTTGGCAAATGACACATTATTTTTTTGTCATTTATAAAAGATAAAAATGGTTACTGTGAGTTATCCTTAAGAGATAGACATAAATATGCTATCACGGACTTTTTTGTAGACCTTTCTATGGTGTACAATACTGTAGTACATTATTTTGATCTGTCTCGTAGGGTTTCGTCAGCGTTTGCAATGAAAGTGCAAAAAATGTGTTTATTTACAACATTACATTAGAAACCTGTACATGTATTATACATTAAAACCTTTCTGTTGAATCACTCTAGCTATTAAAAAAACTGCATCAAAATCCGTTGCGTAGTTTTAAAGATCTAAGCATACGTAGGGACAGACAGACAGGAAAAGCGACTTTGTTTTATACTGTGTATAGATTATAAAGAGGAAAGATTTGATAGTTTGTTCGTTCGTTTATTTGTTTGAAGCGAATAGGCTCCATAACTACTTATCCGATTTTGAAAATTCTGTCACTGATATGTATGACATTATCTCTGAGTAACAAAGGCTACTTTTATCCCGGTAATGTGTTTCCCACGGGATCCGGGATCGAGATAACTGTATCACGCCGACGGAGCCGCAGCGACCTTCAAGTAAGTTATATAACTGTACTCTACTCAAATCTATATGTAACATATTCGCAGGAGCAACAACGCAAGCACCAGCTACAGCAACAGTTGCAGCAACTGCGCGCAACAAACTCCGGCCACCAGCCGCGCATCATGCACCCGCGACACATCCTGCCCTCCAACCCCGGCCTGAAGCACCTGCTGCAACAAGTTAGTACTACACTATACAGCGTCTAATTGAATTCATCACCAATATTTAAAACGTGGAAAAATAATTGGGTAAATATTTTCTTTGTTGGTTGTTAACGTAGTAGCCCTTTTCAACCGACTTCCAAAAAAGAAAAAGGAGGGGGTTCTCAATTTTACTATGTTTTTTTTTATGTGTTACTTCATATCTTTGGACAGCGTGAACCGATTTTGACAATTTTTTTTTAATTGAAAGCTACTACCCAATTGGTCCCATTTCGGTAGTTTGAAGTTGGTTGAACTGTAAATTTTTGACATGTATTTTTTGTTCGAAATCGATAATATTGTCTAAGTTTAAAATAGTGCTCATGAATTTAATTTCATTCTGTACATATAAAATTATTTCTTTATCCCTTAAAGATTTTAAAGCCGTTTAAAATACCCACATTTCGTCAATCACTTTGTCATAGATGGCGAGCCTATTACCGTTTCTGGGGCTCTTAGGTATATTTGCCCTCACCTCGTCTGTGTATCAGCAGGTGTACCATGGGCAGGTGAGGTGGACTTGGACCCTGTATAGATATTCATAGGGTCTCTAACCAGGATATACTTCGAACTATGTCCCAAGTTTTGTTCCAAATTTGTAACAAACCGACAAAAATGTAAATTTTTCTTTTTTTAATTTTCACATTCATAATATTCATTAGTGTCACCTTTTAGTATGCGAAAAATATACCGGTCGTGGTGAACTATGATGGCTGATTGAAGTTATATCTTCTTAAGCAATTGATTAACAAAATGTAACCTACAAAATTATTGAATTTCTCATCAAATTTACAACTTGCTTAAAGACCTCGGATTGACAAGAGCTTCAGTAAGCTTTTTACTATGACGAATATCCAAAGCGACACTGTTGTAGATTATTTATTTTTATTTATTTATTTAGGTACACAAAACAGAAAACAATACAAACATCCATAAATTCATTACTTAACAAGGTTCAGTTCCAAATTTACTTCCTAAACATGTACATGACCAATAGTGTAGGATATGAATAGCCTAAAGTGGAATCAAAGATACCAAAACGAATAACAAAAATATAATAATAAACAAGTCAAAAATATGGCAAAAATTTGCCATATATTTTAGAGTTTTCGAAAGATTTTTCATAAAATCTAAATATAAAAAATCAACATCACTTGAGAGGTCTTTGACCATGCTAAGTTGATTGCAGCTGGTCTTTAGTCTCTAACTATTACCGTTCTCTATTTGACCTATTTTTGACCTTGAACTTGTATCAGAGGTCAAAGGTCAAGTTCATTTTAGAGGTCTTTGACCATGCTGAGTTGATTGCAGCTGGTCTTGAGTCTTTAACTATTATTTTTTATAGATTTGACCTCGTTTTGACCTTGACCTTGAGATTCGAGGTCAAAGGTCAAGTTCATTTTAGTGGTCTATGACCATGCTGAGTCGATTGGCGTTTACACTGAGTCTCTAGCTCTTACCGTTCTCGAGTTGAAAGTAGTTCACGGACGGACGGACATTACTGTTGTAAAAGAGATTTTCGTTTCGAACACTCTAAAACAGTAACATGACATGACATGTCGCAAGGCGGCCACCCTAAACCTACAACTGAGTCGCAAGTCTCACGAGCCTGCCATGTGTTCCTCACTTTATCACACTATGTACCCCCTAGCGCATTAGATCTCTCTCTAATTGGTCATTTTTTTTGCAAATCCATCAGTAAAATTATAAATGTTCCTTTTATATAGATACTGTTCTCTTTTTAGGCAAACTATTCCTAAAATACAATTCGTAAAAATTGCACTGAGTTATGTATTTGTATCAATTTCCATTACTAAAAGGCGACCGTTCAGTTCAGTTACATTTGGTGGTTATAGTGCTTTTGTTACTTTGAGCAATTAACTATATTTGATTGTAAAGTGATGTGCAATGAGTTCTATATTAGTTAGGTTAATAAAATTGAGGTATCAAACAGCCATCATAGCTTGCAGCGACTTTTAATGCATTTATATAACTAATCACATTGGAAGACCAGTAACAATTGAATAATTTTAAAGCAATGTAATCTATATATTTCTTAATTTCTGTTCCATTAGTTATCTAGTTCTTATATCATAACTTTACTTAGTTTGAGAGTGGATAACTGTGTTCTTCTACTAACCGATCCATCAGACTACATATTATTGCTTTATTTGGAATATAAATTAAAATAAAACACATTGCCGCCGAATCGATTTGATCGTCCGCCATTTTGTTACTGGTCGCCATTTTCACTGTATTATATTCCAGAACATTTGTATAGTACTTCAACATGCTTGTCAGCTAGCAGCTTTGTCACCTAACATGCTATACTTTTAGTATGCTGAGTAATTTTAAGCGCAATGACTTTAGGAATATTATTGTCTGCTATAACTCTCTATAGCTTCGATGTCCGGATCGGGCTAAATACTGAAACCTGTAGTTCCTAAGATTAGCTCGTTTACGCATACAAAGAACTCTTCAGCTAACCAATAATGCTGTTCTATCTTTGAGAATAAATCATGATGATAAGAACTAATTATTTCGGGTGTAAAAGCATTAAATCCTCCATATCAACTTCAGTTAAGTTTGGGAGTCAGTATTTACCCTAGATCAAAAATACTATAGATATTGGATTCAGTAAAAATACAACACGTAATCTTGGCACTCGAATACTATATAGGTAATTATTACAAATACCATCTATAAAATAAACAAGATTGTACATTGTACATAGAAATTATTCGTAATAATTAATACAAAAGCATCAATGTAAAGCGCCGTTGTCGCATCCCTCGAGAGTCAGCAAGCGGAATAGGAACTTAGTACGGCGCGCGGTTGAAGCGCGCAGGTGTGCAATGACCGAGGTGAAGTGGTGCCGTTCTTACAGCACTGATCGGAAATCTAGGTATTTTTGATCTAAGGTATTTACATAGCATATAGGATGGAATCAAGACTGTACGCCGTAAGGGACATTATTTTGTGGATAAAATGGTAGCGCCAGCTTTCTGAACTTCTCTTTTAATGTCATTATACTTTTCACAACTAGTTAAAATCAGATACCAGGATTGTACGTACAGAGCGCAAAGGTATGTGTACAGACGTGCATAGGTACAATTATATTGTAGCCATGCATACATAGTACCTTTTCGCGCTTTACCTACATACGTACAAACACGCCTGTATTCCAAATATTCTTATTATATTGGTAATCGACTTTTGAACCTTGACGTACATCACTTGTTAGCTTGGGTACCTAATGTCTTAGTGTAACCTCTATGCACCCTAGGATTGTACTAGGATACAAATATATTAAGTTAGAGCGCTTTTCCTGTATAGCGTTTTTCCACCAGCGTGTGGTTCTCGCCCGCAATGCGTGTCGGTGCCAATGACAAATTTCATACATTATTGAAATGCGTTTCTGCGCTCTGGTTGCTATGGTAACGGTGCTAGTCGCTAGTAATTTGACGGTGACGTCGACACGCATTGCGGGCGAGATCCGCACGCTGGTGAAAGAGTGCCCTTTCTCTTGGTTATGTATGTATTGAGGTCAGTATAGGTGTGACAGTACGTAGTACATGTGACTGAGTACCGCTGGTGTGTTCTAGCAACAGCAACAGCAACAGCAGCGCGGGCCGAGACCCCACATGTGACACTCGCCGACCAATCACGACACGACACGTCACACGCATACCTCACTTGCACGCTAAGTAATGCTTACACACCTTTCTTACTAATTTTGTTGGAACACATGATTTGATCGTTTTAATTTAAGTTTATGGATAAGTAAACTATTTTTGACTGTTGTTTTTATGATAAACTCATGTTCTAGAGTTCGGTGTAATAAAACACAAGAGAACTAAAATTCTTGGTATATTTTTATGGAATAAGTAGTTTTAATTTTAATTAAAAAACAATTACATGTCCAAACTTGACTGTACCTTCATAATTAAATGAACATAACACCACATTATGTTATTTAATTATCAAATCATGTGGTCACCACTTGACATTGAATAAACTGCTATTTTTCGTACCCAAAAATGTAGGTACTTACAAATCTTAAACTAAAATCATATAAAAAAATACCTGATTTCGGTACAGAACACTCGTACTACATTCAATACAATAGTAGCAGTTTGTTCACTAACTAAAAAGGTGCTACCTTCATAGTTACCACAATTTTATTTTCATTTAACGAACGAATTCACTCGTATTCATAATTAATTTAATAATCCAGTTAAACAAACAAACTAGGCGCCGTTGAAGAGTTGCCGCCAGTTATACAGGATGTAACATTCAAATAGGTCAGTGTGGGAAAATCTGAAACTATAAAATATACGAAGATCTGTTCTTGGGAACAATGTCATCGATTTTAGTAAAAATAAAAACTGCATTCACAGAATAAAAACAAAATTGATCAAAAAAGTCTGCAGCTAGGTGATGCATTTAAAGAGAGGGTTGCATGTAACAGGTTGCTCCACTTTACGCACATAAACGAGTTCAACGTTGTATCGAAGAGGAGTTGTAGGACAACTTCACGCGTGGTGTATTAGTTGCAGCATCTTGCTGGATACGTTGTGTTCATTATATACTATGAATGTAGTTACTGATGATTGGAATAGAGTGGCCGGGAGTTTTTATTGCCAGGTTCTTTTCTTCTTGTCTCCATCCGTTGCTTTGCGAATCTGGCTTTAAACGTAAATTCGTATGTGATGACGTTAATAAGTGTTATTTTATAACCTACTAGCGGACCCGACAGAAGCTGTCCTTCAAAAAAAAAAAGAACCAAATTGTGAATCTTAACCATTCTCGAATCCCCTTGAACACACACAAAAAATTTCATCAACATCGGTCCAGCCGTTTAAGAGGAGTTCAGTGACATACACACGTACAGTAGAATTATACATATAAAGATATTAATAAACATATTTGATTTGATTTGATTAAAAAAATAAATAGTAGTACTATCGAACACCTACTAACATAAATATAAAAGATACTAAAAACAATGCATTTTATTAATTTGAGATGTTTCATGTTTCAAAGTAATATTATACTACTTGACACCCACAATCGATAACTAAATAGAAATAGTCCCGGTTCGATTTCCGATCTGAGTACAAGTTTTTTTAATCTGTAAATAAAGTTTTCATTTTTACTAAAATCGATGACATTGTTCCTAAGAACAGATCTTCGTATGTGTTATAGTTTCAGACTTTCCCATACTGACCCATTTGAATATTACACACTGTTTTTTTAAAGAAAGTTATCAAATAAAGTAGTCGTGATCGTTTGTTTTTTTTTTGAAAATAGAATGTGATTTCATCATCTTATATTTTCAGCTGTTTTGTATCTAACTTGATTTCATTGCACGTTCTTACCATAAAAGCTTCTCATTCATTAACCTTTGTCAAATTCTTCATCTATTGTTAATAATTGTAACATTTTTTTCCCTTTTTGCAACGCAATTATTTTTTTTCTTCAGTCCACGTCACTAGAAGCTATGAATTTTTGAAACACAATTAAAAACATTGTAGAATCCTAGTGCATAAACATTGGACTTTACGACTTTCTAGAATATAACCCGACCAGTTAAAATTGGTTATTAGTTTCATACTACATATATGTGTAACTTTCATGATTGGATTTGGGACTATTATTGTTCATTGTTAAATCACCTGTCATCATTTACAAAATTTATAACTTCTTGTGAAGGGAATATTTAAAATCGAAGTCTATACCACCATGTTATGTCTATGTAATATTTGTTTGCTCTCAAAACTATTGAAATGAACTAAAAAATGTCAATGTATGTTTAGCAGCCACAGTACAGACCGGCAGGTCCAGCCCCTCGACCGACTTCCCAGCCACAGCAGTTCGATGACGTCACCAACTATTCCGACTTTATATAAACTAATAAACTTTATGTATAATGTGTGATTTCAAAAAACGTATGATATTTCTATCTGTGAGTTGTTAATGTGCACAGTTTATAGCTTGTTGTGTACAGAATGTGTATATATATATTTGAACATTTTGTTGAAGTCCATGAGATGTGTAATAAGGTGAGTTATGTCATTTTTGACGTGATTAGGAATGAAATTAAAAGAAGGATAGAAAATACGCCTTCAGGTAGAATCGTGCTTTTTCCAGCACGAATAAGTTAGCCGCTAATCCATTCGTGCTGGGACCACTAAGACTGCCGTTAAGCAGTGTACACTTACGCACGGCAGTGAGAACTTTTCGGATGCCCACTTCCTATTGCTTCCTTCCGTCTAATTTCCTCTTTTTTTCTCAATATTTCAGTAAGTCGTCCATTCTTCTTGTATCGCGACAACCAGTTATCATTTGTTGGCAAAATCAATTAAAACAAACTGCCTTTAAAAAATGTTCCTACATATTTTATACTTTACAATTTTTATTACAAAAACTTCAAATCTAAGTTACATTCCATTACCAAATAACTGTCAAAGCGAACCTATTACATATCATGGACAGTGTATATACACTTGTCATTTTACATTTATAGATTTTACATTTAAAGTCAATTTTGTTGATATCAACAAAATTGACTATAAATGTAAAATCTGCTGCACATAACGAAAGAGTGCGTACGTACGACGTGTACGTTACTACGTATACGTACGTGTGCGAAGCGAAAGTGAATATAAAGTTGTAAAAGTAATAAGGTGAAGTTATTGGAACGTTGTCAGGTATTTGACGTTGTATACAAACTAGTGTAAATTCTCCAAAACAAATATATCTATAAATAAACTCGTGAAAATTTAAGCGTTGGCGGCAATCTGCTTCGGTGGCGTGGTCTGTAGTGTAACCGCTTTCGACGCCGGAGTCTCGGATTTGATTCCCGGTCGGGACAAACTTTGTGTGATGACACATACGTTTGTATCGAAATCTGGATGTTTTCTATGTATATTATGTATGTATTTAAAAAAAATGTATATAAGTATTTATATCAGTTTATCTAGTACTCATATCACAAGCTCCTGCTTAGTTTGAGACTAGAAGGCGTTGTGTAAATTGTCTCGGTGTCGATCTCGCTGGTTGTCAAAAGTACCTACTATTGGATTCCAATAGTACTTTTAACAACTGGTGGGATAGGCATTGAGACTCGAATGATCTTTGCCAAATGCTGATATATACTAGTTTCGCTTCACGAGTTTATAGACAGGGTATATACCTTTTGACAAATTTCAATTACTGAAGAGTATAAATATATTTTTTTTATTTGCCAATAATTTGTACAAAAATCTATGTATACCTCCAATAATGTAACACTTCCATGTCATTTGTACCAATACTTCTTCTTTTTTTAAGAACGTGGCTCCATCGATATATATCGATGATTTCGCCAATGTCAAGGTAATGCTTGATTATACCCGCACAGAACAACTAGTTTGCGGTGCGGGACAAAGAAACGTTGTTCGGTATTACAATTGAGCGTTAGGGCCTGGATTTTTGCCCAGCGCCAGAGGTAACCTAAAAGGCAACCTGCCACGTGCTCCGCAAAAATCTAAGTCCATTTTGTTTGTATACTTATTTTTACACATTTATTCTTAAGAAATGTCAAAATCATCTTCTGTCACGTATTTGACGTTTTTGACACAAGAAGTATTTGTTTGCATTTTTGACACAAGAAGCAAAGGGCAAATCTTATTTTCTTTAAACTTAACAAATCTCTGAATACTTCCATATCTGTACATTTACCTAAAGTGTAAGCAATGCACATCCGACGTGAAATTAATCCAATCGAAACTTTTTTTGTCATGGATTTTCGCCAAGTAACGCCTGTTTCTATCCAATATTCGGGTAATTATAACGTTATTTTAATAATGTTATCCATATATAATTTATATCTATCTAATGATACCACAAACGACGGGACAGACGCCTGAAAAAAAAAATTTTCGCTTTACGTGTAGGGGAGGTACCCAAAATTTTTTTTTTTATTTTATTTTAGCACTTTGTCGGGGTATAAACACATATTATGTGCAAAGTTTAATTTTTCTAGGATTGACCGCTTAGGAGGAAAGCCGAGCACGGAGGGAGAGACGTACATAATAAAACTTTAAAGGTTCCAAGACTTGAACTACGGAACCCTAAAAACTGACAATAACATTTAACTAACCATTTAAAAATTTAACGTTTAAATTAATTTGTTATATCCAAACTTTGTACACATTTCTAATATAAAATACATTTTAAAAACTTTAAAAATTAAATGTCTGTTGTGTGTGCATTGTATACAAAAATGTTTTGTCCTAAAATAAAATAAATACGACTAAGTTTTCCATAACCTTCCAGAACTAATATCTGTCTGATATTATAATCTAGATTCTAGACTGATACTAATAGACGTTTGTGCTCGTGTTAAGTTATCGAATAATATTATTATATTAGTAATATTAATGTAATTATAATTAAGTAGTAAATAAATTATTACATAAATGCACTTTTATTTTTCCATTTCTCACGCTGTCACTAATATTGAGTACCCATCTAAGTCGACTAAACTGGACTGGTGTGGTGGAAATAAACACCATTTGGTCACGTGACTGAAATATTAATCTATATATTTAATACGACAATTGGTCTGTCTGTCCGTCGCGTTTTTCAATTATAATTAATAAAACATACATTTACATGAAATATATATATATTTTTTTATATATCTGAGGCGATACAAAGTTCGCTGGGATAACTAGTTATTTAAAGTAAGGCCACCGAGACGAGAGAACAGTGTAAACGACGCTTCGGGGGTCTAAAACATTTTTGTTTGTTTCATTGACCTATTCTAAAGTTGTTTGTATTAGGCATGGAAGAGTCCGAATCAGACATGTTGACAAATGGTTGACAACTAGGGTACTAAATGTTTACCTGTACCATGAAACACGCAACGGCAGCTCCCGTCGACCAACTTGCGTCATAACTTGGTACGAGTGATAGGGACAGAGATAATAATTGCACCCTATCGCAATGTTACTCAGTAAAGGTCAATCAAAGGGTCAAAATAAAATGTCCAGATTTAAAAATTAAAATATATCTTATATATTAAGTATTTGTTACCGCATTAAGTATACAAAGCATACAAATACGCTAGCAGTCTATATTACTTGTGGTTTAACATTACCGTGTGGCACTGTTTATGTGGAGGTCAACTATGCATTTTGTAACATACAATAATAACACTAAACATTGACATAAAAATCGACTTAAATTTACCGGAATTGTACCAAATAATTGTCGGAATGGGACCACTCGGTAAGCAGTTGGTCAATGAAAAAACCGAAATCGTTGAACCAAGTCGAAAGATATTGAAGGTAACAAACAAAAAAATACAGTCGAAATGAGAACCTCCTAATTTTGAAGTCGATTAACACATACAATCGTGTCGGTAAAAAGTCGGTCCCAATGTTATGCATATATTGGCCTCGAACTTACGAACTCGAACTAATCGTACTATACAAGAACGACAGTACAGTTCCCTATATTAAACGAGTAGTGCCATATTATCTGTAATAAATACTAACAGTGTAACTCGTTTGTTAAACTCTACAATACCTACAATGCTGTTTTGACGGTCGCTAAATGAGAAAGGGTTGTTATAACCCACGCTTCTTAACACCGCGCCAAATAGTTACTGACAGTCACCGCCGAGTTGACTATTAGTATTTCTTAAGGGACCCACGTACCAACAGTCCGTTTGCATTCTCAGATCGTTCAGACGGTCGCTAAGGTTAAAAACTGAACAAAAAACGCAGCCTGAATGATCTGAGCCTGCTGGCGGCCTGTTAGTTTGTGGGATGCTTTACACATTATGGTTGTATCTTATATGTGCATGGACAGGCGGACTATTTAGCATAAAGGTAGGTCAATTCCTCAAAACCAACTTAATTGCTTTTGCTATTTCTCGGCGTTGATTTTTTTAGATAACATAGCTTTTCTGTTAAAACTAGCTATGCCACGCGGCGATGGCCGCACAACTAAAATCGAAAAAATATAATTATATATAAGAGGAGGAGGCTTGTAGGTATTCACTACCAAACCAATAAATTCGAGCTACCGATTATCTAAATAAAATATTGATTACAAACGAAAAATCTAAAATGACTAATTCGAGCTATAAATAATAAAAATCTCTAAATAAGCGAAATAATTTAATTGAGCTTTATTTTGTAACCAATTTAATCCACATGCCAATTAACAATTAAGTTGAGTAATTATTTGGACCATAAATAATTATTAATGAATCATCACACAATCAAAACTAATACATTATCGTAATCAAAATGGCGCCATTTTGACATTTGAGAAAGATACAATAAAAAGATAATTAATATAATAAAGTGTTTAATAAAATACACACATGTATTTGGCCTGTTATATTTGTTGTACACGTAACATCGAAGTTTCGTATAATTTCATACAAAATTCTTGTCGTTTTAATATTCTTCTTCTTTTTTAAAAACGTGGCTCCATCGATGTTCTTCGAGGATTTCGCCAATGTCAAGGTAATGCTTGATTTTTCCCGCACAGAAGAACTAGTTACTCTGAACTAGTTCGCGGCGCGGGACAAGGAAACGTTGTTCGGTATTGCAATTGAGCATTTGGTCCTGGATTTTTGCCCAGCGCCAGAGGTAACCTAAAAGGCAACCAGCCACGCGCTCCGCAAAAATCCAAGTCCTCGTTTTCACATTGAATAACAGACTTGATTTTGACAGTTGACTCTACTCCATTGACATTGTATAATTTTAAAATAATTATAATTCTGACAAAATAATGATTATGTAAATATTATCGGTTGTAAAATATCCACGAGAGTCCCAAGCGAACTTGACCTGCAAGGTGGTACACCTGCCTATTACCGGACCAGTTACTAGCAATAACTACCTAGAATAAACATAATTACTCGCGAAACTAGGCGTATTATCCCTCTGCCTATCCCTTACCCCTAGCAAGCGTCATTATATAATTAAACAGTAAACATTCACAATTAAAACAGGTATCTACTTGTGTAAATAATAATATAATTTATGTTTTGTACCGAAACTTAAATATAGTCGACTCTAGTCGATCGACGACAAATTCAACCAATCATAGCGCAGAAAGTGTCAAAACGTATTAATTCGGTCACGTTATCTGTGACACCATTGGTTGAATATGACAATGGCGAGTCCACGCTGTCATTCTACTACGGCAGATTCTATAAAACTTATATTAATTTTAAACAATATTCACGTTAAATACAAAAGTCCAATAATTATATTAAATGCTGGTTTTGTAATTTCGGAATGCCTCCGTCTACCCCTTTGGAGATAAAGGCGTGCTTTTGTGTTTGGGAATGCGATTGTTAGTCTGTTCATTTCTATCAATCTAAAATAATAAATGAAAAAAATGTCTCTAATATACCTCAGGTCATTGTTTTCGTATACTTACTTAAATTTAATGTCAAAATTGTATAATAATTAACCTACAATACATTAGTTAGCTATAATGCTCAAGTTATATCTTCTAATGCATGTGGTACTCTGCTAGACGGAAAGGGCTCTGGCAAAATATCCAAAAGTCTTTAAAATAGTAAAAGACTCTATTGGCACAAAGAATAAGCTTTGCCATACAACGTGGCAATGCTGCCAGCCTTCTCGGAACATTGCCAGTCGACGAGGCGGAGGAATTATTTGACGCATATTAGAATTTAGATGTAATCTTATTATAATTCGAATAGGTAATGTATATAGTTAGTTTCAATTGTATTGTTTTATAATTAAAAGACACTTTACATCGAAATGTAGGGGAATTCACCTTAAAAGTTTCGATGAAGAATTACGATAAATTATTAATTTTACTATCAACATACAGTTGTCAATATAGTTTAAATGAATTAAATTTTCTCCAACTTTTGGGAAGATTTCCACCACAATTTGTATTATACAATATTTAAAAGACACTACAAATACCAAAATATATTCTTAATAAAATTAAGTAAATATACGATCTAAATTGCATTAAATATTAATTAAT
Organism: Nudaria mundana; assembly: GCA_963556515.1. Lineage (NCBI taxonomy): Eukaryota > Metazoa > Arthropoda > Insecta > Lepidoptera > Erebidae > Nudaria > Nudaria mundana. The sequence continues at coordinate 5,613,413 of OY748310.1, forward strand.
AATAAAAATATTTATGTTTAAAATAGTAAATACTAAATTATATTATCCGTAAGGTTTTAAGAGAATTGGGAAAAATATTTGTTTTTAACGTAAATTAGTACATAAAATAGACCATTTTCAATATTTACACATATATTTATTATCCCGGTTCCCGTGGGATTTGTAATCGAGAAACTATTCCGCGGAATATTATTCTAAAACCTAACTCACTGTCGAGTTCTAAAAATGTCAAAATATATTGTGACAGCTGACAGATACTGACACCTGACAGATATATTTATATTAATTTTTTTGACACAATAACAGGTTAAGCATTTTTATTGTACCATTACTATTTATATATAAATACATAACGGCCAGAGGTTTTCTTCTCTTTTGACAATATTCAAGTTTAGCAGGATGTCTAAACGTATTGAATTTTGATTTGGAGCGAAAAAAATACGTTCTTTGTACATTTTCTATTCACAACACAGTGTTGTAAGTAGGTTTATTATTATAATTAAGTATATTAATTATCAAGTGATTCACTGGTTATATAACGAGCATGTGTAGTCTAACTGACCGACGTTTCGACCAAGTTGCATCGTTGTCACAGCTACCTCCCTCACATGGCACTGCAGATTTGTATTTATAAAAATAATCTGTCAAAATATTATGACAGTTGAGCAAAATCCCAGTTGTCATTGATTGATTTATGATCCCAGGATAGAGCAATTATTTCGAAAGATATAATTAAAGGTTGGAGATTTATATCACTAAATAAAGTACCCTTTAAAGTACCGTTTGATGTGAATTCAATTCGTTTATAAGTAGTTAGCGGATGTCAGCGGCTTCGCCCTCGTGACAAATTTTATACCAAAACCTTCCTCTTGAAAATGTTTAGTTATTTAAAAAATCCGCATCAATAGCCGTTGCGTAGTTTCAAACATCTAAGCATACATAGGGACAGACAGGCGACTTTGTTTTATACTATGTTAAGATCTGATAGGATTGGCGGGTTGCTACTAAACATATACATGTATTTACAAAAGTACCTACATATTTGTATAAGTTTTATATAAACCTACTTCTCATATTACGGTATAGATGGCGTTACAAGTACAATGTCTTTAATATATACCTTATGTTTATTATACACAATTCGTTTATGTATAACCAAAAGTATCTGACATAACTTACACAATCTCAAATGTTTAAAGTGTACTATTCACTATGTGGCACTTTAGTTTATGACACTTTTGCATTATCACTATCACATTTGTCAGTGTTCGAGTGCTTCAAAGTGCCGTTTTGACACTTGCCGTTTGTCAAAATGGTAGAGGAAGCTCTTTTGGTGTTTTTAGGCACTTCGTAGATTCGTTCTGTTAACGCGCGCAGTATGCTGCCTGGTACTCGTTGGTGTTCTTCAACTAACTCCTCAATTGCTCGACCAACCTGGTGATATATTAGAAAATAAGTGAAACGTTGACACAAAAACCGACTTCTAATTACCGGAGTGGGACCAAGTAGTAGTCGGATAGGACTAATTATATTAAAATGACCACTCGGGAAAAAATGTAACAACATCAAAAAATGCAAATACGAGTAGAAATGAAAAATATATTCATGTAGGACCTACCTACCTTAGCATTTTTTAGCCTTAGCATTATATATACTAGTTATCCCGGCGAACTTTGTATCGCCTCAAATAAAAAAAAATATTTTTTTTTTTTTAATATTTCATGCAAATGTATGTAAATTGAAAAACGCCACGGACGGACAGACAGACAAATTGTCGTATTAAATATATAGATAATATGGTATTATATGTAGGTTTATATACGTTTATGTATATTTAAATTATTAATTATTTAAGTAGTTATTAGAATTTAAGTTTACCTTCATATGAACTATTTATCATTTTGTATTACTTTTACACGAATTTAAATTTTTCTTTTCTTTTTCAACACTACTGCTATTTACTATTAGATCTATCTGCATAACCCTAAGGTTAACTGGAAGATAATGCCTGTGGCATTAAGTCCGCCATTGTACAATAACTTTGCAAAAAGTTAAAATTAAAAAAAAAACATTTTTTTTTAAATGGCGCCTTCGTTTTCATGGAAGTTTTAAATCTATTTTTTATTGCTGACTATTACTCTGATATAAGTAGTTAAGATAATTTACTCATTTGATTGAAAAAAAATGCACGTTACAACTATTTTTTACCTCAAATAAAACCGCGGACAAGGGTCTCACAACTTTGCCCCCATAATAAAAAATGTTTGCGAGAATAAGTTCTAACCGGCTTTGCCCGGCACATTTTGTATTTGGACTAAAATGAGATGTCCTTTGGGTTTTTGGTTAAAACAAATATTATTGTATACACACGGGAAAAACGAGTTTATTTAAATTAAACAAAAATTGGCGTGGAGGGTACTTACGCCAAACTCTTTGCTTTGGCGTTCAAACGATTAAAAATAATAACTAATAATGAGGCGGTTTGGGAAAATAAAAGTCCTATTTGGGTACTCGATAGTCCTAATTTCCGAAGTCGGTCCCCAAATTGAATGGGGCGGTGTGTATGGGACTGATGCACAACATGACCCAACGCTCCCTACAGTTATCTAAAAGAGGCCGGACATGTAGTTTTTAAACTTATAAATCTAAACGAACCTTCACTTGTAGTTGTTCAGGAGTCAGTGTAGGATCGTACTCTATAGGCTTGCCGAGATGGGTGATCAGTTTGACGGGGAACCCCCCGTACACGGGCGCTAGAGGTACTCTAATGGCGGCGTATATCCGGAGCCAGACGCCTCGCAACCAGCCCACTGTGCGGAACGCCTCGCGGACGTTCTGGGTGAACATTGGGATGATGGGCTGTGGAACATGAGTTAGTTTCCATTTAAAATAATATCTCTTGGGCTTGCTGACATCTACGAGGTATCAGACGAGGCGACAAAGTGGGGGGTGAAAAGCGTGATAAAAATATAGCACCTCTTCTTAAATAGTGTCACAACTCTAAAAAAATCATGTTTTTTTACTTTTTTCAAAAACAAAATCCACTCGTAACTCACTGAAGAACATTTTGTTCCAAGTTGTTTAAATTTTTCGTAATTTTTTTTAAATTAATTTTAAAAAAAATGAGGAAATTCCATTTTAAACGCATCTCTCTCAATGTTTTGAGTTTTGGCCTGAGAAATTACAAATATAATACATAGAATGGCACAGCCTAATAAAAAAAAAAAGAATACATACGACTTTGGCCTCCTGCGCGACCTTAGCGAACCCGATCCTGTTCCTCCAGTAGAGCCGGTAGGAGTGGTCCCCGAACTGCGCCTCGTACACCCCGCCCGGCGAGATGGCGAGCGGCGCGCCTGCCCGCAGCACGCCCGCGCACGTGCCCACCGTGCCCGGGATCACGCACAGACCCTCAAGCAGGGTTGCCCATCCTGACCAAACAATCACCATTTTAGCCTCGACTGCACTATTACCTGTTTCCATTTTTGAACTGCTAAGCTTCTCTGTATTTTTTCTTAAAAAATAATTTTAAAAGACGTACCTGGTATCTTGAACATGAACCTATCGGCGACAGTGTGTATGTGCCGACGTTTGAACAGAAGCATGTGCGCGATGAAGTAATACATGTCGACGGGCAACGCTCCGTGGTAGTAGATCACCAAGAATGGACCCTCGGGGATGTTCTCCAGCCCACGGATCTCGTACCCTGGATATCGAAATGAATATATACTTTTTTAAGCAATGAAGTTTGCAACCTTTTCTCCAACAGTTTTACAAAGAATTGCAAAAACGATAATCTTGGGCTGGAATTGAACCAGTGTCAATCAACTCATCAAATCATCAATGTGCTAATTACGGCGTCGATACTGAACCATCTTCCAGCAGTTAAGGGACTAACCATATGGAAGCAGTTAAAGAATTAACTGGATATGGAAGTTCTTATAAGAATATGGCAGGGACAGACTTCATAGACTCGGAATATTTACCATGTAGGTACCTATTGTTTCGAATTTCAGATATTTCGGCACTGTTGCAAGCAGCTGTTGCTTCATAAAGTCAAGTCTTTATCCCAATTGGTAGTATTTATTATGCACCCTTTCGCCTTTTTCATGAAAGGTTAACATTCTGTACCATTTTTTTTACTGAATAAGATTTACCATGCCATAACCACCCGTGTGCGTCCCACAGCGCGCAAACCGCAAGTCGAGCTGCTTGCTTCCAGTCTGGCTGAACACCATCCACCACTTTCATTCTGTAGATAATATTAGATAAACAGTAGTTAATGCTAGGGTTCTGCCTGAACATCTGTTTGTACCGGGGCAGCTAATCTATGAACCCGCTGAACCTACTTTAACTTTACTTTCACTGGCAGTTAGCTGATGTAGCCTTTCTTTCATCTACTGTTCTGTAGAGTCTGCTTTCCAGTCTACCTGCGATGCGGCTGCGGCGGTACGATGCCCGTAACGACTGCCGAATATGCTTGTATTGTGCCGTATGACTGCTTCGGTGGTCGCATGTGCGGTGCATGGTCGGTAGTGCATCCGCTTTCGACGCCGGAGTCTCGGGTACGATTCACGGTCGGGACAAACTTTGTGTGTAGACAGATACGTTTGTACCGAAGTGTGGCGGTTTCCTATGTATAATATGTATGTATTTACAAAACAAAAAGTATTTATATTAGTTTACTCATATCACAAGCTCTGCTTAGTTGGAGACTAGATGGATAGTGTGAATTGTCCTAACATATTTATTTAATATGTTTGTATGGCAACTGGGACATGGGCGTAGCCAGGTACAGGCGCCTTTAACACCTTACCCTGAAGCTGCGTTAGAGAGGCACTGATCTACCACGGAGTGCCTCTCTACTTCGGTCGTATTGTCGGGGCATATTTATCCGAGAGGGCCATAACTTCCCCTATATATGCGCGATAAAACCCGACCCCAAGGATGCGGGAGAACCTGACCACTACGCAGAGATGGCCATGGTCCGCCGGGCGCCACCGGAAATTCTTTTAGTGCGTACCAGAGGCGCTTGGCAATCAAGCACGGCCGCGGATTTAAAAAAAAAGAGGTCTTGACATCATGGGGGAGGGGGGGCTCTAGGTTTTAAAACTTTAGTGGGGGGTAGGGGGTGCTTACCCCTTTTCCGGTTTATTTTAGGATTAGGTCTGGCCCCCCCCCCCCCCCTTGATGGAATCCTGGCTACGCCCTTGAACTGGGACCAAGACGGCTTAACGAACTCTCCGAGACACAGAGGAATCTCAGTGTCTTTGGAAATAGTCACCCATTTAACCAACTTAGCCACGAAGTTAGGCTACTTTTATTTTAGATAAACAAAGAGTTTTACCACGCGTGCGAAGCCAGTACGGACAGTTAGTATACCATAAGATTATCGCAAGCCTTACCTGTAAAGTCGATATAAATGGAAGATGATGACACTGATGTATATAAGCACGATGATGACAGCTGGCAAGAGGAACGTCACTATCACCGGCATCAGGAACCATGTCAGCCACAAACTGTACTCTGTGTCCACGTATTCCACTGAAACATCACAAACGGAATTCAGCAAGTGATCATTATGAAGCCAGATGGCGAGAGATAGCAGGGATACTATACTAGGCATTTCAGTTACCAGGTAATTTTAAAACCTTCAGATGTTACTATACCTACCTACCCGTCAGGTCTGATTTCTACGTGCTGATTTGCCATTTCACCTTAATTCATCAAAACTTTTTTCAGTAACTACTACCAAATAAGAATGACCTACGCAGGTATATGGGGTTCTTATTGCCTCTTAAATACATCATTTTACGCCGCGGCTACGACCATGGCCGTCTTGGCCCAGTACGCCCTCGTAAAAATAACCCCAGAGCGCCGGCGTACTTTATCCACTTATGCGGCGGGGTTGTGTTATCCCGTTCCTTTGGGGTCAGGTTTTAAACTTATATTATACAGGGATAGAAATTATTCTATGTGTAATATATTCTTGTCAAGATAGTAGTCATAATTAAAAGTAGTGAGTTATTGGGCATTCTACCCCACCTTAGTTCCATCGGTTATCTTCGATAACCTCAGTCACGGTGGGGTAGAATGCCCAATAACTCTGTGGGGTAGAATGCCCAATAACTCTGTGGGGTAGAATGCCCAATAACTCTTTGTAAAATCATTTACCTAAGCCAACGTTCCACATTTTAATGCCGTTCAATACACTACCGTTCCGTCAATGGTTAACCAATTTCACTTGCTAGATGATTGCTTTCGTACAGCAAACTAACCCGATGCATGTTTGTTAAAATGAACACGTTAAGATCACATTTTTAAGATAGATAATTTATACGTTAAAACTTTAGGTTAGAACTTATGTTACTGATACATAAAATAACTAAAGTATCACTGGATATTCACATAAAATTTAAATAAAGTGTTTTTATGCACAATATAAATCTTTTTTTTATAAAATTTCAGACATAGGTGTGTAATAGACTAGAAAATTATTTATCATAATTATTAGTTACTTACATGACATTGCTTCTTATTTTCTGTCTTATTTTAAAATCCAAGGATAGATAGAGTACTTAGTAGGTATACTGTATGTCCACAAAATGCCGTGCAGCATGTCGTGGGAATAGAATGTGAGACGTTCTTCGAGTATGGGAACGATGATACATGTCTATTATACACAAGTAACACACACCAGAACAAACTGCTGACATTACCTTAGCTTTGTTACGTTGTTACCCGACTGTGATAGAAAGAGGTGTATGAACAAAATAAGTATTGCTAAATGAATATTTTTAAAGGAATAAATAATAAAGGATAAAAATATTTCATTAAGCGTAAGCGTGTATAACTTATTTTTAACACTTTTAATGGAAGCTCAGTTCAAACAATTTCAATTCTAAACAATTCAAATATTCAAAGGACTTCAAATTGTTATATTTGTAAAATTATTGTGAAATCACTTTGAATGTCATTTAACATTTTAATAATTTCCTTCGATTTCTCTAGGATAGATTTCTCTTTATCGTTAAAACTTAATCAAATTTATATAAACCACCTGTACTATAGATTCTACCTTTCGAATAAAGATAATCAATAAAATCGTATTAGGTACCTATATAGAAAAAAAGTTATGTTAAGATTATGAGAAAAAACACATAAAACCACATACAAATAAATTAGGTACCCACCTCCTTTTTTAGTCGGGTAAATAACTATATGACGTCGTCGTTCTTATATTGAATTGCTGACTACACAAATTCCGATTAATTCCGACGAATGTTATGATATGTGTATGATACATATAAAATGTAATTATAATTTATGTAGGTATGTTCGTTGATCGTCGTCGATAAGTATATGATATAGTAACTGTATAATTATGTATAGGTACATGAAAAGTATTAATGAAATATAATCATACATTGCGCAGAAGTAAAATTATGCAATTTATGTAGGTAAGGACCGTCGTCTATACCTAAATCACCAATATAAGCTGACCGTTAGTACACGGTAGGTATTTAATTATTTTTAAAAGGTAGACGTACCCTGGAAGTTAACTAGTTTGCGTCACAATTATAGAAGTTTCAAATTGCTATGCACGGTTTGCATGGGTGTGTGTGTGGAAGCAAGGTATCTGTTAGTTTACTTACTCAGCGATACAATTTTAAAACGACATCATTTTAACCGACTTCTTAAAAAGGTGGTTACTTTATTTATCTGTAGGTATGTTGGTTTATGGTTCTCAAATTTGATACAAGGTATGGTTAACGGTATTCTATTAAAAATCCTTTGGAATCGTTTAGATAAAAATAATTTTACAAAAATATTACTACAGACTTATCCCACAAATATGTTAACAAACATTACAAATAATCATTTAAAATATAACTTTTAAATATTAGCAAATAGTTTTGGTATGTGCTTAAACTATATGGTAATACACCTCTTTTTATCCAAGTCGGCTAACAACGTACCTTTATACAAAGCTACGGCCAATGTTAAGTCAGCAGTTTGTTCATGTATGTTCTACTTGTTTACCTATGTGTGTTATCGCCACATCGTCACATCGTTCCTATACGCGAGGAATGTCTCATATTCTGTTCCCACAATATCTACCATTTGCATCGAGCTACCAAACACGCAGTGCACTACGTCCTTCAGAGGATTAAAAGGAAGATCCAAAATAAAAGCAATGTCATGTAAGTAATTACTTATAATGTTAATTATTTGATTTATAATTCTTTGTTAGTTTACCTACTAAATATCTAATTTATTAGGCGACGTAGTTTTCTATGGAAGTCCTTTAAATTTAATTTTATACGATTATCCTTAATTTTCGTATAACATTTAAGTTCTGTACAAAATTCAGAAAGTTGTAAATAAAATAATGAACGCTGAAATATTTAATCTCTTGCTAGCACTTAATTGCACATAAAGTAGAATATTTTATCAAATTTGAATAGGCTCTGGTGTCTCAATTAGAGTAGCTTCCGAAGAAGTTGTGTAGGTTTGACATATTCGGACTACATTTGCCGATTTTCAATAATTAGACTTAAACCTACATTTAATTTTATTTTCAGATATTTTATCATCACGGATGAAATTGACAAGGAACCCTCATGAACAGCGCGGTGAACCACGTAATCAATTTGTAAGTAGATACCTATATATTTTGGTCATTCCAAAAAGTGTAAAATTAAAGTAGCACTTAATTGTACATAAAGTAGAATATTTTATCAAATTTGAATACGCTCTGGTGTCTCAATTAGAGTAGCTTCCGAAGAAGTTGTAGGTTTGACATATTTGGACTACATTTGCCGATTTTCAATAATTAGACTTAAACCTATATTTAATTTTATTTTCAGATATTTTATCATCACGGAAGAAATTGACAAGGAACACTCATGGACAGCGCGGTGAACCACGTAATCAATTTGTAAGTAGATACCTATATATTTTGGTCATTCCAAAAAGTGTAAAATTAAAGTAGCACGTAGTTATACATAATGTAGAATAATTTATCAAATTTGAATAGGCTCTGGTGACTCAATTAGAGTAGCTCCCAAAGAAGTTGTAGAATATAATATCATCAGTAAGGAATAATGTAGGTATTCTTTAGAATAGCTGGAGAGTTTAGACAATACAAAATATGAAATATTAGGAATACCTATTGTAGTTCATTTCGTATGATACTAACTGATAAGGTGCCTATAGGTATTTAACTGGTCACCCGATTCTATATTAGTATGTCGAATAAATTAAAATAAGCAATTACATAATTATTGTGTTTTTATTATATTCCTTACCTGATATTGATAACGAAATACGTCATCATTCACGTTACAACACGTTTGAAATTCATAAGAATTTCACAACTATTAAGTAGGTGCATAACAATAACATTATGCACATACGAATTATTGAATGGTTGAATTTCAAGTTCTAACTTGATCATCATACCAATAAATACTTTATGTCAACATAATTTGATATATCAACTGCGTTAGAAAAAATATTATTACCTAGTTCATTCTTTATTAAACAGTCAATACGAGCATATCTAACAACATGGTAGGTATTTTATAACTTTCAATCTATTGAAAATTTCAATCTATTTACAAAATACTTAGTATGATTTATTACTAATGTTTTAAATAATTTTCAGAATACCAACTTAAACAAATTTTCAAACGGAATAGAAGAGAGCTCTCCTGAATATCTTCCAGACCTGCAAGATCAGTTCGACTTGGACAACGCAATGAATAGACCTTGGATAATAACACCCAATAAAGAAGTAAAAAGAAACAAAAAGAAAACTAATCGAAGAAAACCAATTACAAACAAACGCAGTGCATTGAATTCCTATATTATTAACAGTGAAAGAAGAAAAGGACGACGTTTAATAAAAATTACGATCAAGGAACTCAGTGAGTCAAGAGACGACGAAGATGAAGGTAAGGACATAATCACTGCACAGTATATTGTACAAGATACGGTAGATGAGATATCGGATCAAGCTGAAAAATTAATTCACAATATTTCCAAAAAATTGTGTGGCTACTCATATCACATTTTTTAATTAGTTAATAATTCATTAATGTAACTAGTAGATAAAGTGATGACATATTTAGATTTTATTAAAATTTTATTTACTGTGAAAATATGTGTTAAAAAAATTTCAATATTAAGTTGTGTGTTAAAAAATAAAAACCATAGGTAATAATTGTGTGGCTACTCATATCACATTTTTTAATTAGGTAATAATTCATTAATGTAACTAGTAGATAAAGTGATGACATATTTAGATTTTATTAAAATTTTATTTACTGTGAAAATATGTGTTAAAAAAATTTCAATATTAAGTTGTGTGTTAAAAAATGAAAACCATAGGTAATAATTGTGTGGCTACTCATATCATATTTTTTAATCAGGTAATAATTTATTAATGTAACTAGTAGATAAAGTGATGAACATATTTAGATTTTATAAAAAAATTATTTACTATGAAAATATATGTCAAAAAATTATAAATATTAAAAATGTGTGTTAAAAAATTGTTTTATTTATTAAAACTGCGTATAGGAAGACATATTATCTTTCTTGCTCTATTAAATAGTTCTTTATACATAAAACATTTTTAAGTGCACATTGTTTAATATGATTAATACAATTAAAACTGGTTTCAATATTTGAATATTTGTTATGCAACAGTGATAAATTTGGACACTTGTCTTCACCAAGATCTATACAAATACAATTCATACAAAGATCTTGAATCCACTTAACTTTTTCTAAGCCCTTCACAATAATTTCTTTATTTTCTAGATAAGGAACAATTATACGTCGAAATTCTCTATAGTCGATATAACCTTCATTCCAGTAAATCCCTCTGTTTCTCTCCAACCACGTAACTTGTTTTTTTTCATTCGTAGTTAAGTATTTAAATAAGTATGGAGGCTTTATTAAGAACGTTTGGGTATAAACACGAGTGGCCAGAGCTAATTCCTTGACTATAAAGTTATTACAAGTGTCTTTAAAGCCCTGGACATCCACTATAATCGTATTCGGGTTCATGATAATTTTCTCACAGTGCTGCTTAATGGTTTATACTCAATTATACAGTCGTTCAATATAAGACAATATGCCGAAGTTTGATCTGGTATATCAATGTCACTTTCAATTTCCACTCTGACATCCACAACAGGACCCGACTTAAGATTATCTGGTTGTCTAGAACAATCTACGACAAATAACGGAGCAATATTTTTAAATTGTTTCTCACTTAATAACGGTTCACCACGACGACCTCCGTAATATGAGTGTTGAAATCTGGTGTATTGTTCATATATTAACGCAATTCTGTTATTCGAGAAACTTGAATTTAAATTTTCATAAGGGAAGTAGGTTGAATTTAGGTATACTCTAACATCACGAACGTCACAGTGATCAAACTGAGACATATCCAATTTAGGATTTTTTCTATTTGTTTGCAGACCAATAATAACAAATCTTGGTTTCTCTATTTGCGATGATGTTTTTATGGACCAAGTATGTTTAGTAGTTTTTGGTAAAGCCGGATATTCATATAAATCCCAATTCCTGAATATCATCTGGAGTGGTCGGTCTTTTTCTAACAGTTTTAACATATTTATTTTTTCTCTATCGGATACTTTGACATGTGGTACTCGCCATATTATTTTATTTATAATAATATCTTCTACCGTCTCACCAGCGCTAAGTTTTAGGGCGTTCAGATTAGTATTACTTCGTAACAATATTAATTCATGTTTGCTGTTTATCACTACTTTCTTGAAATCTTCTGCAAAACCAAGAATGTTACAGATGGGGTATGGAAGCAGAAAAGCTACCCCCATTTGTACTATTTATACCATCGATATTCCAACCCCAAGCATTAGATACTTTAGCCTCGTTTTCGTTCATTGATATTAATGATTTCATTGTGGTAGTTATACCAGCGTTTTTTATTTTATCTATTTCCACTCCATTTATCTCATACCTTATATCTTGAAACAAGTAAAGTAAACTATTGTTTGTAAAATGAACGCTACTGACTCTCTCTTTAGAATTTTCAGCCTTGTTTACAACAATAGTTCCTTCCAAAAACAAAGTGCTTGCTGATGGTAATATATACAAGTCTTGTTGATTAATAGGTATCCTGATTTCATCGCTTCTATTGAAACTTGTTACGTAAGGCTTGTAAGAGTGAAATTCAATTCCTTCCACAGAGTTGTTGTATGCAGGAGCCGATAAAACATCTAGTATATTCATTTTAACAAACCAATCGCTTTAAGAAAAGCTTTATTATTGTTGTTCAATTTTATGACCTTTTTGGATCGAGCTCTTATTGGTTTGATAGTTTGAGTAGGACTGTTATGTTTAGTTGAATGAACCACATATTTATTATAATCTATCATGTTTTCTTCTGATATGTAGATACAACTGCACTTCTTCACCTCGCAAATTTATTAAGTTATTATTTATATCTAACAGCCTTATCTGTATGCAGCTTATATTGGTTTGGTTTATTGGAAAGTAGATTGCGTTTTTTGGAATTTCTATAATCCTGTATCCAGGTGGAACATTAAGTGCAAATTCGTGTAAGATGTGACTGGATTGACCGTTTATATAGGAACCGCTAACTATGTCACATTCAATCCTTATGACAGTCGTAGGCAAAATGTTAACTGGAAACTCTGATACATGATATTTATTTGCTTCTAAGATCTGTTTTTTAAATCCCAATAAACTTCCAAATGTACCTTCTTTAGTAAAATCTATAGTTGATGTACAAAATAACATAGTTTTTAAGGTGTTGTTATTACAATTGAGTTTTATGGATGCATCTTTTATCTCAGTTTTTAAATAGTCGCTAATATCTTGTAATTCATAAGTTCCTTCAGGTATCTCGATAACATTTTTAGAACCATAATATAATTTATTATTTGTATTATCAAAATTTGGAATAGAATTATATGTAGAGAAATGTAATAATGCACATTCATACTCCCCAACTAATGGCAGCGTGCTTGGATAATAGGTAGATAATACCGATGAGTTTCCAGTTATCGATAAGGTGAGTGACATCTTGCAAATGATGGAAATGAAAGAGTGATATAAAATTTATAGTATTTATTCCAAAAACATTGCAAATATCTTAAACACAAATGTCCACAAATTATTGTGTTAAATTGTTGATATCTACTAAAGTTATAATAAACATCACAGTTCTTAAAATATAGGATTAATTCTCTTGGCGGTTTTAAATCGCCAAAGCTATCAAAATATTCACAATAATTATTTATTTTAACATAAGCTACCCAATGCGTTCCATCATATTTTGAATTATCTAGGTTAACTATACCACATTCAATTCGTTTAGGTGTTTTTGGTAACTGATCCTTCATGTAAACTCCCCGAAAGTAAGGAATACAATAGGCATACTTCTGAATATCGATATCAGTTAAAGCGCGATTAGGTAGCTGATCAATTAGTTTTTTGATGGTTTTATAAACAATCCCTGACCTTGCTTATGTGGTTTAATGTATAAACCTTTACCTATTGCTATAGCCTCCATAGTTTTATTATGACGTTCAGTTTCTTGTAATTTTTTCTGACCGTCTTTATAATCATTCACTGTTTTAGCAATACCAGCTGCACCACCAGCTAATGCTCCTAAAGCAGACAAACCAGCAAAAATTGGGATTAAAGGTAGAATGCCTCCAGTTTTTGGTATAGGTATCATTCGAGGTACGCGAACTTTTGGAATGCATGGAACTAATTTTCTAGCAACCATATAAGCTATATTTATTAGTGACTTATTATCTTTAGGCGAGAGTTTTTTGATTTTTCTTTTTATTTTCCTAACAAAGTTATTAAAGGTCTTAACACCAGCACCAGACTTCAATTTAGCTTTCATAATTTTGTTTACTATCCACGAACTAATCTTTTCCCCTGTTCGAGCATCTTTTGCTTTAAGTCTTTGTTTAGTCATATCTATAAGACGTAAGTCGGCTTTTTGACGGTTAGGCAAGTCTATGTAGTTTGCGTATGCGATATCGTGATGCATACAAGCTTCGTCTAACTTGTTTACACCTTTATCACCACGTAGTAATCGTTTTGAAAGCTTTGTTCCTGGTCCACAATAGTTATAACCGGGTATGTGAAGTTCGAATGGTAAATGATTAATGATACTGTTTATTAGTCCACCACCTTGCATCGTCTAAAGAATAATGAATAAACTTTAAAATTATATATCACTTATATAATTAACTTATTCCACTATTGCAGTCTTATCAATCCAACTGTTCTCTTTGTTATTTAAACCCAACCATTTTACAAACAGTTTGTTTCCTTTCTTTTTTAATACCTTTTCTATCAAATAGACACCAGGGCAGGACGACTTTTGAAGCTCTTGTTCGTAAAATGTTCCTAATATGACTTGTTTTTGATTATCTTCGATGCGATATGTTATTGGTACAGTGTTATTTATCTGTTTTATAGTAAATAATTCTGTTGACCAGTTAGGAGTGTATCCTTTCTCAAATATATGTTTGTACTTACTAATTCGAACTTTGTCACCAATTATAAACTTTGGACGACATTTTTGGGTTACCTTTATCATGGAATTTGTAATATTATTTTTAATGTCCGTTTCATTAAACTTATTGACATTAACAGGTGCAAATTTAATAATACGATGTTTTGTGTTGTTATATGTCTTCATAACATCGTTCAAGCCACCATCTATCCACTTATAGTGTCCGTTCAAGCTAAAGTATTTGTACAATTTATTTTTAAGCGTTTTAATAACTCGTTCAACAATTGAAGCCTTTTTGGTTGAAAATGTTGAGTAGTGATTAATATTATAGTTCTGTAAAAGCTTTTGAAATGTAGAATTATAGAACTCAGTACCCCTATCAGTTTGCAGATGAGTTGGTATCCTATGATTAGTAGAAAGTAATTTTTCAAATGTATGAGAGACATCATGTTTGGATTTAGTTTTTAGTGGTTCCACCCAAACGTACTTTGAGAAGCAGTCAATAACTATTAAAATATAGTTATATCCTTTATTAAAGGTTTTTAGGTTTTGCATATCAACTAAATCTGCTTGCCACAAATCATCAATACCTTTTAAAATTACAGATCGTCGAGGAAAATTTTTTCGTGCTGCTTTATGTATTTCATTGACGATTTGTTGTTTCGCCATTTTGATAAACTTTAAGGTCTATGTTTTTCGATCTTTTAATATAGATTGAATTGCGTCTTGAATTAGTCTATCAACTGCGTTTCTTGTGTAAAATTTGTTTTCCAAATGAGTCACTATCTCAGACATTATTGTTTTTAAAGCTTTCTCTATGTGGTTTTGAACACTATTTGGAATAGAACTTTGCAATTTTTGTAAGTCATTCATTAGTACACCTTTCAATTCATCTACATATGCTTTATTAACTGCATCATCTGCGTCTTGAGGAGGTTTGACACCTTTTAACCTCGATGTCTTCAAGTCATAATCTCCACGATCAGATTTTATTAATGCGTTATCATTAAAATCCAGTATTTCCGATATACGCATTCGCTTATGAATATAATGACCAAATTTGTCTACATTCATATTAAAGGTGTATTATGTTGAACGGTATATAGTAAAATGATACACATATAATATTAGTAGATTTATTTATTTGATGATTTTGCTTTCACGTAGTTCTTCAATGATAGATATTATTTCATTGTCTATTCCTGTGTTACCAGCATCTCGAGAAGCAATTAATAATTTTAATCTATCAACCAATTCATTGGGATCATCCCAATATACAAAATCTGTATTTTTTTTCCACATTTTTGTTAAAGGTAATCCTTTTCCTACTTTCTATCTACAACTTGGACTTTTACTTTCTTGTTCGAAAAGTGGTTTAATAACTTGCAAATATTTTAGTCCTTTATTACTTTTAATTGGTTTTTTTGAATCGAAATCACGACGATGTGCATTCGTTACAAGTAACATTGCCTTATAATTTTGCTTGTCATAGTCATTAACCAAGCTCAGATCAATGTCTCTTTTTAACAGTAACTCTCGCAACCCAGGTGTACTTTCGTACTTGTGTCCGGCTACAGTAATAACTTGATCTCCAATCGTTATGCCAGAGGAACCTAACATTAACTGTCCACGGTTATTTCTTATACCAAATGGTACATCCGATAGTACTTGTGAAGATAATGACCAAGATGATACATCTGGATTAGTATCGACTAATGACTGAAATGAAGAGTCTGATGAGGGTTCCGATTCGTTACTATCATTACTGCTCTCATCTGTTTCTTTCATATCTTGGTCTTGTGGTTCTTGGGGTTCTCCTTTTTCCTCCTTTTTTGTTAGAGCTAAGTGGTTATTAGTGTTGGCTATTAAATTGAGAGATTCTGTAACAGGCTTAAAAACTGTATCAAGAGCATGTCTATTATTATCTTCTAAATCCTTCATTTTACGTATTTTTTTTCCTGACAGCTTGTGTCGCATCAACAATTTGTTTTTTCAATGATTTATCCATTATGTAAAATAGGTGGTAATCGGATAAGAACCAATTAAAGAATAACAATAACGTGACTGCAGTCTACTTAAATATTCAAATTTCATCTAATAATACAAAAGTGTCAAACGTTTTTCTATAGCAACCGTTGTTTTTCGAACAATCTTTATTAATTACCACATAATCAAAAGGCTCTTTCCATATTAGGGAACACATTTCTCGAAATTTCAACCATGTCATATCGGTGTTAACATGTTCTTCGTAAACATGTTTCAAGTTAACTTCATCTTGCTTAAAAAGCACAATTAAGTTAGCATTATCTCTTACAAGTTGTTTAGGTATTTTGGTATAAGTTTGATTTAAATAAAAACTGTCAATCAATTTATGTCTTCCCATTGCAAAATAATCACGCATATTACTTTGATTTTCACATGCTACATCGTCAAAAATAATCACAGAATTAGGTTTCGCATCTGTAACCTTCAAAACGTCATCATTTGCTTGGTATTTCTGGAGAGTGATACCTGGTACTCGTTGTAAAACTTTTTCTAAAAAGATGTACTTTGGTTGATGGAGAGTTTTAGAATATACATAAACATTCTGAAATGTCAATCCATTTTCATGCAATAGAAGACCAATTAATAAGTTAGTTTTTCCACAATTTGATGGTCCGCAAATGATGCAACGTACTGTATTCGGTAATAATTCTCCATGGCGTAACTTGTTTTTTGTCAAATCGTCACAGATTGTATTGACCTGTAACGATTGTGTTTGTTTAACGAATTTCATGTTTGCTATGTAATACTGATGGACTCGTAATGAAAAGATGAATTTATAACATAAATATTTATAACTACAAGTAGTAGTAAGGAGCTTCAGCGAACGTACGAACAGTGGGACAGCGTGCTCAAATGATATTAATGTGGAATATTCGTTTAGTTACGTTATTTCCCAATCCAAAGTGATATTGGGCATTCTGTCCCACCTTTATCTATTTTAAAAATGTGATCTTAACGTGTTCATGTTAACAAACATGCATCGGGTTAGTTTGCTGTACGAAAGCAATCATCTAGCAAGTGAAATTGGTTAACCATTGACGGAACGGTAGTGTATTGAACGGCATTAAAATGTGGAACGTTGGCTTAGGTAAATGATTTTACAAAGAGTTATTGGGCATTCTACCCCACAGAGTTATTGGGCATTCTACCCCACAGAGTTATTGGGCATTCTACCCCACAGAGTTATTGGGCATTCTACCCCACCGTGACTGAGGTTATCGAAGATAACCGATGGAACTAAGGTGGGGTAGAATGCCCAATAACTCACTACTATTAAACCATAGTAGGAATTTCAACAGTTCTTATAATCAAAGTTGGAAGAGATGCAAGATTCACATATTAATGTTAATGTTACTTGCAATATAGCATTTTAACGCTGACTCAGAACCTTAATAATGTACTACGTTCAATATAAAAGGGCGTGACAATGACCTCTATAATATTTATGGAATCGATACTTAATATCAACAGGATACAACGTTATGATATCGGAACAGTACCAAATATATGACATTATTCTTGGTTAACACAATCACGGGACATCCGGGTGTTATCAGAGCGTCTATACCCCGTCTGCAGTGTGATGGAAGATTTAATAAATTATATATTGTGTGTATTTACGTCTAATTAGAGCAGATAATGTTTTGGTTAATTGGCTTCGTAGTAGTGTTGGCACCGGTGACCCGAGACACGCGGAGTCCATGCGCTCACATCTTAAACACTTAACCTCACTCCGTTTGTATCTTATGGTCATGCCATTGTTCTTTTAAAAATACGTATGTATACGTTGTATGTGGCGATTTTAATATTAATATTTTAGAAAACTCTCAGAACGCGCTAAGGTTCCTCAACCTTTTTAAATCTTTTAACTTACAAAATCTTTTTTGTGAACCAACACGCACCACAGCCACATCAGCTACCTGCTTAGATAATATTTTTTCTAACAGCGATGTAGATGAGAAATCTATAATACATTTTGTAAATTCAGATCATGCAGGTCAGTTAGCTAGATTTAAGTTCCAACATGTTCCATTATCAAAAAATATTGTTTGTAGACCAATCACAACTTATAGATTAGAAAAATTTAAAGAAAACATTAAGAATAAAGTACCTCTTTTGGAGTTGAATAATGATAAACACCCGAATGATCATTACGGAGATTTGTTCGGAGTAATCAAATACGAATGTGATAACATTTTCACTAAAAAAACAATAAATGTAAATCAATTTAAAATAAAATTTAGTGATTGGGCTACGCCTGGAATCTATAAAAGTAGAAGGAAATTATATGAATTATACGAGACAAAGGCATCTACTAATGAGCCACAAGTAATTGAACAGATTAAAAAGTACTCCAAACTATTCAAAAAAGTATGTTCAACAGCTAAATCTAATTATATACGGGCTAAAATTGAAAAATCTGATAATAAAACGAAGGCAATATGGAATGTTATTAACAAAGAAACTTGTAAAGCAAAGTCACGTGATCGATCCTTCGAGTTAAAAATAGATGATAAACATATTAAAACTGATTCTGAAGTGGCCAATGCATTTGAATCTTTCTTCACAAATGTTCCAATCACCACTACAAATAAGTTAAATTCGTCAAAAAACGTAGCCAATTCTCTTCTTAAATCTAGTGTTGATAAATGTAGAATTAACTTTGATTTTCAGTATATTGACTCTGTCACTATACTTAAAACTTTTAAACAACTAAATATAAAAAATACCGAGGATCTTTGGGGCATTTCAACTAATATAATAAAATCAATAGTGCCCGCTATAGCACCTCACCTTGCATTCATATTCAATAAATGTATCGATGAAAATCAGTTTCCTCATCTTATGAAGTACAGTAAAATCAATCCTTTATTTAAAGCAGGAGACAAAAGTGATCCTTCAAATTTTCGACCTATTTCCATACTCCCATCCCTCAGTAAAATTTTTGAAAAAATAATATTTAATCAATTGCTTTCACATTTTACAGACAATAAGTTACTTCATAACAAACAGTTTGGTTTCACTAAAGGCAGGAACACAACGGATGCAGGAGTTGCACTTGTGAAACATATATTTGATGCTTGGGAGGAAAAGCAGGATGCTATTGGTATATTTTGTGATCTATCAAAAGCTTTTGATTGTGTTGATCATGGGACTTTGCTACTAAAATTAGGTTATTATGGTGTTTCGAACAGCTCACTTGGCTTACTCGAGTCTTACCTCACTGGTAGAGTACAAAAAGTAAACATTAATGGCACCGACTCTTCTGGCGCCTCATTAGTCATGGGAGTACCCCAGGGCTCTATATTAGGACCCCTTTTATTCTTAATATACGTTAACGATCTTCCTTATTTCACTAAAAATCTTTGTGAGATAGTATTATTTGCTGATGACACATCATTAATTTTTAAAAGTGATAGACAAAAAGTAGCACTTGACGATGTAAATAATACCCTTTCGGAAATATTGCATTGGTTCACAAGTAACAACTTGCTGCTCAATGCGAAGAAAACAAAATGTGTAAAATTTACTATGCCCAATGTTAGACAGGTGGATACTCATATTACTATGAATAATGAATTAGTTCAAATAGTCAATACCACAGTTTTTCTTGGGATAACTCTAGATAGTAAACTACAATGGGGTCTTCATATCACAGCCTTGGCAGGAAGACTTAGCTCAGCTGCCTATGCGGTTAGAAAGATAAGGTCTCTGACTGACGAAAAAACGGCACGATTAGTTTATTTTAGCTACTTTCATAGCGTTATGTCATATGGTCTGCTGCTGTGGGGCTCAGCTGCCGATATTGAGACAATATTCATATTACAGAAACGAGCTATACGAGCAATCTATAGACTCGGACCCCGTGACTCGCTGAAAGAATTATTTAAAGAAATTAATATTTTAACAGTTGCTTCTCAATATGTTTACGACAACATCTTATATGTACGGAAGAACATAGATCTATTCAAAAAAAATTCCGATAACCATAATTTTAATACAAGAAATAAAAATAAATTGGCAATGACAAAAATTAGACTTCATAAAGTTGGTAATTCGTTTGTTGGCAAATGTATAAAAATTTATAATAAAACTCCTCAGGATTTGGTTGACATGCCTCTTAATAAGTTTAAAATAGTAGTTAAAAAATGTTTGATGATGAAAGGCTACTATAATGTAGACGAATATCTTAATGATAAAAATGCATGGTCACCCTAATCTTCTGTTGTTGGCCACTCGTATAATACAATAGAAACTAATTGTAACAATGTAAACAAAACAATATTAAAAAAGAAAATGGATAATCTACCTGAGTTTCTTGCTGGTCTCTTCTCAGGAGAACCAACTTACCGAACCAGCGAAAGAATCATTTTCTAATGGTTATTTATGTACTTACTTAATTTAGTATTTTTATAATATTACTTGACAAAATTGTAAAATTTTGACATTCATATGTGCTCTTTATGTGCCTAAACTGAATAAATGAAATTGATTCTTTGATTCTTGACGTTCTTAATAGAGTACGTGGGCTCAACAGTACATTGAAACTTATTGATTAACAGCAAGCTCATGTTTCGTAATTAGCTGTATTATACCGAATCCCTATTTCTAAAAAAATCTTAATTCAGTCTTTAATCATAATAACTTTTTAGCACAAGTCGGATCGATGGGAACTTTTGCTATTCGATTTATAATGGTGTACTCAAGACCTGCACCAATTTACAGCTCTATACGAATTAATGCAACCTTACAATTTTGTTCCGAATATTTTAACTGGATTACTCTGTTAGCTACGATCTGATATTTTTTTTAAAATAGGTGTTGGGCTCGGTAAAATAAAGCTACTTACGAAAAATGAGCTTGCTGTTAATCAATGAGTTTCAGTGTTCTAGGGCCCACTTACTATAATTAATGAGATATTGTTCCTTATAGTCGAGAATCCTAAACAAATTTGGCTTATTTTAAGCTTTAATTGCTTGCATAATTTTTTTTATAATCGACGAGTGACGATCTTGAGACACCAGGGGCGTAAAAAGGGGTATAAAAAAAAAGAGATTGTATAATGCCACAACTGATCATGACGTCGTAGTTTCGACTATAGGAATTATATATCCTTCTGCTTTATAATATTAGTATAGATGTACATTATAAGATATAAGGTATACTGCAAATAAAACAAAACACTTGGTTTGCAGTAATATGTACTAATGATGGAAATAGGCATTAATATGTGTTAATGTCGCTTATGCGTAAGCGTTGCTTAATCACGGCGATAGGTTTCGCCGATGACGTCACCGGTCGGGTGTCGGGGAGACACAATTTTTATTCGGTACAGCTTGTCTATTAGTATAGTCTGGAAAACTACAACGGATCAGATAACTCTGTTTGTTCCGGGTGGTTCATTTTTTTATACATTTGACACAGTTCCCTGACGTTACCGCTCTGGTGTAAAATGTCATGGAGAATACGAAAACGTATTTCGAGTAAATTAACGTAAGGAACTGGTACTAGACACTCAGGACATAGATCAACGAATTTGGTACCTGGGTTCGACCCGTGTAGCTCTATGGTTCATAAGTTATAGAGGCTGTTATGGGT